>OX465096.1:13806187-14158687 GCA_949987625.1 Chalcis sispes
TTGCCACATCAATTTAGCGCAGATTACACTCCCGATGAATTTGCTATTTTGCAAAAAAGCGGAACGCGTGCGATCCTCTCGTATGCGTATAGGTATATGTACATTGTACAAGTGTAATGTATACATGTGCGCGCGCCTCGGCAGCGGTTTTTCTACTTTTTACATGATTTTATTAAAGCGCGCAAGCGCGTCAAGTGTATACATATATAGCACTTTTTCACCCTTCAATCGATAACGAAATATACGCACGCGGTAATTGCGTACAATCTGCGATCCTCAGAATTTATATAAAATATATCCAATAGAATACTGGTTTTAAATTTATCTTTTTCTTTTTCTTTCTTTTTTTTTTTCGAGTAAAACATGTGAGTATATACATTATGATAATATGTATGACGCGATACGAAAAATAAAAAATTTTTCATTGCGTGTTATAAAGATCCTACAACGAGGCATAAAATTTTTTTTTTTTTCTCCTTTGAGTCTGTATTAATTTTCATTGTTTATAGAATAGGGAAAGAATATTTAATGAGTTTCAATTCATTACAGATTCTTTTCTTATTTTAATAGTAAAAAATTTAGGCAAAAGTTTAATAAAAAAATTTAACGATAGGAAATAAAGACAATTTTTTTCCTTTCGCGAACAATACTTTTCCACTATCTACAGATTTTTAATTTTTCATGAAAATGTGAAAAAATTATGCTCTTTATGTATTTGACCGCATACTTTACTTATCAGCGCAGTATTGCAAAATTAATAAGAGCGAAAGACATAAGAGTTCAAATCGCGCTTTATTAATTTTTATTTTTACCATTATTTTCACTTGCATCCCTCCAACTTACAACTTTTTTTTTTTTTTTTTTTTCACTTCCTTTGTTTTTAACCCTCCGCGTACATCGAGTACGAATCCCCTTTGCATATACCGCGCGAGTACTAAAAAAACAAAGGTTCTCTGTATAAGTATACGGAGGCTTTTTAGCCAACGTTAAACTCACTCACCGTCGTATTAAAGATAAAAAAAAAAAAAAAAAAAAAAAAAAAAAAAAAAAAAAAAATAACAAGCGAGCCGCAACGTACGGGGCAACATTGTTGCTAACAATAAGTAGCACTTAAACGCCCACGAGACTTTCGAAAGAATAAGATGGGGAGGGGGAAAAGCAAAGGGAAAATTAGCATTCCCTCGTAAAAGAAGAAAGAGAGCCACGCGATATATGTATACAAGTACTTTTATACCATCGTGGATGTGTAAATGTGGACGTTTTTGAATAAACGAGGCCGTTAAAAAAGCAAACGAGTGGGAGGGTCACCGGAGAGACAAAAATGCGCGCGTGCGAGGAAAATGGTAGAGACTCGTCGTCGTGAATTTTTCTTGTTTTTTCTTGTTTTTTCTTTTTTTTCTTTTTTTTTTTTTTTACAGTCACATTCGTCTCGGTGTATGCTTTTTCTTACCTTTTCCATCATCTCACCCTCGTTCGTTACAACCGGGAATAAGCTAATTTCGCGCGTGTATGCATAACCTTATCCGCTGCCGATGTATACGTGCACACCGCGCGTGCCACGTATACGTGTTATTTGGTATCATCAATTATCAGTTGGATTTTTACATATACTTATATTAAGAATAAGAACGCTACGGGCGTTATCGACTCGCTCGCTCGCTCGCTTGCGTCGCTTATTATCGGCTCGATTGGCTCGGTGAGGAAGAATGGCTTCGGCTTTGATTTATCGAATAATGCATTTTAATTGGCTAGTGCGTGTATGTTTGGTTTAACCTAGTATGACTCGGATAACCGTTACCTCGACGGGGCGTGGCACTGTCCTCCCGATATACAATATGTACAGTCATTTAGCATCGACTATCATTTTTTTTCTATTTTTTTTTTTTTTTCGCTTTATCGTAATTTAAATTGTCAATTATTTCATTCAATTCGACTTTTTTTTTTTTTTTTTTTTTTGTTTACCAGGCGCGGGGTACATTAATTGTTTCTCTTTCGAGAATGTGATGTATTGTTTCGTTTAATTATGCCGCTTTGACATTAGAGAGTTAACTATGTACCGTAGATGAATAGAGAACATTATAAATAGTATCGAATTTTATCTTTTATTATCTTGCATGCCGTCAAGTACAATTAATCGTACCGTACCTATAAGGTGAAATGTAAATAAGAAAACAAAAAATTTTTCATTTTCTTAAAGTCAGATATATTATTTAAAGAATAACTCGATCGATTTATTATTATTAAACCTATTTTATTCGTGATATTTTGATCCAATAATTAAATTTATTAATCATTCGTTGATAATGAAAATACTTATATGCATTGATTACACGACGACGGAAACAACAATCAATCAACGTTATTCTGATTGAAATAGATGGACCATTACTTAACCATCTCGAGGTATATTCAATCAAGAAACAAGAAAATTATACAACGAAAGCTTCCAACACGAAACGTTGAAATCCGGACAAACGCTTGAAAAACGAAAAAAAAAAAAAAAATAAAAAAATAAAAAAAGAAACGCATAAAAAAAGACGCCGTAGTTGTACGTACACACGCTGTGCGAGAAAAGGAAGCGCAAACTCGAGCGGAAAAGGAAAAGAGCACAAAGTATCCTTTTCTCATCTTGTAATCGGCTCTAACTAAAAACGACATACGAGAATACATGTATCTCTTGATACATTGCCACGATCTGAACGATGTATACTAGTATACACGCAGGAGAGGAAAAAAAAAGAGAGAGAGAGAGAGAGAGAGAGAGATAGATAGAAAGAGGGATCCTTTGAATAACAGTAATTACGGGATCGCATGTCAACAACTTTTTTGTCTCCGTGCTTCTCTCCCTGTATATACATACATATACATATGTTAGTTTGTATCTACACGGCACGCTTTACATCTTACAAGCGCGAGATGACCGCCGGTATATGTATACATATACATGCAGACGTGTGTGTGCGTCCAGCTTACCCTTTTCTTCGGCAAACACGCAACAAATAACCTAATGGTATATATATATATATACGTATATGTATAAACTTTCAACGGTTTGGCTGTATACGCAAGCTCGTGTTCACGCGCTCGTGTGAATGCGCTTCGCTACCTTCGGGAAGTGGTGAGAGAGGCTTTTGTTACGATTCGCTTTGCAACGAGAGCTAAGGTCCTTTTGTAATCGATCCCATTCACGAGATCGTTATTCGTCGTTTCCTCGATACATCGTAACTTTGTTCTTCTTCTTCTTCTTTCGAATTTTACGGCGGCGGCTCGTTCGCGCGAGCGTACCGTCGCGCTGCGATGAATCCCGAGCGCGAGATTTTTATAATGTTCTCTTTTCCCCAAAGATGCTTGTATCGTCTCTCGGTCTACATCGCGATTTTTGAGCTTGTGGTTTTAACGGGATGCGTTGATAATTCTTTGTGTGCTTTTGTTGCTATTTCTTTTTTTTTCATCCTCTTTACGGTTCTTCAAAACTCTTCTTGGATATGAGAATACATATTTATAAAATACTAAGTAAGTTTACACGAAATTCATCGATGTAATTTAAGTCTACAATACGGTAAAATGATTTATTTCAACGGTAACTTTTAATAAACAAATAGAAAATTATAAAACTTTACCATTTTACTCATAAAATATGATAATTCTTTTTCAAAACAATCAATATTGTGGACTACATTTTACTCTAATTAAATATTTCACTTTCAAAATTTTAAAAGCGAATTATTACAAATATAATATGCATCTATGTACGTTTTAATCGTTTTTTTTTTTTTTTTTTTCTCGACTTATCAAAGTTTACTCCAACGTGATATTATTTACCGATAGTTAGAGTCGATGTGTGTCTGCTTTGTAATAAGTCTATTATCTAAAGCCTGTTGCGTGACTATTCCAACTATAATCCGAGAACTATTGCACGCTCTGCGATTTCGACCAACTTGTGTGCGAAATTGATTGTGTCTCTCTCTCTCTCTCTCTCTCATTCTCTTTCTCTCCGTGTGTAGCAAACACGCGCGATATTTACTTATTGTAAGTTTGACTAGTTATTGCTGCTGAGAACGAGAGAAGCAAAATAATTCTATTTGTCTATAATACTTGATAATCAATTTGTCCGAAAAATCAATTGGAATATAATCGCAATAATCGATTTGAATTTTAATAAATAATTGCATAATTCTGCTGAATAAATAACATCTTTCATATTATTTTTAACAAATTTTACTTTAAAAAATATATTTGTGGAAAATAAATTCATTATACCATGTAAACTTGTTTAAATAATACATTTTAATCGTCGAAACGTACAACTTTTTATTTTTAATTATATTGATGGAATAATAATATAAATTATCTTATAATAAACGATAGATATATGCCAAACTAATCAACAATTAACTTTTATAAAAAGTCAAAACCAAAAATAAGCAAGCAACCACGGCGAAAGTATTTTCTGTACACAGTTTTCAGCAGACACGTTATTACAGATGTGCCGAGTCCGCGTTTCCGGCTCTCAATGCACAAATTTATGAAAAAGTCAAAATAAAAGGGATAGCGCGAGGTGTACTCGAGGTTGAAGAATGAGAAAAAGAAGCAGGCGACGATGTACGCCGATGTGGAATAAGACGACGAGACGACAATGGCGAGTTTATCGTTGCGTGCGGTAAACGCCAACGAAACGTTTCTTACCTGTACATTTCGTATATCGCGTGCGAGTTTTGCTCATTGCGCTCGTATTCTCTCTCTCTCTCTCTTTTTTTTTTTTTTTTTTTTTTCGACCAATGCGCGCATCTGGTTTCCTGATGCATTCTTAAACTCTTACAAAAGTCAAAAATATCCAAAGAAGAAGGTGCCAAACCTCCTCTCTCTCTTTCTCTCAGCGATATTCCATTGTATACTCGAGAACGAATCGGAAGTGGCTGATCGTTCAACTCTTCTTTCTTGCGGGATATAATGTCGCAAGTTTCGCTAAACGCCCCAAACTTTTTAACTCGCGTGATACTTTACATTTGTGTATATATTGTATCGTTTTTCGGCATATGTTCGTTATTTGGTAATAGGGAAATGTATATATTTCGCATTTTGGTGAGTTATAAAGTATACGTTTATCGCCGATGTAGCGTGTTATTATAGGCTACTTTGTGTTTTAAAACAATTTTTTTGCTGGATTTTTTTTTTTTTTTTTTTTTTTTTTTTTTTTTTTTTCTCCTTTGACGAATGTTAATTGTGCTTTAACTATAATAGAAAACATTGCATCCGCTTTTACTCGGAGGCGGATAGTCTTTTTATAGTCTTTATTTTCTTCAATAGCGGTAAACCACAAAATAAATGGAATAGATGAGTCCATTATTAGCCTATACTTATTCATTAAATTTTGATTCGGTAATTTTTCTTCACCGTCTATTGTAAAAAATTGTGTACGCGCGCGTAGCTATCATTTATTCGAATTCGAACATTCGATGAAAGCACCTGTGGACTCGATGCTCTTTTCTCAAAAAACTTTCGTTACAATGATTAATGAATGATCTTTTTGAGAGATTGGATTCATCATTGATGAATTAGATGATGATGTTCTTTTTAATATATTACCTATAAAGAGTGAGTTTATTGAATAAAATATAATTTTCAAAGTTTTAATAAGCATAAGTTTCACTATACACTCGTACTATTATGTTTGATTTAAACGTTTTAATAATCGTCGTTCGATTTATTAAATAAAAATGTGTATAAAAAATTTTTTCAAAATCGTTAATGATTATTTAAATAAATTTTTAATAGTTTATTTGTTTTCAAAATTGTATTGTGAACGCAATCCAATAAACTTTATATGAAATCAACGTTGTTGTAAAAATGTAAAATAGAAAATTAATTAAAAAAATTCAATGCGAATAAATACAAAGTAAATAATTTCATTCAAAGACGAAGCATCGAATCAAAAATTTGTCATAAAACGACACGAATCCTCTGTACGAATAACGAACGCGAACGAAGAGCCAAAAACTAATCGTCACGCTTATGAGATTATCACCTCGCACTAAAAACATATACACACACACACAGAGTGTGTGTGTTTGTAAGTTACACAGGTAAAAAAAAATCGATGATAGGCATAGCGCGAGATCGCGCGATGACACGGTGGTTACGCATAAACGCGCGATAGATACAGCGATAGGATCCCGGAGGTTCATTTCGAAATGCGAGTTCCGCAGCGGTAGATCGGAATAATCGGGCCGGCAAAGGGACTCGAAAGAGAGCGAATCTTTGGAGCTAACCCACCCGTCGAGAGACGACTCTCGAAGGTGTGAAGGAACGATTTTCGAAGGTGTAAAAGCCAACGCGCCGGCGGACTCGGGCCCCCCAGGTGCTCTACAATAGACATGTATATATAAATGTATACCCATGTGTATATGTGAGTGTATACGAGCGTCGGCTTCTTCTTCTTCTTCTTTCTCGTTCTCGTACTAATCGCCGCCAGCCGGAAAACAAGCGAGATGAGTTGCTCGTTTCTCAAGGGAGAAGACGTGAGTGTATTTGTATGGGCAAGGGACCTATAGGTGTCTTTCGTATATATATATATAAGAGTGAGATGGAAATAAAAGGGAATACTACCGTGTTGCATTTATATATATATATACGATTTCGGTAAGATCGAAATGTCTTTAGCTATGCTTTGGCTTTTGAAATTCTTTCGAAGTCGTTTGAGTGCGCGCGTAGAGGATGATACTGTGGATATAGGTATATATATCTTGTATATAGAAAAGAGAGAGAATGATACCGAGAAGATATCGGCTTTATGGAAAGAATAAACGCGAGAGCGAACGAACCGACGGAAGATTCATGGGTGTCTTTTTTTTCTTTTTTTTTTTTTTTTATATCGACAAGTTATAAGCCCGTGAGTATATGTATTTATAATACCGTGTGTGCATGCGGCTTTCGAAAGATCGTTATTAGTTTGTGTATCATTGAAACGGTCCTTCTTTTTTTCTCTGTCTCTCTCTCTCTCTCTCTCTCTCTCTCTCTCTTGATATCCCCTTTACTTTTTTTGTTGCGTCGGTTTTTCAAACGTGGGATAAAGAATATCTTAAGAATCGGTAATCTATCTGATGCCGCGGATACCGCAATGAAATTTTCAATGTTGATTCTTCTTGAGAGATTTTTCATTACTCTGCAGCTTACGCAAGTGGAAATTAAATTTTCAGACAGTAATTTCTTTTATTTAATTTTGTTTAATAGCTAATTTCGAAATTCGTCAAGGGATAAATTTCGTTGCCTGTTTATATTAATTTTTTTGTTCTTTTTTTTTTACGCAGTAATCACATAGTTTTTTGTTTATAATTTGATATAATGTATAATAGATTATATTTTTTTTTTTTTTTTTTTTTGTTAATTCCGATTATTTAAACTTATTTACAATACATGTAAATAACGGATATTTATAGACAGTTTGCTTTAATTATAATTTTTCACAGTCACGGTAAAGAATCATACACAAAAACGTAATGTTTCGAGATTTGCCGCTGCATCCTCTAAAGAAAAGAAAAGCGCAAATTTGAGGTTCATGCAATGGGTACAAAGGATCCGTTGATAAATGAGGCATGAACTTTGTGAAAAATTTACAGTTTTTCAAATATAAGATTGTTAAAACTTCTTTCGTATAATTATTTAAATTATTTTTACTTTCTATTATTCATGCAGAATAAAGTTTAATTTTAAAAGAACTTTGGTAACACAAGTTTTTTTTTTTAAATATAATTATTATCCATTCTCTTTTATTAATTAATATTTTATTATTTTTAAATCTAATGTCGCATTAATTTTTTTTTTCATTGCGTTTAGTTTTAAAATAATCAACAGTCTTAATTTATCTATTTAATTAATTAAAGAAAATAAAAATTGTTCAATTAAAAACAAGAAAAAATTTTATGATTATAAATAATTCGATGAAAGAATAGTTTATTGTTTTTAAAACACGTGAAAAGTTTTAATTACTATACCTCTTATATTATTTAAAAAAAAAAAAAATCTTTAATTTAAACGCTGCTTATAATTCTAAAAATAAGGATAAACATCGTCATCATCAAAGCATGCAATAGTCATCTTTCGAAGACGATTAACCCCAATCCGCTTCATACATCACGCATCCAAATCAAATATACGAGGAGCGAGCAAAAAAGCGTCAAATCCTTCAGCACAAACACACGCGCGCACTCTCTCACACATAATCAGAAGGGTCAATCGTCGGGTCTAAGTGGATCTTCTCCTCTTCTCTCTTTCTCTCTCTCTCTCTCTCTTGTTTTCTCTTTTCTCACTCCTCGAAAGTCGGAAGTGTCGTGTCCTCGACGACGACGTGCAGTCTCGTCGCGGATTATCGTCTCCTACTCTTTCTCCTCAACCTCCTCCTCGCCAGCATCTTTGATACATGCGGAGTTGAAACGAGAAAGAGGCAAACGAACGAGGCCTAGCTCGAAATGGTGGGGAGCGAGACTCGGAGTGGGAGAAAAAGATGGGCCCGGCTCTCGCTGAGCGAGCGAGGTTCGGGGCGGGGCCCGGGCCCCTCTCGCGCTTTGCGCTCTTGCTTTTAGAGAGAGAGAGAGAGAGAGAGAGAGAGAAAGGGAGAGAGGAGGGGGGGGGGAGAGAAAAGAAGAGTGAGAAAGAGAGAGTAAGAGAGCTCGCGCTGCACAAAGCGGCCTGCGGTATAAATTGGTTTGTTTGCCGCGGAGATGAAAGGGGCCGCTAAATGCTATCTTTAAGGTGTCGGATCAACGCAAATGTGCCTGAGTTACTCGTAATTATAGGTGAGGCCCCTCGGCGAGCTCCAAGGAGGAGAAAGAGAGAGAGAGAGAGACTCTCCTCACCGATATACCTACCTACCTGCCCCCTCTCTCTCTCTCTCTCTCTCTCTCTCCCTTTCTTGCCTCTCACCCTCCAGTCTCGCACTCTTCGCTCCTCCGAACGAGAAAAGTCTATCGTTCTTTCTCTCTCGCCGCCTTGTTGCCGACTCGTTTGCTCTCTTCTCTCTTTCTCTCCGCGTAGAAGGGCTGAGTTTTCGATCTCCGCAGTGGCGTGAATATATCGGGAACTTCTTCTTCTTCTTCATCTTCTTCTTCTTCTTCTTCTTCTTCTTCTTCTTCTTCTTCTCCTTCTCCTTCAAGAGCGGCTTGTGGCTATCCGGTGCGCGCGTATGTGCACAAGGATATGATAATGTAGCCCGCGGGCGCATTCGATCTTGCGGCTTGTTCGCCGCCTCGACGAAGACGACGATTTCCCGATTGAGATTATTACGAGATGCGCGCGCGGCCTTATAGTGGCAAGTAGGCGAGATGAAAGTCCCGAGCCGATACGGCTCGTTCTTTTGAATTTAAGAGGATGAATTTTTAATGTCTCTTTGGACCGAGCGTTCGTTATCTCCTTATGGTTCACAATGAAGATCTACTATCTCCGATATAGAAGATTTTGCGATCGCAGATTCAAAGAGATCTGCTCTTCGATCTAGTTACGGAATAATTTTTTAATCGGCGAATCTTTGATTTGACAATCGATTAAGGTATTTAATAAGTAATTTTAATTTAGCGAAATCGATTATTATTATTATTTTTTTTTTTTTTTTTTTTTTTTTTTTTTTTTTTTTACAAACGATTCTTTTATCTCCTCGCATAAATTATTGCGCATTCCAAATCATCTCGTAACACTCGATTGCCAACTATTGAAAAAGTCTTAAGTAATTTAAATTATTTAACCTATAAGTGTACACATATACCGGGCTTATTATAAAGAAAAGATATACCAGAACGATAAATTTAGCGGGGGGCATCAGAAATTTGTTTCGGCGCGCGAGAGTATATAAGTATACATCAAAATGTATATTGCGCGAACTGAAAGAGATTCATGTAATTCAGCGACGATGATAAAAAAAAAAAAAAAAGGCTCTCGTACTCTCGGCTTATAAATTAACGTCCGCAGCACCGAAAACAACATTCTTTCTCGGCTTGCGTTGTAAACTTTAGCCGCGAATGAATAAATCAGATTTATCGCAAATTCGACTCAATTTACACCCTCGTTTATTAATTAGCGTCTATGAATTTCGCAGAGGAGCGATGGAGTAAAATGTTTTCAGTTCCGTAACGTATGTATGCGTGTATGTGTGTATGTGTGTGTGTGCGAATGTATAGCTTTAAATTCTTTAACGGGCGCGTGCGCGTGCGCTGCCTCGGAAAATAATTAACAAGCTTATAAAATAGCCGATTTTATTTGAAAAGTCGATGGTGCTTGTGCTTGCGTTAGAAAAAGAGTAAGCAAGAGAGAGAGAGAGAGAGAGAGAGAGAAAGAGAGAGAGAAAGAGAGATAGAATGAGTTGAGGATGAGAGAGAAATCCACATGTTCCGACAACGCGCGATAATAATCTACGCCAATGGGCAGCGGCGTACACGCGTAGACTCGCCACTCGCATACACACACACACACACACACACACACATCATCGTTGCTCTCTCTTCTCGTACTTTATTCGCCGTGGGCTCGCTTGCTTGCCGCATATGAAAGAAACGCATACTCGGTACGAAACTCGCGCTCGTAATCGAGAGGGGGTGCCCGTGTACGCGACCATTACATTACAAAATAATAATTCATAAATTATATGCGCGCCTATGTATCCATTTAGCATTTTATATGTGTAAACGCGTGACCGCGTGTGCGTATACGTACGCGCGCATCAATTCGAGATGCCTATTTTCTCTATTATATTACCGTACATATACGTCACGCTGTGTGTACGTGCTTTTCCCGTGCGCCTGATTTTCTAACTCGAGCGCATTGGGGTTACGACGCCGGTTGAAAAATCGGTTCTAATTGAATTTGTCTTTTTTTTTTTTTTTTTTTTTTTTGTTTTTTTTTTTTGTTTTTAGTTGTAATGAATATTTTCTTTTTCAGGCAGCTATAGCATTCTTTTTCTTTCTTCTTTTCAATTTCAATGATAAAGTAAATAATTTTAAAAAATTATAAAATTAATTTTCAACTTTATTTTCATAAGCTTAAGATTTTTTTCGAAATTAAAAATTTATTAAAAATTTCAAATGATTTACGTGTAAATTCTGCTTATACATATACATAACTAAAAATATCATCTTTATTATTATGCAAATAAATTTTCTGTATCCAATTATGTACATACCAAAACAATACATTTTAAAATTATCCAATCGAGATATCGAAGGTACGAAGAATTTCTTAAAGTACCTACTCTATTAAAAACTCTTACAATTATTAAGAAATTTCGAACGATAAAATATAATTTTTTTTTTAATCAAACAGTCAGTTGTTAAACATTCGTGTAATGCAGGAGGAACAAAAGCGTAAACGAAAATTTTTCTCTTAGTTTAACAGGCGCAGAACACATTAGCATCATCATTACCGAATCATTAGCATACTACCGAAATTTGCGTTAACAGTTGAGCTCCTATTTCCATCGGAACAGATGCACGCGCCCATATTGTATATTCAAAATACACCGCGTTATATCTTTCTCCTACCTTTTCTCTCTCCTTCTCTCGGTATATTGATTAATGAAGATAGTCTGAAAGGAAAAACGAAATAAAAAAAAAAAAAAAAAAAGAAAAAGAAAAACGAAAGGAAACAAGCGAAAGAAGAAAAAAGGAAGGAGAAGGAGCCACGGGGTTCGGTGCCTGGTATAGATGGAGATACACACTTTGCGAACGAGAGAGCTTATACATATATGTATACATACGAGTATATGTGCATATATACGCATAAGAGAAGCCGCGGCGCGCGCGAAACGAACGAGGAATATATAAAGAGTATATATGCATGCGCCGAGGAAGAGAAACTAAGAGAGATAAAGAGAGAGAGGAGAGAAAATAAGGACGAACAAGAGAGAGGCAAGTGCAGCGACGAGGCTATTAAACAAAGGTGCCCGCGTGTACAAAACACTTACACTTTCGCGCGAGAGTTCCGCGAGAAAGATAGATAGATAGAGAGAGAGAGAGAGAGAGAGAGAGAGAGAGAAAGATAGAGAGAGAAAGAGAAGCAACTACCCTGCACTTAAGCAAAGTGGCACGTATGGCCGCCGCCGCCGCCGCCGCCGCAGCCGCAGCTCGAGGCGTTTTGCGGATGCCGTCGGCTGCTGCCGTTGCTGCTGCTCCGCTACGCCCTATGTATGTACATACGTATACGTACACATTGAAGTTCTTGTGTACCCAGCCGCTCTTTTCTCCTTTCTCTTTCTTTCCTTTTATTATTATTATTCTTTTTTCTTTTTTTTTTTTTTTTTTTTTTTTTTTTATTATTTTCGTTTCTTTTCTTTCTCGTTCTCGAATCTCGTTCGACATTTTTCGAATTGCCGTGGAGAGATTCAATTTTTCAGCCGATGGAGCATTCGACGACAACGATTATCTCCTTCTGCATTTGCCGAGTTCTTTTTCTCTCTTTTTTTTTTCCTGCGCTTATAATGCGTCAGTCATTTTTTAATCGCCCAAGTATTATTAAGTGAGCTGGTAAAGAAAGAGAAAAAAGCAACGACACTCGCCCTTTTGTGTAAACAAATTGTTATTCTCATCGCGAGTTCCTTGATAATCGCCTTGATTAAGTTTCTTTTAATTTTATGAGGATAATTTTGATCTTTCGTACGTTGAAAATCTTTAAATCGCTTTCGTTTAAACGATCGTATTTTGAACAATTTGTACATTAATTACTTGGGTTTAAAATCCTTAAATGCGCTACTAAAAGTAAAAGGCTTTTGTTTGGGAAAAATTAAATTTTTTCCTCGTGTAAATGCTTTTTCACATGGAAAATTTAATATTTCCATTTACGGGCATCAATTTAATTGAAGGGTTTATTATGTTTAATATAAAAACCTTGATTGATGCATGATAAATACGATTAATTTGTAGCAAATTTGATGAAACTTAATTATTATTTTTTACAATAAACAAATTAATGACGTGAAAAAGAAAAATCTTAAAAATATTACCTGAAATTAAAATCTACTGTTATTTAAAGGATAATATTTTGATTACATTGTTGTATTATATTTTATCAACATTTGTGAAGTTGAAAATTCAATTTGCTTAAAATTAAAAAATCATACTAATCATTTTTTTTCTCTTTTTTTCTTTTTTTTTTTTTTTAGCTATATAAAGAAATTTATTTTTAATAACTAGCGTGTTAACTTTTTATAATTAACTTTATGGTTGTTTATTCAATGTAAACAAATTTATACAAGTGCGAGGAAAATTTTACTGCACAAACACGACGATAAAAAAAAGTAATATCGCACGCGTTTACAGAAATCCGTAAATACTCAATTATCTCGGTATTCACATATATGTGTATAAGCGAACATTTCTCTGGGTAAACACGAAGTCAAAAAGTATCACTGCGGCAATCACGCTTAATCCTCGTCGGTTCGCTTTAACAGCTGCGCATCCCCTTATTCAAGGCTCTCTTAAGAATAAATTAAGCATTCGGTAAAAAAAATAAAAAATAAAAAAAAACAAATGATAATAAGAAGACTTTAATGGGATCTTACCTTTCGGCTGCTGAGAATATCTTCGTGTTTTGTACGTATACACGTAGATATGTATACATATATATATATGAATACATCGATAAGGAAATGTTTATTTATCGGCGTTGTGGAAATTGGAGCTTAAGTAAAGACGGCACGCGATGCGCACGCAACCGTCGGCAAATTGAAGAAGAAAGAGAGAGAGAGAGAGAGAGTAAGAGAGAAAGAGAGAAAGAGAGAGGGAGAAAGAACGGTGAGAAAAGAAAAATGTATGCCGTAGAGATTTGACAATGGGAGCGTTGACGGTTGCTCGGTCGGGTGGTCCACATCTACCGATACGGAGAGTAGCCGGCCTCTGAAATTTGCCGAGCTGACCCAAAGAGAAAAAGACGAAAGATAGAAAATGAAAAAAGAGTTTTTAGTGTGAGTGAGAAAGAGAAAGAGAAAGAGAAAGGGAGAGAGAGAGAGAGAGAAAGAAGGGAAAAATGTGAACGGCCTGCGGGAGCGTCACGGACTCCGAGTCAAAATCGATTAGGAGCTTCCAATGAAATTCTTTATATATACCTTACTCTCTCTGTCTCTCTCTCTCTTTCTCTCTCTATCTTTATCTCTATCTTTCTTTTTCTCTTTCTCTTTCTCTCTTTATCTACTTCTTTTTCTCGCACACGCTTTTAGCTTCGTTAATGTCTTTCCTTTTTTCGTCATAATTTATATATTAAAAATTCTGCTCTCCTATAATCTTTCTTTCTTTTTCTCTTTTTTCTCGTAGCTTCTACATAACAGCCTTGAATGCGATTTCTCGTTCTTTTGTCAGGATACAGCTTTTGCGTATCGACGCTTAGTGTGGCTTAGAAAGAATAATTCGTACGTATACATATAAATAAATATATGCATATCTATACGAGTTCTCTTTTGATAATGTTTTTGGTTATTGAGAGAAAAATAAGTATAAACATTCATCTCTTGGTAGTTTGTATCTAATAATTATTAATGTCTTGTAATAAACTTTTTCCATGCGTTATTCTACATCATCAAGACTAAAAAAATAATTTTAATTTAAATAGCAATACAAAATTTATTTTTTATTTTACAATTATAAATCAATTATTTAGTTATTCGAATTCTCGATGGCAAAATAATGTATACATAGATTAAACTTTAATTTGTGAATTGTATATATATTTTTGATGAATTAAATAATTTGAATTTAAATAAATTATAGGACTGATAATGATGATAAAGTTCATTAGCAATTTGGAAAAAAATTGTTTAATTAGCAGTAATAGTCAATGTTGGATAATGAACTGATAAATTTTTAACCAATTAAATTATAGTATAATAATAATGTTTATTTAATTCTCTCAATGACTTGTTACTTCTTAAGCGATTCAAATTTTTTTTATTACTTGAAAAATGAAAAATATTAAATTCAAAAGTAAGAAACTGCGTTTACGAGAGAACAGTACGTTACATAACGAAAAGTTATTCCATTGCGGAAAAAACGACTATTCAAATAATACACGTACAGAATTAATTAAATCACACCGGTCAAAGTAGTTTCAAAGTGGGCGTGTATCCTTACTTTGAATGTCCAAATGAATTATGAAGCAATCACAAGAACAAAACAAAGCGTTTGTATATATGAATATACATGTACATAGGAACAGCTCGTTTCGCGCGTACACTGTTTGACTTTCCCGTGCGAGCATTTTAAACGCGCTAGGGACTTAATTTTTCCGTTGGTTATAAGAGTACCAGGGAGGAAGAGTGAGTGAGATAGATAGAGAAAGAGAGAGAGAGAAATATGGAGAACGAAGTCGAGCAGAGCCAAGCGCGAGAGACGTGCAAACAGCCGACGATTAACGTCGAGGCGAGTTAGCGGAGCTTGAAGATGACGCGCGGCGATACGTCGCGCTATAAATAAACCATAAACGTCTATTTGCACGTGGAAAAGCCCGGTTAATGAGCGGCATCCGCGCGCTGACTCTCTCTCTCTCTCTATCTTATTCGTTCCTTGTGAAAAGGAAAAATTCCTTAAAATTCACCTTGTTTCAATTTTTTTTTCTATATCTTCTTTTTCTTCTTCTTCTTCTTCTTCGTTTTCTTATTTTCCTTCTTCTCGCTCTTTATTTGAGAAAAAGAAATCTAGATTAATTCTCTTTTGTATGCTAATGCTTGTTTGTTAACATATTCGAGCTGCTTCGAGGATTTGCATTTTAATCGCGCGCACGTGTGTGTATACGGTTTTTAAAGTCTACACATCTTTTGACGACTCGTAGAAAGAGGAAACACAAAGTTAATGTCATAATAAAAGAGAACGTTTTTTTTTTTTTTTTTTTTTTTTTTTTTTCTCAACGAATATTTGCGATTTTATCATTATTTTTTTTTTTATTTTTCGATAAATTTTCATATGTACGCGAGTGCGTGAATTTTTGTTGGAGTAAATAAATAAAAATGAATAAATTTTGACGAAACGTTTCGCATAATTCAAAGTAAAATAAATAGCATTACTACGACGGCACTGCTGATGCTTTTAAACGAACGCGACCATGAATTTTCGACGTCTATTTGTGTATCAAAAGCATAACTAAAGTCTCGCGTTGTAAAGCCAACACTCTTAAATAATCATTTGTACATATACGAGTATAAAAAAAGAGTACGAGATGAGAAAAAGAAGAGGAAGCGCGTCCTCGTTCTTTCTCGAAAAGGACGCGACGTAAATTGCATTCGAAACGTATAAAACATCCTCTTAAACCGTGTAATAAAAAACGAACAAAACTTATAGAGTCGCGCAGAAAAGAAGAGGCGAGAAAAAGGATAAAATAAAAATGAAAATGAAAAAAAAAAAAGGAAAAAAGAAAAAGAAAAAGAAGAAGAAAAAAACATTGAACGACGGAGAAAAGTAATAATGCGAGAGAAGAAGCAATGGCGTTGGTTCAATGTTTCGCGCGCACGCGCTTATGTATGTTTAAGACGACAGAGAATTGTCACAATACGCGATGTCGTTTTTTTTTCTTTTCTTCTACCTCGCTTTTAAATCATCGCAGAGTTATAATGTACCGCAACGAGACGTAGTAGACGATATGCATATGTGTATATATACATTGTGCGAAGCAAATTCTCAAAAAATGTATCTATATATGTAAGAAAGTGTAAAAGAGAGAGAGAGAGAGAGAGAGAGGGAGAGTCGAAAAACCGGTCTGCCTGTCTCCGTTTCTCTTACATCGAGAAACGAGCGAAAAAGACTTTTTTTCTCTCTCTCTCTCTCTCTCTCTCTCTCTCTTTCCTTAGAGATTTTTCGGATATATAATACAGGGAGAGAGAGAGAGAGAGAGAGAGGTTGAGGAGAGGACTGCGCGCGAGAGGCAGTTACATGCCAGGCGAGATAATTACAGAGCGCTGCACGACCGCCAAGTCAAACAACCTAAACATCGCCTCGTCCGTTCCGCCATAGGCGCCTTTCGCGCGTTTTGTCCTTACACCACACTATACCCCGCTATCTACCACAAATATTTCTCTACTACTACTACTACTACTACTACTATTATTTCCTTTCCTTTTAACTCGCGCCGTCTTCGTCTTTTCAACTTTGAGCGAGAATTCGCTCTTTCTATTATACGCGATCTCTCTCTCTCTCTCTATACGTCTACAGATGTACATATATACGTGTACGTGCAGGAGTCGCTGCGCCTTTGTGGCGAAACGATAACGACCGCGCGCGTGAGTTATCAACGAGAAAATTTTACAAGAGCTCTTCGAGCCAACAGCTCCGGGTGAAAATTTAAAAGTATGTAAACAACATTGTTTTTTTCTTTTTTTTTTTTATTACAAGGTAAACTCGTCAAAGTCGAGAATGTTACTGATTCGATAATTATTTTTAATTGGAAAAAATAATAAAATTTTAAAGTGTTGTATTTATACGATTTTTAAAAATTGACACGTTTACCTTTTACAAATTTTTACTCGATAAAATTTTTCGTAATTTTTTGCTGCTGAAATAATCGTTCAGATTTATCTATTCCAATTATAATTTGTCAACCATTTAAAACACCTTTACGGTAAGTATATTTACCTTTAAAAAAAAAAAAGAAAAAAAAAAAAAAAGTAGCAAAATTATAGAAGTATGATGAATATGTCGAATATGATAATTTAGGTAAAAGATCGATAGATAAATATAATAAAAAATAAACTATACAAATATTTAAAAATTTCTTTCGCAACGAGTTTTTTATTCTAAAATAATGATTTATCTCGTTTGTTTTTTCATTCGAACGCGTCGATTTAAAACGCCATACATAATCAATAATAAAACATACATTTATTGCTCGCGTGTCATTAATACATATACATACATATATACACATTTTTAAACAGACATTATGCATTAACGAGTAGTATCGCCGAAGGACGTTAAAACATTTAGCCAGTAGCGATAAATTAGCGACTTAATAAACTCTTATGACATCTTAATAAGCATTATAATATGTCGTATTTAACAAGAATTTGCATCGGGCAAAAATTTTTTAACCGATTGAACGCGCCGTAATCGTTAGAACGATCGCTAAATTGAGCGCGTATCGTTGCGATAGCCGGAAAATTAAAATGTGCCGAGTTAAACGTAAAAAGTAAATCGTACAATAATTACACACTACCGTCGCGTGTCCTTGATTACGAATAACTAACGAAATAAAAAATACATTAACATTTAAGTATGAGGTGAAAAAAAAAAAATAAATAAATAAATGAACAAGTTTATTGATAACCGGTAGATACTGTCTACATAAACAATGTATACGTTATACATAAATGTTTAAATTGTAATTTTAATTCAATATGCATTTTGTATTCCGTAAGCAAATACTACCAAGTTATTAAAGCTTCATCGATCAATCATAATTTATATTCGTTTTAATTTCGTAGCACATGTTATCTGCAATGACGAAGCCGTTCGATTATCGTTTTTATATCGTAATACATCGATCGCGACTTCTATCGATTTTCGATAAATATATAATAATTTTTTTCCGAATGCGCGGTTTAAAGGAAAGCTTGTGAAAGCGTACAGCGTTACATTCGAACGATGTTTTATTTACGATAGATAAAAAAAAAAAAAAAAAAAAAAAATTCGCGAGCTACCGATTTCTTTTCCTTCTTCGCCGAATATTTGTCGTTTTATCTCTTTCCGTAAAAATAACGCGCTCTCTTTCGGGCGCTTTTTTTTTTTTTTTTTTTGACCGCAAAAATTTCACCGAACTGTAAAATACTCCTCGAAAGCAAATAATAACCGAGCGTTTAATCCGCGCTACTAGGAAGAATACATTTTCAAGTAATTTAAAGACCATTAATTCAACTGCTGCTTCTTTTTTTTTTTTTTTTTTTTTTTTTTTTTTTTTTTTTTCGAAGGCTCAACTCGCTCGTTCTCGCGCATCTATCAGATTTTTTTTTTTTTTTTTCTCTCGTTCTCCGCAATCGCATCGAGGGAATTTTGAAAGTCGACGGATCAAAGGTGCGCCAAGGAATATCATTCGCTTATTTCATTGGCCTCCGCGCTATTTCCATATTTTATTTCGAAAGGAATAATTAATGTTGTTTACATTGCGCGTAAATTACAGTGCGAGCCGACAGCGGCGACTCGGCTTCGTTTACATGGATTAAAGTCGCGTATACATACAGAGATTGGCGCATGTACTTTTTTTTCCCTATTTTTTTTTTTTTTTTTTTTTTTTTTTTTTTTTTAACTTTCGTCGGTCGAACGTCGCTTGAACGAGCAGCGACGGTGGCACGATATTCGCTGTATATACATATATACAATTTCAATTTTAAATTAGAGGACGTAATCTTTTAATTTGTTTATCGAGAGAGAAAGAGAAACTACTGCCGAGAGAAAATCCGCGTTAATTTATGGCTATGGTGGGTATGAAAAAAATGAGAGAATATCATTTAATAGGATAATTTAGTGCGTATAGTGTATGCGGTATATAATGAGCTTCAACTACAACGTATCCTGCAAGTAAATCGAAAATGTAGGTTTCTTTTTTTTTTTTTATTTTTTTATTTTTTTTGCTTGGAGTATGAGTTAATCAAGGTCAACGTATTAAAATAAATAATTCGAGATTGTGAAATCGATTCTTTTAATAGTCCAAAAAAGGTAAATATGAGAGTTTGCATTTTTCTGCGTTGGTATTTAATCGGCCATAAAACAGGTAAATGAGTTATAAGTAATTAATCGTTACGTTAAAAAATTTTTTTTGTTTTATTTATTTTTAAGCTTATAGCTGTTCCGTAATATTTTATTATTCATTTTTACATCTATTTAAAATATTTTAAAATTATGATCAATGTTTCATAATATTTTATCGTAGAATAAAACTACGCGCAAAATATTTATCTTAAATTGAGATGTAAAAAAAAAAAAAAGAAAAAAAAAAAAATATGATAACAACGCGTGTTCCTGATTAGAATAAATTATTCACAATTTTATGTTTGCAGCTTTTTCATTTAATAAATCGAATATTACATTTTCCTTCGCCTTTCCTTTTCTCATCGAATCCATATCGTTGCAAAAAAAAAAAAACAAAAAAAAAAAACAAAAAAAACAAAAGGACTCCGACACTATCGTACCACTAAAAATATATCCGAAATTTTTTTACTACGTCGACGAATTGACCAAACAGCAATCGTTTAAGCACAAAGAATACGTCAAACTTCGGCGTTGTACGCCGATATCGTAACACAAAAGCAGCGTGGGTGTTTCGCACTCGATCAAAAATAAACGATTACTCGGCAGTTTTTTGCCGTCTCGTCGTTCCAGCTTACGTATTAGTAGTATAGGTGTATATAATAAACAAACTTGTAATTCAATAATTACACAAAGAAGCTGCACGCGCGCTCTCTCAAAGGAGATCGAGGATTCAAGGACGAGCCGTTCAAGAGAGCGCGCGCGCGCGCGCGCCTCTAAGAATGCGAGAATTTACGACAAAAGGCCTCCCTTTTACGGTGTTGTATCACATTTTTATTTTATCGCCTTCGAAACTTTGAAGCCGACCGATGATTTAAACGAGAAGGGCAAAAGAAGAAGAAGAAGAAGAAGAAGAAGAAGAAGAAGAAGCAGCAGCCACTCTTTTTTCTCTACTCGCTGCGGCACTATTCGCGCATCTTTTCTCTCTCTCTCTCTCTCTCTCTCTTTTTCTCTTTCTCTCTTACATTTTCGAGTTTCTTCTCTTTCGTACTGCTAGGTAAGCTTACCTGTGTATGTTTTTTTTTTTTTTTTTTCTTTTTCTTCTGGTCGAACGGTTTGTCAGCTAGCTTTTTTGTATCAGCTATTTGCAATTAAACCGTTAAATTAAACGTCGAAATCGTGAAACATTAATAATGTCCAACGGTTATTAATTTGTACGGCAAAATATAATCCTCGGCGTGTTACATGCGCCAAAGATTAAATGCGTTTGAAAAGTAAAAATAAAAAAAATAAAAAAAAAAAAAAAAAGTAAAATAAAATATTTAACTCGTTATTATGGTTAATAAAAATTATATGCATTAATTTTTTGATTGAATATTCATTATAATTAATTTATGATTTTTTTAAACGATACTGGTTCTAAGTGTCAACACCTCTTTTACAAACTCGTAAATCACCAATAATATTATACGTTTAATATATACATACACACACACACATATATATATATATATATATATATATTTTTTTTTTTGGTTTATTACATAACCTGATTTAAACATATATATTCATATATAACATTTAATTATTAATATTCAAATTTATTTCCCTAAGGAATTAATAATCATATACCTTCTGTTATACCATTAAATTTACAGTACTTAATTTTAATAGACTTTTACATCGGCATAATAATAATAATAAAAAAATAAATAAATAAAAAAAAATAGAAAATAAAAAAAAAAATAAAAGCTCAACGACTGTAAAGTTTCAAGCGTATGGTAAAAAGTATTTTAGGCATTTTAATTTATCTCGACCGTTCAAATTGAGATACACACACGCACAAGCGCTGTAAGCAAGAGTGATATCATAATTTATGTTCTAGTATTATAATACCTTCAGGTCATGAATTTTGATTAAACTATGGAAACTGTTTTCTGATACTAAATAATGAAAGTTATCGTCATATTTCATATTAATTGGCTCTAATTATGATTAAAGCAACATTTTTAATAATATTATTTTTGAAATAAAAACTCGCGCCAATATAAATGTTAATTAATCGACGACTAAATATCCTAGGAAATAGTTAAGGAAAACAAAACGACGAGAATCGAAAAGATACTACAAGCTCTAATACGAAGCTCGCGCTGCATGATGGATGACGATTTGCTTGAAAAAATTCACGCTTTCCCATTAACACGAAAAAATGTCAAATTCACTTCGAACAACCCGCCGCACAGTCGATTAGCCTAAAAGCGAAGAAAAGAAAAGAATATATAATCCTTCTCTCGAGAGACGCGAGAGAGATCCCATCAATTCCCTCTTTATCTATACATATCCGTCCACTCTCAAATTCCTTCTCTTTCTCTCTTTTTCTCTTTCTCTCTCTCTCTCTCTATCTCTATCTTATGTTCCTACTCTTTTTCTCCGCGGCCTTTTTCTCGTTACATCTGCAAGGTGTCTGAAACGAGGTTCGCATACACACTTATACGTACAAATGTATACACGAATATATATATATATATATACACATACATGGTGGACTCGTCGGCAATTTCTCTCCACCTCTTTCTCTCCCCTTCAGAAAAGAAACTGCCGGCCATCAGCGCGTAGAAAGATGGAAAGAGAATAGCAGGAGCAAGAGAGAGAGAAAGAAAGAGACAAAGAGCGAGGCTCGTCGGGTCGTTTCTTTGATGCTTTGAACTCTCACCGCTCTCTCTCTCTCTCTCTCTCTCTCTTTCTTTCTCTCTCGCGCCCTTACTCTCAGAGTCGAGCGCTCGCTCGCTCGCTCGCTCGCGCGCGCGCCCGCGCACTCACTGACCGATCCTCGGCGGTAATCATGCGGCCGGCCACGCCCCGAAAAACACCTTCGGCTCGCTCGTTCGCTTGCTTTGCTCGCTCTCTTCTCCACGCGCGGCGTTCCGCTAATGTAGTTCGTCTTTATCCGCGGCAATCTGCGCCCTGGAATCTCTGATTCTAAAGCCTTCTCTCTTCTCTTTTACTCTCTCTCTCTCTCTCTCTCCTCCCCCCCCCCCATAGTTCTACCTCCCTACCTCCTCCCTCTCTCACTCTCTCTCTCTCTCTTTCTTTCCCTTTCGCGGAGAGCCCGATCAATCGATCGATCGATCGATCGATTGGTAGTATATACCCCCCTCATCTTTACAGTCTTCCTTTCGCTCTTTCTACTTAAGCCGCGATATGCTCGCTGTCTCTATATATACATACATACGCTTATATAAATGTATCTACACAGATATGACTATATATATATATATATATATATATATATATATGTGTGTGTGTGTACGCGCGCAATACACGCATGTATACCCTTTTCTCTTATCCTCGCCACTCCACGTCGTATAATCGCGCGTCGGGCGTGCGTGAAAAATAAAAGCCGTGCGCGCGCAAGCGAAATCTTCACCCGGCAAATGGAAATTTTGCCCCGTTCGAAGGGATTATACAATCAGAAAGCTCGAAATCCATCTTTGATATATACAAGAATGTGCGAGTGTGCGCATATACGTATTCACGGATCGGTTAACGTATAATGCATGTATACATATATATATATATATGCATTATCTACTATCGAATAAAGAGCAATCGCCTTTATTGAATTCTTTCGTAGTCGAGACGCGTACGAGCCAGCCGAAATGGAAAAGGGTTTGAGAAAAAGAGAAAGAGAGAGAGAGAGAGAGAGAGAGAGTCGAGAGCTTATCGTTTAGGCGGCATCGATGCCGATGATTTTTAAGCGATTCTTTATTGTGGGTGGGATATATACACGCGATGCTGCAATTTTTTGTTTTTTCCGACGAACTATCGTTTATGTTTCTTTGTTGCTGATTTTTTTTTTTTTTTTTTTTTTTTTTTTTTTTTCGGATGAATGGTTTTTTTTTTTTAATTTGTTCCAAGTGAATAGTTTATGATATTGGTGATTGATATGGAAACGCTTACGATTCAATAGACGACTAAACTGTGTCGGTGATTGTGAAAAGGAATACGCGTAAGAAGAAAAATCGAATAGTGAACGATGTTTAAAAAGAAATCTGAATGAATGTATATTACATAGAGTTACACAGTGCATAATCTTTTATTCGATATCAAATGTTTCGAAAGATAACATCATTAAACGAACTGAGGTGTAACGAATTGATTAACATAATTTAATTTTCGAAATAATACAAAAATAATCCATTAAAATATCTAAAATACACCAATAAATAAAATAAAATTTACATCGCCTTGGATGAATGATTGTTTATAATTGAATTTGAAATTCGATCTATGCCGGACGACTGCACACATTAATTATGATTAAATATGGTCATACGGGGTTTATCCACTTTCACAGGATAGGCCCGCGTAGTTTTCTATCTTTTCTTTATAACGTTGTACTCTTAAGCATACATATAATTATGTACTCGCAAGCTCTCACTTATCCGACCTTATATACATATATATACACTTATCGGTCTTTTGCACTTAAGCAAGTATGGTTATGAGATAGCGAATTGATAAAGCGATCAATGTATCGCGTGTCTCTACAAAAAAAAAAAAAAATCAGCGACGAAAAAAAAAAAATCTTCTACGATTAGCCCTTAAAACTCATAATTTACGCTTTTATAGATTCGACTTTATAAGTGAACGTACATAAACGACGATCTCTGATGAAACGATCTCTTCGACACATTCGGCGAACAAATTTTTTCATTTCTTCAAAAATTCATCGGATCGCAAAGCCATCCTATTTTTTTTTTTTTTTTTTAAGCTTTCATATACCGCTAAAAGAAAGAAAAAAAAAGTATCTCGCAAATTACCAATTCTCAAAAAACATCATGAGCATACATCTATATATATATATATATATATACACATAACCATTTGCGGTTGTTCATCCTTTTTCATCCGCTGCAAACACGCGTATATATGTATGTATACGCATACTCGAGGAGATTCTTGTGCGTCGAACACACGAGACGATCTGACCAAAAATGACGGTATGTATATGTATACATATATCCCTCATTTACTGGATATACGCGTTATCTCATTTTTTGTTTATTTACGACTTTTTATTCGAAAAAAATAAGGAAGAACGGGTTACGCGCGCGAGCTTTCGTACAACGTTTGTGCGGATAAAGCGTCTCTCTTTCTCGAGCGTATATATCGCGTACACACGTATTCGCGCGCGAAGTTGGCGCGCGGTAAATAAAAGGAAAAGTACGAAGGATATGAAAGAAGGAGGTTGAGAAGCGAAAATACAAGAAGAGCAAGAAGGAGAAAGGAGAGGATAGGTAGGGAGTGAAGAAAAAAAAAAGGAAAAAAAAAAGGAAAAAAAAAAAAAGAAGAAGGAGGCGAGGATAAAAAAAGGATAAAGCGAGTGGCGAGAAGAGATCGAAGTCGGCTATGTGGCGGCTCACGGGGGCTAATCACAGACGGCCGAGGCTCCCCGCCAATTAATACCACCGCCGGCAACACCTCGGCACCGACCGACCGACCGACCGACTCTTCCAGACTCGGAGGCTCTTTTCTCTCTCTCTCTCTCTCTCTCTACTCTCCTCTCTATATACATATACATATATATACATGTACCACCTTAATCTAGAATATGCCGCGTTCTTTTCTCTCTCTCTCTCTCTCTCTGTCTCTCCTCCATACTTTTTCTTCTCTTTAGCTACGAGAACGCGCGGAGAGTCTTCTTCACTCCTCGCGCGCTTCTTTTTTTCTTTTTTTTTTTTCCTTTTTTTTTTTCTTTTACGAAACCTTTCAGCTCCGCTCGGTGTCCGTTGCGGTGTACCTATTGCTCTTCTCTTTCTCTTCTGGCCGCCCGGCAGCGAGTAGCCTCGCACTTTCTTTTAGCGCGAGCTCGAAAGATATCGGGAGAGAGAAAGAGAGAAAGGAGCTGCTGCTACTTTTGCTACCACCGTCGCTTCTTTACTCCTCTGAATCTTTTTCGCGGCCCTTTGTTCTTTGGCTCGCGGTGTGTTTTGCGAGCGGAGCTTTTGTTGCATTTGTCGAAACTTTTTAAACGATTCGTGTATGGATATGTTTATAGTGAAGATGGTTTGTTCGAGTGACTATTCATTTGATTGGATTTTTTTGCTTTAATTGATCAACACGACGATTTTATTTATTGTTACAATTTCTTATTTACAATAAAATTGAATTATTTATTGATTTATTCCAATTTCTTTTATCCTTTATATTTTCGAATACGAATGTATAATGTAGAAATAAACTTTTCAAGAAACCCTTAATATATTAATATTTTCTTTTGAATATTTCTTATAAAAAAAAAAAAAAAAAATTATTTATAGAGTGCATAAGTACAATCGCAATATTTCATTTTATTTATTTTAATAAAGTAAGATTGTTTTCGCTTCTTTAATTCCTTATAAATTTACGGAATATAAAATTATTTCGTAAAATCGGTGCTCAAATGCAAAGAAAACATTAAGAAGTATTCGTGAAAATACAATGTAGGTAATGGTAATAGATTAAGCTTAAATAAATTATCTTTCAAGCACAATTTTAAATATATTTTTCATCTTAATAATTAAAGGCAATAATTTTTATTAAAGCGAAAAGTTATAGGTTTGATTTTATAATTCTTTTTTTTTTTCTTTGTATTTTTCAAACTGATAATCGCTTAAATTGATTGTATGTACAAGCGTCGAAATAACAAAGGAGAAAGCAAGGCTACATTGACGATAAAAAGTGATACTGAAAAAATATCATTAAGTGTGCAGTAGCATACAAAATTAAAGGATATGCTTTGCGTTTACAATGTAAAGATATGTATATATATTCTGGAAAAGAAACAAATTCGCCTTCGTAAACGTAAAGCGTTCGCCGCGCGTCGTTTCCGACGCGGCTACAATACGCCAATGACGACGACGACGACGACGACGACGACGATGTTATGTAAGCCGCAAGAAGTATTAAAAAAAAAAAAAAAAAAAAAAATTATCGAGCCGTAACGCACGACTTTACATAACTTATTTAAGTGTAGAGAAAAATGTTTTATGCGCCTGTCAAGAGACTTTGCGCAGGGCTACCTCGCTTCTTTATTTCATAATGCGTTATTTATGTCTTGCATCGAACTTTCCTCAAAGTTGTATTTTATTCTACAAGCCGGTTTACTCGCTTTATTTTTTTTTCTTTTTTTTTTTTTTTTTTTTATTATAAATTAACGTTTAATTTACGATTCGCGAGATATTGCTTATAAAAATGATTTGTCATTCATTTATAATTAGATCAACGTGATGAATTTCAATGTCATATTATTGTGTAAAACAATCGTTTGTAATCTTTTATCTACAAATATTTTTTTTTTTTTTTTTTTTTTTGTTTAAACGAAACATGTATCGATGCGTGTATAAGCAACACCTCGGATTTTAAAATCGATAATAAGCTTTTATTTAACATACAATTAACAATTTTACAGATCATTTAATGTTCGAGAAAAAAAATTTTTTTATTTCTTTTTAAATTCTTATGCGTTGCAAATTTTTATTAAAAACGCCCGTCGGTAAGAAATTATAACTCATCGTAAAATGAAATTCCGGCCACACTTTCTTCAAATTAATCGAAACACTTTTCACCGCAATTAAAATCCACGAGTCTGCAATTAACGGACGCAGTTGAACAAAAAAAAAAAAAAAAAAAAAAACAAAACAAAAACAAAAAAAAAGGGAAGGAGAAAAAATTAAAGGACAAAAAGATAAGTACGTCCATAAAACGCGCATAAATGCGCGTAATTATACAAAAAACATTTAGCTACTTATCGTGCAAGTGCAGCGACGCATTAAATATATTCCGCGCACGGGCCACTGGCTCGCCACGTTCCCAAGAAGATGATGAAGAAGACGAAGACGACTAAGAAGAAGAAGAAGAAGAAGAAGAAGAGAAGAGGAGAAAGAGGAGAAAAGTGCGGTTCTGGCCCGGCAAAAAGAATTTCGAACTCGGCAAATCAATTACTGAAAAAAAAGTGCAGCGGTGCTCTTCTTCTCACCCCTCCACTCTTCCTTGCTCTTTCTCTCTCTCTATCTCTCTCTCTCTCTCTCTTACACGTTGGAACTAAAGAGGCCGGTCGCTCGGCTACTCCCGCAGGCTCATCCCGAATGCACGATTAATAACCGCGTCGTTCATCCAATCATCCGTCCAACAAATCCGTCCAAACAAGCCTCTTCTCGTCCTCTTCTTATTCTTCTCGTGCCGCTTGTGCCTCTTCTTACCTTTCTCTCTCTTTTTCTTTCTCTCTCTCTCTCTCTCTCTCTCTCTCTCTCTCTTTCTTGGTCTTTCTTTCTCCTTGATGTTAATGCCGCGGCGGACGGTGTGAGCATCGCGCGCAAAAGGATCGATCTTTTGCGCGTTTTTCGAACTCACGTGTAGTTTTAAGGATATATATATATATATGTATATATATATATGCATGTATGAATATAAAGTCTTGACGCGACTGCAAAAGATGGAGAAAAGGAAAAAAAATGCGCAACGAGAGGAAAATAAAAGGGTTTTTTTTTTTTTTTTTTTTTTAGTTTTAGACGTATCGGTTGTTACAATTATAAGATTGTTCGTTATCGTTCTTTGGTTGAATTTTTACAGTTTACTATCATCTATTATTTTACTAAATTATAAATTTTTATATATAAAACGTGTTAAATTGTTTTTAATTCTCAAAGTGTAAAAACTGGATTTAAATGACAATAATTTTTATTCGATTAACAAACGTTAATTTTTTTATTAGACATTAATTTTTATTAGAATTTCATGTATAATGTAAATTATTTATACATTGATATCGCTAAAATCTAGTTAACCATTTCGAAACGACAGGTGATCGATCAAAATTTATGTATCTAATAAGCTTGAAAAATTATCATAAACTCGAATTATCGATGCAATCGATCGCGTTATATTCTTAAATAGATTCATATTTTCAAAGTGCCGATCGCACGATTGAAAAACTCTTCTGAAATCTCGCTGCAAACTCAAAACAATTTAGTGCTTATTTCAATATTTTATGTTTATTATCTGAATTACGTATCTGTAATAATTTCAATAATTTGCGCACTCAACACGTTCAATATCCATTACGGTTTTGTCCCTCTTTGCAACAGAAGACATTAAAAAGAATGTCTTGTCATTCGCTTACCCACTTAACGGTTCGAGCGACTTCTCGTTTATCCCCATATGTTCTCTCGACCCACAAACCACGAAGTACTCACTATATTATTTTCAATCGGTTAGAGTAACTTAATTATAAGTCAATATTATTTTAAAATAGCACAATATATCCGTTATAAATAAAAAAAATATTGTATAATTTTAATAAATTATTTCACGTGAATTTTTTTAACAAAAGCCAAATTTAAAAAAGCAATTTAGTAAATTAAAATAAAAGTAAAATTATTCTTGTTTAGATAAGCGTTTAATAATCTGTGATCGAAGCTTGCCATTTATTTTCCTTAATTTAGCTTGAAACGAAACGAAATATGCAAATAAAACGAAGAGCGCATCAAGGCATAAAATAAGGAAGTTAAAAACGTCGAATCTCGCGCGAGTGTGTACACGCATACTCACGTCCCGTGAACGAAGTGCGCGACAACAACCGAAATCCACAGTGTACACATAGACGTACGAGTACAGCACAAAGAAAAGCGTAGAATCCGCCGCAAAATCTGATCGCGCCGGGGCCAACATACACACCGAAATTCGTCTCGGATGGCGTCTCACTCTCACTCTTTCTCTCTCTCTCTCTTTCTCTTTCTCTTTTCACGTGTCGAATTTGTCGTCGTGTAACGCTTCCGACAGTTTTAAAGCGTCGAATAAGCGTGTCGTGCCCGGCTGTCTCCGTATATAACAAACCCGTGTAACCCAAACTAAGCAAAATAAGAAAGTCCACCCAGTCCATTATAGTCGCGTTACCAAGATACGCACGCCGAGGGTGAGAGTTACACGCGCATAGAGATTTTATAAAGGGAGGCAATGATCTCGCGCCCTTTTTTCAGCTCTCTCGTCGTGTTTATGTAATCGGAGCGAAACGACATCAAGAGAAAAAGAGAGAGAGAGAGAGTCGCGTCACCGCAACGAATCCATCCCGGTTAACGTTTACCGCCGATGTTCATTGGAAACTCGCGAACCCGACGCATACAGACGAAGGTGAATCGTAACGTAGTGTCGATCGTTACGTGCGATTGCGAAAAACGAGCTTGACTAATCGATCGCGATGCCCGAGAAAACTATTTCCCGCTAGTGCGCGCGTTTTATTTTATTGTTAACATTCGTTTTTTTTTTTTTTTTTCCTCCTCGCTTTTGATTTTTGATTTTTTCGTCGATCGACGTTGCGCGGCTCTTCTTTTTCTTTTACTCTCGCTGTCTAAACTCTCTCTTTCTCTCGAGGGGAGAAAATATTAATGGTTATGAATTCGTGTGTGTATGTATATACGATAATGCCACGGTTATACGGGGGATGAGATATGAGCTGTGGGGAATCGTTGGGCAATTTGAGCTAATTCGTCGCGGTGATTCGAATCTTGTAATCGCGTTTTTACACCAAAAGTATTTGTGTGCACTATATGCGATTCGTTTGTCTTCGTGTGAAAAACATGAGAAATATTCGTTTTTATATATATCGAACGCTGCCTTTTAAATCGACGCCGTTAAATATTTTTTCCCTATATAAAATTAGTATCGTGCAGCAAAGCATTGTACTCTCGACTGTGACTTATAAAAACGTTCGCTCGATCAAAATTTCTTTCAAAAGATAACAAAAAAATGTGAAAAACACCGTTAATTGCATTAAACATTCTAATGTTCATAAGAATTAGTAATTTAATCGAATGTTTTGATACGTTTTTACAACCGGACCTCGTACTGTACTCTATTACCACATATAAAAAAAAAAAAAAAACAAAAATTTTAAGTATAAATTAATGAGAATGTCAATGTCGAAACTAGGAATAAAATTTAGTACTTGTGACTAGTCGATAATACGATTTTTCAGCAAAAGTTCACCCTATACGCAACAACGTGGTATTTAATTGGATACTTTAAAAACTTGACATTTTTCTCGGTATTTTAATCGCTTATTTGACATAAAGCACTTTTTCGACTATGAATCATCTAACCAAAATGCTCCTTAATTATCGTCCACGCGAGTACCATTATTTTTTTAGTTTTTACGACATATAAAATTCCACTATGAACATTTCTTTTTTTTTTTTTTTTTGTTTTTTTCATCTCATTTTGTTTTCCTTTATGATTCAATTTTTTACCGCGAAAAGATACGTTGTGGTTTTGCGGCTTCGAAGCCGTTACATTTAGATGATTTAGTGCGACTTTCATTGTACCGCCTCTCTCTCTCTCTCTCTCTCTCTCTTTTTCTTTCTCTATACGTACTACACACATATCTATACATTTTTCCTTTTTTTTCGATCGTTAAGATTTCTATTAACACTGGCATTGTACATATATACATATATGCTTATACGTACACACGTATCACGAGCTCAAATGAAATTCGAAGAGTAAAAAAAAAAAGGAAGAAGAAAAAGAGATCGTATAATATCTCGTTGCGAAGAGTAATTACTATCTCGCGGAGAAAGAGAAAAAGAGAGAGAGAGAGAGAGAGAGAGCGTATTTTGACAAGAGCGCAAAGAAAATTTGAAACGGCCGAAACGCGACAGTGAATTATAACCTTATTAGTTACGTGGCAAAACAGCTTTTATATCGGTGGCTTCGTTGCCCCTCTGTCACGGACGATAATGCCAAGTTTACGGAGAACAACAAGAAGAAAAAACGAAAAGCGCGTGTATAAATGTGTACATTTATATACATATGTATAGCCACATAAAACTCTACAGTCGGAAGTAAAGAATAAGGTTACCGCGAGGCTCGCACTCTTTAAAAAAAAAAAAAAAAAAAAAAAAAAAAAAAAAAATAAAGAAAAAGAGTCTTTCGGCTCGGTTCGGTCGGTAAGAATCGCGCCAGACTCGATTAAGGCGCGAAGGGGGAAAGAAAAATGGCTCCTTTCACAAGTTTAAGAACAATGGAGGAACGTGAAAAGAAAACGAGCGAGAGTAACTCGAGTGTTTCTTTGGGGCGAGCAGCCACCACGTGACCCAATTAATAACGCAGGCCGGCTTTTTGATTTTCTCTCGAGGCAACGAGAGTCTCCTTCCCCGACCGCGTTTACTCTTCTCTTCGGATTTATCACGCCGTTGAAATAAACGCGATATAACGCGAGCGCAAAGGTCCGAGGAAAAAAAAAATGCCGAGGGTGCGTCGAAAGTCGCTTTTTATTTTTTTCTTCTTTATATATCTCCCACTCGTCGTTTCGAACGATTGTTGTAGGCTCTGTCTACGCGCCGAATAACGATGGATATAATGAGCCTCTTTAAATCGAGCTTTACAAGACGATGAAGAGATTTTTATGATTCTCTTTTGATGATACAATCATTATCTGTGCGGCTGGTTCTAACGCGCCTCGACTGTGGGGAAATGTTTCCATGAATTACACGTGTGAGGGTGATATACTATAATACTGTAATAGAAACACCTTTTTAAATCTTTATTCTCGATAATTTTTAACGTAAAAAATCAAAATCATCATAATCCGTAAAGAGTTTTCAATTTTGTAAATTGAGTAAGTTACAAAAATTTACAAAGGTATATAAAATTTAAAATCGTTTATGCATTGTCGATATTAGACGATAAGAAAACTTGAGTCACTTTTCCCTGAGAAACGATTGCTTAACTTTTAACGCAAGTATAACACATGCGGTATTCTTCGACTATTAAGTTATAAATATCGATGAAAAAAAATAAATCTTATTCAATAGATTATAAATCAAGATAGATTTTTCTCGTATAATCGTATGTATTTCAATTGGTGATAAGGTCGTTTAACTTAGATATCTCAACGCCCTTATAAAAAATTGCAAATTTAATTTTACAAATGTAATGTTCAAATTGTTACCCAATAACGTCATTATATTGCTTCGACAATGAACGATTCGCTAGTTTCTTGTTGCGAGCGCGCAACTTTTCATATATGAACGTATCGTTCCGCGAAATTATCACCCACGAGAAACGAAGGAAAAATTCAAGGCTCATAAATAATCAACGCAACTTAACGTTAATACAGCTCATCGTCATCGAAACTCGAGCGCGCGCGCGCGCGCGCGCACAAGACGCACAAAAAACAACTTGTCAAAAATTTCTCTCCCAACGAGGAACGCGCTTTTAAACATTTTAACGGTAGATATGTGTGTTTGTGTATATACGTGCGCTCGTTTACACGTGTTTTGTAACGATCTCCTTTTCTCTCTTTCTCTGTCTGTCTCTCACCGGTAAGCGAACGAGCGGCTTGTTACCCCAGCGAACGGGTTCATAATACACTTTGGACCAAAGCGATTCAGATTTTGCGCAAGCCGCGCTCCGCGGTGATTGATTTGCTGCGAAAGACGAAAGAAAGAGAAAGAGAGAGAGAGAGAGAGAAAGAGAGAGAGAGAAAGAAAGAGAAGAGCACGTGCGGAGGCTAATGAGATTTGGTTTATGGCTCGGTGCGCCTTTTCAAGATTTGACAATAATTGATGTCCGCGTAACTTACGCGTCGTCTGGCTATATATGTATACACATACGCGCGTTAAAAAGGTGACGTCGCGTATCGCGAGTTTCGACACCTCCGAGTTATAGTTGTTATACGAGAGAGACGATTGACCGACGAGTTGAATCGTATATTAATATCGCTGCATTGTTTGATGGCTCGTGAGATAAAAAAAAAATTGTACGCGAATATCGCCGCGTGAAAAATTTTTTCTTCTTTTTTTTTTTTTTTTTTTTTCAACTCTGCTTATATACGTTAAAGTTAATGAGACGGTGTGTACGCGTATAAGATGCGAAGAAAAAAAGGAAAAAAGAAAAAAAAGAAGGAGAGCGCCGTTTTACTTTTTGCTCGGCATGGAGTTATATCGCGATAACGTTAATGCTTGACACGAAACAATTGTGTATCGGATAGGAATAATCAATTTAAGCAAATTACACAATGATCGTCGCGGTAATTTCTTCTAGCGAGCTTAGGAAATAGTCCGACATCACGATTTTCTCATAATCGCTAATGCACTTTTCATTACTTTGTAATTTTTTCTTTCTTTTCTTTTTTCTTTTTTCTTCTTTTTTTTTCGTTAGCGCATTCTTATTATGTTTACATTAAATACTTTTGTTGCTGCGATTTATAAAGCGTTACTTTTTAAATTAGATTGTAACCTAAATAGATCAAGAAAATTAATTTTAATAGTTCGTTGTTATTCGAATGAGATTTGAATTAGTTAATTTTAAAAAGTCATTTTTATTTATCTTTAAAATCTCAAGTTTTATATGATTATATATTTTTTAATTTTCTTAAAAAACGGAATAAGAATTTATTTTTATGTTTAAAGTTAATATATTTATAAAAAATATAATAAAAAATAAATTTTATTTAAATTTTTTTTTAAATAAAAATTAATATTTTAATCTTACATTTATTAATATTAAAAAAATTAATTCCAAGTTTAATTTTACAGCTTAATTTTGTTTTATTGTAAAAATTCTTGTTTAACTTTCAGCTTATTAATTCAGATGCGTACGAGGCACCATAAATTATCGGTAAAACGGTTAACATTACTTTTAACGCATAAAAATACGCTTTAAAAGAAACGTTTATTAAAAAGAAAGCGCTGAATTGATTTAGTTAAAACGAAATCAATTTTTCATCAAACACATTTTTTAGTTTCGTATATAAATGTCAATATTCAGACATTAATAAACCGTCTCATTAATATCTTACACGGTCGATGGTACGGCCGAATAAAAAATAAACAATGTCTCGGTAAATAGTTAAATAATTAAGCTTCTGAAAGGACTTTAGGTATAAAACGCATTTTAATAATTCAAAACTAAAATTTATGCATTTGTTTACATATGCACGTTATATTCCTTCGACAACTCGTTTTAGAAAGTGGAAAACTGGTTGCGCTAGATCATTTGTAATTGCACGCGCGGAGGAACGAAAGTACATGTGCGCGTGTACAATGTATACGTATACGCATTGTATAAAAGTAATCGGGCGATACACATAAGATACAAGCGAGTAACGTGTACTCGTACATACAGCGCGAGTAAATATCGCCTTAGACTACCGCGTCCTTTTTCATTTCGCAATTTTTTTTTTTTTTTTTTACTTGTTTTTATCCGCCGTTACGTTTAAAGTATGATTATTGAATTCCAATGAGTTTTCCAGCTCTACTCGCACAAGCCAGTGCGCGCATTACGTTTTACGCGCGCGCCTATGTACATACGCGCGAGCCCATATATCCTGCGATTAAATCTATAATCTAATCGCTGAGCGTGTAGCGCTTTATATACGTCGTATATGTACACACACACACACACACACATAAACACACACACACACACACACACACACACATAAATATTTATTTATATACCTGTAATACGTGTAAATGTACGTAAGCTTATACGTAGGAGCGTATGCGTGCGCGAGCGCGAACGCTTTTCCAATTACCGTTCCAAAAGGTAAAAAGACATCGAGGCGCCGCACGCGGCTACCGCTACCGTCGTATATACGCCTTGATTAATCGAGCTCTATACGGTGTATACGTGTACATACGCGTGTGCGCGACCTAATCGACTTTTCCAACAAAGTTTTAACGCTTCGACATCTCCGGTACACCTGCACACGCGGAGTTATAAGGCGTATAAACGTGTATACGGTAGCAGCACTCGGCTAAGGAAACGTCGACAACGCGTCGAGGACGGGAGTTGGGCGGTAAAAAGGTTAAAAGAAAAACCGTAAATAACCGGCTAAAACTGTACACCTTATTTATTTCTCTTTCTCTCTGGAGCGAGCATTTCGAAGATCCGACTTTCCAGCAGCAGCAGCAGCAGCAGTACACCGGCAGCGCATTTTCCACCGGGTAAATTACAGTAACGCGGCGAAAGAGAAAGAAAAAACGAGAGAGAAAGAGAAAGATAGTAGAGCTCACTCTTCGCGGCGCGTATTTGCCGGGACGGAAACGTAAGGTCCGGTACACAAAGAGCGCATTAGCCGGGGCCATAAAATAAAATAGCCTGCCCGTTCCCTCGTTTTCTCCTTTGCGCTCTCTCGCTCTCTTTCTCTCTCTCTCTTTCTCTTTCTCTCAACTCGCTCTCTGACGTATTGCGTGGTTTCTCTCCTCCCTTCCCATATACTATATATATATACGTATGTACGTGTTGTACGCGAGAAGACGAGGATAGGGTACAGAAGAAAAAGAAAGAAAAGAGAGAGAGAGAGAGAGAGAGGGAGCGCGTGCGTGTATACATATATGTATAATATACATGCACGGCACAAGTGTATCGATGCGAACGCGCGTTGCACTTTTGTTGTCTCGTACACGCCGTTTACGGATCGGCAAACGACTCGAGGAATAACTCTCCGAGAGTATGCATATACTAGTACACACATATATATATATATGATATACATGTGCATATGAGAGGGAGTCGAAAGATTCTCGCTCGTTGAAGTCTCGACGCGCTAAATTTTAAAAAGATTAGCCTTTGGCTTTGCGAGCCAAAGGAGGAATAAAAAAGAATAAAATCGCGATGATAACGAGACATGAGAATTTTCCTTGAGATAATGGTCGATAGATAATTTACAAATATGATATAACAAAAGATATATAAATGTGCGTTAAGGTTAACGTACTTTTACGGTTTAAATTTGCAACGGAAAAAGGAATTAAAAGACATTAAAAAATTCGGTAAAGTTTTCGCCTTCGATGGATTAAAAAAAAAAGAATCAATAATAAATCCAGAAAGTGTGACGTAAATACATTAACTGAAATCACGTTTCGCTTCCCCCTGATTAAACATCACTATTTACGCAAACGTCGTTTCACCTGCCAACATTGTCGCATAACGCATTCGGTCTTTACACACAGATGTACGAGTATGTAGCATTTCTGTACAACGACGTAAAGATAGTATTCGGATAATGTATGTAGAATACGCGACTATATCATCGAACGGATTATACAATTACCGCGTATAGAAAATAATCATCGAATCGCAATGGTACAACTTCATTTTTTATTAAGATTAATCTAATTTACTCCGATTTGAAAGGAAATAAAAAAAAATAAATAATTTGTACGTATTCCATCAAACATTTATTAAATCAAAATACGCAGCGGCTCACATATAAATTATCGCTTAATCTTGAAACATTTAATTTGAATAAATCATGCTTTAATCGCATACGTAACCTTTCACTACGATATTCATCGAGTTTGTTTTTTTTATTAAAAATAATAATTAGCTTATAATTAATAGTATAAACTAGTATATAAATACACAAATAAATTTGACCGACGGCATTGAATTTTATAATAATCATTCGAATTTAAACTTATGATAATCGGTAATCTTTTTAAAAAATTTCTAACCGCTCTAATTATAAACTCGTAAAATTTTTAATACTTTTTTTTTTTTTTGTTTTTCAAACAATAGCTCACTTTAACATATTTCTGGAAATATAAACAGTTAATGAAATTCACACCAGCCGTAAAAGTAAAATATCATCCCGACGATTTTCTCGGTTACTTCTCGTAAAACGAATCGGCCATTACGCACACAGGTAAACTGAAAACGAACGCGCATACTTGTATCATACTCGAATTATAATTCATCCAATATCGATGCAGACAAACGCGCACGTAATATACTTCGCACGTGGAAACGATAAAAAAAAAAAAAAAAAAAAAAAAAAAAAAAACAAAAGAAAAAAGAAAAAACAGGAACAATACCGTATTGTTTGACGTCCGCGCACATATACAGCGCTCTTTTTCCCCTCCCTTCCTCCCTCCCTCTCGCCCTCCATCGATACTTACACACAAGAATAGTATAATTGAAAAATCGTTCCGTCGTGCTAGTCGCTTGTTTATATATGTATACACACACTTATGTGTATAAGCAATGCGCGTGCCACACGGAGAATGGCAATGATTCAACGATATTCTGCAAACACGGCACTTTCTTCTTCCTCTCTCTCTCTCTCTCTCTCTCTCTTTCTGTATTACTCTCTTATATTCTCTTAGTCTCGACTCGTTCCGGTCGAGGTGTAGCTTTTCGGGGATGCTTATACAGGCTATATATATAGTTAAGCGCGAGGGTGCGTACACGGTATTTCTACCTCTCTGTCTCTCTCACTCTCTCTCTCTCTCTCTCTCTCTCTCTCTTTATTTCTTACGCTCTATCCCACTTTGGAGCGTGCGTTTTGACAAGCTCGCCCACTTACCGCGCTCGCGCTCGTCCGTGAAGAATTAATAACAATGGCTCGACCCACGCGTGCACCTTCCTACCCCGCCAGATTTTCTCTTCACGAAGAATTGTGTGTGAATCTGTATTTATATATATATACATATGTATATTTGCGTGTGTATTTATGTGTGTGTGTGTATATATGGACGCGTGCGCGATAAAAATGACACGGCGCGGTGCTCGCTCGTTATATATACTCTTTGGAAATTGCCTTTTACGGGCTGGGAAACAAAGAAAGCTTTGCTGGATGTGGCGTACAGATTGGCGAGGGTGCGGATGATGCTTGAAACAGGGGTAGTATTTTGGGATAAGAATTGAAATGTTTCCAGATTATGAAATGGATATTTAATAAATGTTATTAGGGATTTTAAACGATCGATTAAAATCAATGAAGAAATTGATAAAATTTTATTCATTTGTTTAATTAGATTTATTTTAGACGTGCAGCTTTGATTTATAAAATCTACTAACATTATGCGCATACTTAGAGATTATTTTCATTTTAAATATTTAAGAATCGATCAATATTTCTAAAATATTTTTTGATTAAGTATAAACATTAGATCAATAAATTGTGTAGGATTATTAAAACAATCGCGAGGCATTTATATATCATAAATATGTATATAATAATTTAAAACATCGCTTTCCAATGTTTCTATTCGTACGTAAGCAACTATAGACAATTTCCCCGCGTCTTGGGGCTAAAAATAGACTTCATCCCGATAAACACGTATGCGATAAAGATTAAAAAAGAGAAAGAGAGGAGAAAAAAAATCGAACGCAAAAGAAACGAGCGTCTACCTACATACTTATACGCATACTAAAATACGCATACACGTACACATATACAAAAACAGAGCAGGTAAAAGTTGTAGGTATGCGAGAGCGGAATCTTTGTACATATATACATATACATTCGGCGGCGGCGGCGGCGGCGAGCAGACTCTGCAAGAAAGCGAACGAGAAAGAAAGAAAGAAAAAAAGAGGCTCGGCGCGCTCGGAACTTTTAGGCTCGCAGACAGCGTGGCAGCGGAGGGCGCACACGCGCTCGCAGGTGCTCGTTTGTTAACACCTACGGGCAAGAAAGAAAGAGAGAAAGAAAGAAAGAAAGAGAAAGAGAAAGAGAGAAAGAGAGAGAGAGAGAGAGAGAGAGAGAGAGAAATAGCATGTGTATAGGTGCACGTCTCTCAGGAAAGGCGCGCGAGGAGAAAGAACACGCCGAGGAAGATACGACGGCCCGGGCCCCGAAACCCATTACTTTTTCCACGATGCCAAATTACGCCCCCGCCTTCTCCTCATCTCTCCCTCTCTTTTGCCTTGTATATATATATATATATATATATATGTATATACAGTTCGGTCGCTATATATTCTACCTCGTACTTTTATTTTTTCGAGCTTCTTCTCTCATTCTCTCCCCGTGTAATACGTATATCTCTCGAGTTCCGTCTTTTGGCGCGCGCGGTGAGAGAAAAAGGCCGCAGTTCTTCCTCGTCGTTCGGGATTTTTTTCAAGTAGCGCGCGAAAGAGAAAGAACGGCAACGGCGGCCGCGTGCTGACCCTCCGAGCATTCCAACGTCTTGTCGCTGTCGTGAGAATTGCTTCTTTCGTTTAAATGTCTGGCGGGTCTCTCTCTTTCTCTCTCTCTCTCTCTCTCTTTTCGCTTCTTCGAGTTCTTCTTTTACTTTTCTTTCTGTTTTTTTTTCGCCTCCGTTTCTCTTTCCGTCGCTCTTTCTTACCCTCGCCCTTCCTTTTTTTTTTTTATTATTTTTCGTTCCCTTGTGGGTATGTATACGTGTGCGAATAAAACGCGTATTTTTTGCCGGTTTTCTTACTTTTTTTTATCGAATCATTATGGATCCTTTGCTGAGTCACATAGTTTGCGCAACCTGATGCGATGTTGACTTAAGCTTAAATTTAGATTTGATAATCTGAAGTTTGTATTGTGGAGCATAATATAGTATATGATCTACCCGATCGTTTTCGCGTGTAATAAATCGATGAAGATTTGAAAAAGAATTTTTAAATATTTTTTTTCTCGCCGCTTATAGATATATTTCACTTTAAGTGTAAATGTAAATTAAGTGTAAATCTTTTAATATTTTGCAATAATTGAAAATAAAAATTCTCTGTCAATCGTCTTTTATCATCGAATGCTCAATATCCTTTAACAAAATTTGAAATTCATTTTTACTTTATAATGAAACTTTCACTTTCTGGAAATCGGTTAAATCGTGCTATTATAGCTTAGAAAATTACAGGATATGCAAAAGACAAAAAAAAAAAAAAAAAAAAAAAAAAAAAAAAAAAAATTCTTTACAAGATAATAATCATTCACGGCATTAAAAAAAAAAAAAAAAAAAACAAAAAAAAAAAAAACGATAAAAATAAGTAAACTATGAATATCTTCTAGTTAAACATGAGTAATAAACAATAAGAATTTATAAAAAACATAGCATACACAGCCCGATATATAACGAGCCAATATCCCCTCCATCGTTTATCGTTACACATACAAGTATTGTCAAATCTGCAAGAGCTGAGTTCTCGGCATCCATAACTCATTCTCGCGCCTCACAATATCCATTATCATTTTTCTGTGTACAACCCATACCGCGTGCGCTCGCATATAACTTGTTTCCCCGGTAAAGCGGGACGATATATTTAAAAAGGAAAGAGGAGAAAGGGGAAGGAGAGAAAGAGAGAGATAGAGAGGAAGAAAAAGAGAAGGATATATATACACACACACACACACACATATATGTATATATAACAACGTGGACGCATTCACACGCGCTGCACTTAGTAATTTCATCCGTCGGCTAAGGAGCCTACACACAAAAGCACATAACGCAAAAAGTCTCGCAAAGAGACTTCAAGACGCGACGAGCGCGCCCTCGTATATACGCGGATGTGAGAAAAAAGAGGTAGTAAAGTAAAAATGAGAAAATGAAAATACAAGAATTTATATATGTATACATATATAGGTATAATACGTATATTCGCTCGTAATACAATTGCAGCAGCCGCGCATTGAAGGCAAATGAAATAAAAGTCAATCAGGCGAGCGAAGAACCGGTTAGCTCGTTCGTACCATTACGTATACGCTTGCTATCCGTTCACAAAGATATAACATCGATGCGCGAGCGCGCGCGCGCATATACGCGCGTATATACGTATACATACAATACGAGCATATTCTCCACGACATATCGCGCCGTGTATATTCAATATCGCGATACTAAATACATCGGGAAGATAGTTGACGGACCGCGAGCAATAACACCTCGTCCGCGATTTCATCTAATCGACGCACACATACACACACACACACACACACACACACACACACACACGTACGTACGTACGTAATATGCCGCGATCGCATTAGATCGCCGTTAACCGAGCGTACGGACAAAATTCGCCTTTGAAAGCGCGAATATTCGTACTATTCTCGTTTTAAAAAGAACGCGCGCGCGCGCGCTCGCGAACCGATAATTATACGTTTTGTTATTTTACGCGATTCGATTACAATACACGCGTCTGAGATAACACGTCGGTTGAAATATTTTCTGTTTGACTTTGGAGGAGAGTTTGCTTTGTTGTCTCTCCGATGGGATCGAAAGATGGAGAAAGAAATTTTTTAATCCTCGTGTTGTATATAGTTTCGCGATATGTTTATTAGCCGTATAATTTTTTTTCCGCTGCGCGTGCGCGCGCGCTCGCACGAATGACTCTGAGAATATTTTTTAACTATCGAGGAACAATGACGAGCGTATAATATAATTTATGCGAAACGTTTATTCGGTTACTCGATGTTTATTAATCTTACGACTTTTAATTTACTTCCTTATTTATTTTTATGGGCCATAATTAGATTTTATTTGATTTTTTTTTTTTTTTTTTTTTTTTTTTTTTTTTCTTTTTTTTTTTTCTTACCGGCATCGATTATATTTAAAGAAATTACGAGTCTTATTTATTTCTATTTTATAAGATGTATCGTCGTATTAAGGACTAATTTGCACATCGGTGAGTTTACGGGGATAAAAAAAAAAAAAAAAAAAGAATTAAATAATGCTTATTACGTATTGTGTAAATCTCATATTTACATATGTTTTGCATATTTATAAACGTTCCTGTAACAGACGTTTGAATCGATAATTATATGGTTCTCATAAATTTAATTTAAATCGCTGCCTGGAGTCTCCATTCTCATCTTTTATTGCGTTAAAAAATTATTGTTTATTTTATAGCTTTTGTTCGCTTAAACATACATCTATTATCAATTCATGCGATATATTTGTTGTATTAAAAGAAACGCCTTTAAACGTTTGCAATTTAATTTTGAATACGCAAGTTCTTAGATTTAATATTTCTTCTATGACCGTAAATGCAGTCAATACGAATGCCATTGTGTCTATTTTTAAGTGAAAACAAAAAAGTATGCAACTACATATGTATATCGATAGCCATTCATGGAAAGTATCACAAAAGTCATCGACATCGCATCGAAATCTAATGCACTAGAAGGAAATTTCTCTCATTTAGAGCGTTTTCTTTTTTTTTTTTTTTTTAATAAATTAATATAATCAAATATAAATATAAAGTTTAAATAAATAAGTATGAGTGGTCAATTAACTAAAATAGATCGTATATAAATATTATTTCAAGTTTCAAGGGAACGATATTATTTGAAGAAAAAATAAAAAAAGGCGTTGTTTTTAACTTGTGTACTAATTAAAATTATAATTTAGAAAATAATTTTAAATGTTAATATTTACATTTTAATGTTTAATTCGGTACTATGTGAGGTGTATATGTTTATACATAATTTAAATACAAATTACATTGTCATTCTGTTAAATCATAACGATTCTTTTTGTTCGATTGTTAAAAACTGCAAGGTAAATTATAATTGAAACAAAATAATTTCCTACCACTCCATTAAAATCGTAATTTAATCAGGCCATTCTATATACTGTATAAAGATAGTATCTTTTAAATTGTCGACAGTTCTGTTACACCAGGACGAGCACAACATAAAGATTCCTACGACAAAGTTGATGGGAAGACGAAGGAAAGAAATAAGAAGAAGATAAAAATATAAGCACGAAGGTTTAAAAGAGCCGCGCGATATAGAGATAAGCGATTCTCTTCTCTATTGCCGAGAGCACCACCGTCGCTTTATGTATATACATATTATTATATGTATATAAATATACACATATACGTATATGTGTATATATACATACCCATAATCGCAACTAAATATTTTTCCCGTAAAATTTCAAACGCTGATAAAAACGCGGAAGATCGGCTCAGCCTTAACGCTGGCTCTTTCTTTTGGCTCGGCAGTTAATTAAAGTCAATGCATCAGCGGTGATTTATCGCGCGCGAAAAAGAGGGCTTTAATCTAGACCGCTCGCGCTCGCGCGAACGAGCGCGAGACGTTAACAGTCATCGGACCGCTCGATTATTTACGATAATCGTTTAGAAATCTTGTTATAAGCGCGAGGAGACGAGCGCGAGATTTTTTCTTTTTTATTTATTTATTATTATGATTATTTTTTTTTTTTTATTTATTTTTTTTTTTTTTTTTAAACGAGCTCGTCGCGGAGCCCGCTAAAGACTTTGCATTAATCCAAAAAAAAAAAAAAAAAAAAAAAAAAAAAAAAAAAAAAAAAAATAATAATAAATAAATAAATAAAATAAAGTATAAAAATTTTACCCATTTACGCGTATATACGTGTCGTTGCTCGAATGAATTATACCGACGCTCGTGTAATAAGTCTTTATAACGCTGTTCTTTTTTCCTTTTTTTTTCATTTTTTCTTAATCGCGATCGTTTCAGCATAATTAAATGCCGTTCGTTCCTTCTTATTATTATTATTATTATTTTTTTTCGTTTTTTTTTCGTTTTTTTTTTTCGTCTTTCTTTTCCTTATTCGTCCGTGCGTTACAATTTTTTTCATGCAGCTGTTTTATATTTTTACTTTTTTCACGATAATTAAACTGACATTCGATTCGATTACGTTTACAAGTTTTAATTTATATTTAATCGTTGGAATATAAGAGTCCGATGTAAAACTAGTAAACGAGAAGAACGATGAGCGTATGTACGCACTCGTGATTATTAAAAACGATCCGTTTAACCTTTTCATTAAGATATTACTTATTGTTTTACACATTAATTAAGATACTAAATTATCGGTTTGTTATTAATTTTCATTTCTCGTACGCGCCTTACTTTTCTCTTAACATACATCTGCTTAATGTAATTATCGTTTTACTAACCTCCCTGTGAAAGATTAATTTAAAGGTACGCGTGCGTAAAAAGCATAAGGTTTTTACGAAAATCGTTTTATTGATTCTAATTGAAGTAATTTTCTTATCAAATATTTTTCTGCTTTTCTTTCATATTACGGTCAGTCTCGGCTGTCTAAGCTCTTTAAGTTTGAAAGGTCTTACAAATATACCATATATATACACATATGTGTATATGAATATAAAAGACGCAAATTGATAAATTGTACATTTTATCCGCGATAATAATTTAAAACTATTTACAACTCATAAACTTTTCAACGCGGCCTTTTAAAATTGCCGTTTCACATCGCCACGACATTCGACTATTTTCATAACGCAAAACTTAAATTTACCAAAGGCGTTGTGCCTTTCCCAAGATAAAATATAAATTTAATAATGGCGCGGAGAGTAAATTATACGCGAACAATGCTCGTCGTTCTAATGTATGTAACCGTCAATTTTCATTAAATTTTGTTGCACTACCGACGACGGCGCAAACATTATTTTTCGAGCGCACAATGTCATACCACAATACAGAACCGCTTTAACACAAATTTTGCACGCATATACATATTTCTCTGCGCTAGAATCGTAATAAAGATCGCTCGTATGACATATCGCAGCTCCGCAATTTTCGTCGAGTGTCGTTTAGTCGTCGGTCGACGCTCTGTGTACGAATGTCGTGCATAACGTGCGTTGAACGTACGTTAAACAAACGACATTACTTTGAATCAATTATATGTATACGTATGTATTTACTGTTTTTTTTTTTCTTTTTTTTTTTTTTTTTTTTTTTCAGTATAATTCACGTTAAAACTCAGATTTTAGTATTGTAGCCGCGCATGCTTTATACATTTATAGAATATTGTAGCGCGCGGAATAGTCGCGCCGTGATTTTCTTTTGTACGAGTCCACTTTTTATGTATACCTATGTACGTTAACATTTTTACGTAATGGGGGAAGGAAAATATCCGAAGTAAAAGAAACGGAAACAGAGAGAGAGAGAGAGAGAGAGAGAGAGAGAGAGAGAGAGAGAGAGAGAGAGAGAGAGAGAGAGAGAGAGAGAAAAGTGCAACCCCTGGCAGAAGCAACGCATATAGCGTATACGTATATATACACACTTGTTCAGAGTTAATGGTACGTGGATATTACATCGCGGAAAAAGAAACGTACACGCAGGGTTGGAAAACAAGAATGCCGCCATGACTAAGGGATTGGAGCCGCGGCGCATTGACTTTACCTCGTGTTATTTCTTTCTTTTTATTTTCTTTTTTTTCTTTTTTTTTTTTTTTTTTTTTTTTTTTTTTTTATTTTGGTTTTCTTTTTTCGTGCACAATCTCGCGGCGTTTATTGTACGTGTGCACAATAAGTATATCTCTCGATAGGAGGAATTCCAGCGCCATTTTTTATATGTTTTTCGAATCAATTCGTGAAACATTGTCTTTTACAGAACAAAAGGATATAATCGAGGATTCATGTAGAAAATGGAATCATTTGCGGCGATTTATTGAAAATAGTATCGGATGGTGTGGTCGAGTGAACCATTGACTTGATATTGTACTTGACAGGATAAAACTAACATAATTAAATTTATGGCTAAAGAAAATTTTATGTGAAATTAAAAATTCTCGAGTATCAAATCGAGTTTAATCGTTGTGTTTACTACGAGAACAGGAGCATACTTTAAACGCGTAATTGTTTAAAAATTTCTTTAAATTTCTTTAATCTTGCTTTCGTCAAATTTATAAATAATCGAATTTTAAACAAATTATAAACAATTTAAGTCATTGGTGTTTGTTTTAAAATAAGTTTACGACGCTGTTTTATATTCAATTCTCTTTTATCTCTTGTCAGTATATTCTTGTTATTCAACTTTGAAATTTGCATGATGCCTTTCCTTTTGTTTCGCATTGTCTTTCTTTAGCAATAAATGTCATAATAAATATATCAAAGTATACGCATGTGCATTCGCCTTAGCATGTGATTTTCATTATTACGAATGGGAAAGTTTCTAACAAAACTCCTAAATTATGTTTTAAGCTTATATCACGTGAATTTTGTAACAACGAATTAATAATTTTCGTTAAATTGTGTAAAATTTTTTTTTGTCGAGAATTGTATTAATGTTTATGTAATGTGCAAAATGCTAGAATAAATTATAAATTAATTATGCAAATGGTAATTTTTGAAAGATACGAAATAAATTAAACGTAAATATTTCCTACTTTACGATTAATAATTTACTTACTTAATTTTTGAAAAAAAAAAAAAAAAAAAAAAAAAAAAGAAGATTCAGAACAATGTCATCAAAAGAAGCGGCATGTAAAAGCGATCATTAGAACAGCAACTAATTCTCAACCATTACGAGCCATCGAGCACACGTATATATACACGGGTTTTTCTCACGAGTGCACACGACTATATAGCTAGTAGGCATTGTTCCTCTCGCGGTCGTTGCGCGCCGCGACGACGACGACGACGACGACGACATTGCCGTCTTCGCGGGACATTTCCGCGAATCCGTCGTAGCTTATGGGAGGTTCATTACCGAGGAAATTCATACGGTCGCTCTTCGCCGTCGCACAGTCTACTTATTTTACGAGTCATTGCTACGATTCTCTTACCTCTTTCTCTGTTTTCTGTATTTTCTTTGACGCTGCGCAAATACGGTAGTAGGGAGTTTATTAAAATTGCCGTTTCTCGTGTATTTCCTTTTGCTCGACGTTAAACAATCGCCGCACAACAACGCGAGTATAAAATGTTTCAAAGAGATCGTGAAAATTAAAGTGTGTAAGATGAAGAAAGTCGTTTAAAAATTCGAAGAAATAATCAAACATTATATCGGCGCAAAGATTTTCTTGCTTTTTAGAAACCCTTTGTTGGCTTCTATATAAAATTTAATTAATTTTATTTCATGAAGCATACTGTTTTTTTTTTTTTTCACTGCTATCTTATTAATTAAAAAACTAGCTCGAACAATTTTTTTTTTACAGTAGCACGCTTTTTTTTTATAAAAAAAAAAAAAAAAATAAACGGGAGAGATAGAGAGAGGAAAAAAGAAAATGCATAGTTATATATTATGAATTTAATTATTAAGCTCACGTACTCATATTTTGTGATTTTTTATCGATAATCAATGTAATAATTTTCATTAACTAATTTTTTTTCATAATTTTAATTGATAATTGCAAATATTCAAGCTGCAGTTTTCACAATGGTTGATGTAAATTTTTATTGTAGTAAGTTTTGAGAAACAAAATGGTTTCCTGAATAATACGTTAAGAGTCACATATAATACGTTATATAACACCTTGCCTATTATCACGAAAAAAATTGATGCTTTTTAATATATATTATTAATATAAAATTGATAATTTTATAATTGATACTTGTAATAATTTTATTATAAAAATACATATTTTATAAAAGATTCTTTCTTTAAAAATTCGAAATTGTTCTAAACTTTACTAAAAAGAAAACGTAAACTATATCAAAACGATAAAAAAAACGGTAAATTATTGGAAAAAAAAAAATCAATTTTTTTTTCCACTTGCAAAATTTATAATTCTTTTTTACAAAAATTATAGGTTTAAATTAATTTTTTATAAAACTTTTTGGTTGATATCATCGATCACGAGCAAACCGTTAAAAACTAAAACCATCAAAAAAAAAAAAAAGAAAGAAAAAAAAACCAATGAAAAAAAAAAGGTCGCAACCAGACTGCCCGATTTGATACACACACAGCATAACCTCGTAATTATTTTCCCGAGTTCAACGAGCTTTCCGCTTCTCTGGATTCCTTTCTCGCGTAGATTCCAAAAAAAGCGAACATTTCGCAGACGTCTCTCGGCGTATCCTGAGACAGAGATCGCACGGCTTTTCCACCATACTTTTGTACATAAACACATGCGTTCCTTGTACAGACCGAGCGCTTTCAATTGCCAAGTCCCTCGTGCTCGAAACAATGACCGAGAAAAAGAGGAAACAAAACGCCTCGATGGAAGAAACAGAAGCAGCCGCGTGTGCCGTGTTTGTACACGCGAAAAGACGGGAGGAGGAAGAGAGAAGCGACAGGCGAGGGAAAATAAAAGGAAGGACGAACTCGTCGGCAGCGACGAAACGAACCGCCTTCGTTCACTTGCGAATGACGATACCACGCCACGTTAAGACAAAGAGAGAGAGAGAGAGAGAGAGAGAGAGAGAGAGAAATAGTGAAGCCTCCGCCCTCGAGTTCCGGTGTGCTTCTCGCGCTTAATGCACCGCCATTCGCCTATTCTCTCTTCCTCTCTCTCTCTCTCTCTCTCTCTCTCTCTTTCTCTCTTTCTTACGACATTCTTGCGTGCACGCCCGTGTATGGGTATATACGTAAACGTAAGACGGGAGTCCTGCATAGTTCGACTGTGTATAATTGAAAAAGTGCGCCGAGTCATGCGCCGCCGAGTAGTGTATGAAAAGGTTTCTAGAGAAAGAGACCTATGTATAGGTAAATATTATGCATGTGCCTACCGAACGGTATTGTATTATACGCTTACAAATAATATATGTGGAGTACAACACCGCGTCGTTCTCCATTTACATATATTGCAATTCCGAAGGAAATTGGATACCTCGTGTACAAAAAATTAACGTATTTGGAAGATTTCTTTTTATATTTTTCTTTTTCATTTCAGGCTACACTATAAGTATATATAAATATATGTGTATGTGTGTGTGCGTGTGCGTGTGTGTGTGCGTGTGTCTTTTATTTTGTCGAAAGCGCGTAATTGTATCGCGCTTACGTATAGAGTTACATTGCGATACATGTACGCCAGACCGTTGTTTTGCGGGCGGCGCAAAAGTTGCACACCGTATATGTTTTATAAGAGGAAATATTTGCCTCCGTGCTCATTCGTTGAAATGAATAAGATGGCTGTCTCGGATATCTGCATGCATGCATTTGCGTTTGCGTTCTGTCGCTCCGATGCAATTACACGATTCGATCTGACTGGTTATTTTCTTTCCTTTTTTTTTTTTTTTTTTTTTTTTTTTTTTTTTTTTTTTTTTTTCTTTACTTTGTTATGTAAAGATTTTTTTATCTTTGTTTTGAAAAATAAATATTATTATTTTTAAAGTTCTTACTTGTAATGAATGATATACTTATGAATACATGATTTAACTTTGAGAAATGGAAGAAAAATTAATCCTACATGATTTTTCACTTATTTAAAAATTGTAATCGTTATTTTGCTACGATTTACAATAGAAATATTGTTTTAACCAAAAAAAAAAAAAAAAAAAAAAAAAAAAAAAAAAAAAAAAACTGAATTATTACTCGAGAATAAAAAATAAAGTAATCATTAATGCGTCATCTTCATCGCTAGGAAATAACCGTAAATTTAGAAATTTCACATTCATAAGTTCAACGACTAAAAAGTCTTTGTGAAAATAGATAGCGTCGAGAGAATTACCTATAAGACAAAGGCACCGGGTACAAAATTCTAGACCCGACTAGATTCTCCCTCGTGCAATAACAGACTTGATAATTATACGGAAAAGAGCTACATGTTGAAGTCTGCAAACCGACAATTACGATATACTCGTACATATACGTGGACATCATATATTTTTCAACTTTAAACGCTTTGACGGTCATTGTCAACGTTAGCATTACAATTATAAGGATCAACTGCTTTTCTTCAATAATCTATGATCTTTCGTATAATAAACGTTTATGATATTTTCTTAGATAACCTTCGTTGATTCAAACAACTTGGAAAAACTTATGGATCTACGTACATATGCATATACAGTACATGTATGAATAACGTTAACGTACAAAGTTGATTTTTCTATTGTTGTTATCGATATCATATTCAGAAATTACAATTTAATGTATTTAAATGGATTAGTGCCTATTTTTGCGCTAAATGCTTTATCGTCGTATATATCTGTCTAAATACGAAATTCAACTTTATAATTTGTTGTTAAAAATTAATTAAGACATTTGATGAAATAACGACGATAAGCCACGCTTTATCGATGCAATTTCTTTTAATGAGATTCAATTTTTCATTTCGACATCGTTGTTTCTAAAAAATATGAGACTCAAGTTTTATAATAAGAGTTTGTGTATAGTATTTATCTTACCGATTTATTGCGTACAAATTATCAAAGCGAAACAATTATTGCACAATAATATTAACCTCGCTAAAAACAAAAAAAAAAAAAAAAAAAAAAAAAAAAAGAGCAACAAAAACTTTGAGCAATTACAAAATCTCTTTAAAAAGAGAATTTATAAAGTTTTGAAAATCGTGATAGACATAAAAAAGTGCTTAACAAAAGAATATTTGATCCATCGAAGTCGCGCACACGTGTACGATATTTTTCTCGAACTTGATTAATCGCGAACTTACTAGCTTCGTTTGCGTCGCGACTTTACCATGCGTATATACGTATATGTGTGTATGTGTGTGTGTGTGTGTGTGTGCATATATGTATAAGCTAAGAAAAAAATCTTTAGAAAGCGACGGCGGCAGTGTCGGTTCTTCTCCATCTCCTAATTAATTACGAGAGCTCAAGTCGTTCAATAATCGCGCGAGTCGGCGTTGGCTCGCGGTTCGCGTGATTTATGGCGACGAATAAATTTAATAAACCCTACGAGTCTGTCTATTATAACGTGTACAAGAGATGAGATCGAATAGTTGTATACGTATATATATATATATGTGTGTGTGTGTGTGTGTGTGTGTGTGTATGTATACGCGTAGACAATATAATAGTTTTGACCGCGCGCCGTTGATGTTTCGATGGTTATAAAGCGTCGATGAATCAATGTTTTTTTTTTTTTTTTTTTTTTTTTCCTTTGAGTTTTAGCTCGCGTCAAAAGACTGTTTATTCTTGTTGGATCTTTCGATTTATTTTTGCTTGTGAAGATTGCCGATCGCTTATATATATATATATACATACATACATATACGTATACCTATGTGTAAATGGCCGATGAATCGATCAAAGTTTCTATGAAGCGTTGAAAAGTTTTTCGTTAATGCTGCAGGCCCATAAGTTTTGAAAATGGGCTTTTCGTTGAAATACCTATTATAATTGAATTGTCATTTGTTTTCATAGTTAATCGAATTTATTATTAACGTCTAAAGTTTCGTAACTTTTATAAAATAATGCTTATAATAATAAGCGAAACGGTTACTTTTAAAATACATTTTATTTGAAAATTTTTATTTTTATCGTTTATACTTACATAATTTTATTCTATATTTTTTTTTTTTTTTTTTTTTTTTTGCTTGAATTTAAATAAACAATAAAGCTCCTAATAATTTATATATATACAATACGTATATTATAAGATTTTGAGAAAGCAATTTTCGATAAGGATTATTTATATTAAAATTAGACGTTAAATTTTAGTTCGGATAACAAGTTCAACAATAAACTTTTGCATATCGCATTAAAACTAATTTCGTATACGAAATATATATATATATATATATATATATATATATATATATATATATATAGTTCGACTGTATTTTACGAGCATTTATTTAGCGTCTAAATAAAAAAACACTTCGAAATAAAAGCGTTGCCTCAACAAGCCGTAATAAAAAATTTACGCATATTCCCCAATTTCACTTCAAAGACGACTAAACAATACATTAAAATTGCGAATTCGTCTCCCCCGCGATACGAAACCTGCAATTGCTTTTTCCCTCAACAAACGCGTATCTCAAACTATGCCTTGCAAACAAGAATCCAATTTGTTACACGTTGTTACGTTAAAAAAAAAAAAATAATAACAAAAAAAAAAAAAAAAAAAAAAAAAAAATAAAGGGGAAAAGAAAAGAAAAAAAAAAGAAAGGGCAATCGGTCTGCGCAATAAATATTTCAAAGGCAATAAAGGTAGTTTGCAAAGGTATATAACGAGGAAATTATTATCAAGCGTCGGCGGCGGTGGCGGCGGCGACACCGGCGACGCCGGCAGCCTGCGCGTCTTCAAAACGCAAAATCACACAAAATGTTGAAATTGTTACTCGGTAAGCCTCATTTAATTACATGTAATTTTCAATATACCGCTATAGACCAGATACTTTGTTGCTAAAAGTTGTGTATTATTCGAGAGCCTCGTTTCGCCGAGCTCCTTTCGACGATAGGAACGGCGGTTGCGCGAGCCCTTAACTTTCATAACCATTCCAGTTCATGTATAATACACTAAATACGATTGTTATTACATCGTACTTGTGCGCGTATGCTCGTAAACGCGCCTGTAAGAGAAGCGTAATGCATAATAATGATAAGCGACGTAATATACAAAGAGGGTGGTGAATTCCATGCAAAAATGCATGCGTACATCGATGCACGGCTTTCCCTGATTGTATAACCATATAAATATACAAGAACTGCAGCGAGGTAGACGAAAATGAAAAAAAATAAAAAAAAAAAAAAAAAAAAAATAATAAAAGAAGAAGACTATCGTCGTTTACGTGCTTGCGTATGTACACGGGCGGCATTAACGCGCTCGCGCGCGCGTGCACTTCATAACGTATTTAACGTAGACATTATTAAGGAACCGCGCGGTAAGCAATATATAGCACGTATAAACGCGTGCGCGTGTACGCGTTTAGTAACTCGGTACTCGGGTTGCAACATTGTTTCGAGAACGATGGGAGAATCGTTAATGTTTCACGATATGCATATATACGCTCCTCTTGCTACGCTCACCCTACTTTACCGAGAACGACGACATACACGCCCGTGTAATTCGCGCGCGACGCTCTCGTTTACTCGACGCTACAAGCGAAAAAGAAGAGAAGAACTACTAGCGTGTGCGTCTGCTTTTGCTTACTTCTCTCTCTCTCTCTCTCTCTCTCTCTCTCTTTCTCCCTCTCTCTCTCTCTCTCTCTCTCTCTCTCTTTCTCTCTTTCTCTCTTTTGGTATAGATTGGTAGTATGGGTTTACAAGGAAAGGTTAGCGTAGCTATTGTGCGCGGCTCGTTGCTGGCACCCATTGTACAATGTATAAATGAATTATGCTCCCTCTTCGTTTGCTCCTGCTGCTGCTGCTGCTGCTGTTGCTGTTGCTTCTTCTCATATTCTATTTTTGCGCGGCCATCTCTTAGTCTTCCGCCACGACGAAGAGAGAAAGAAAGAGAGAGAGAGAGAGAGAGAGAGAGAGAGAGAAAGAGAAAAAGAGAGAGGATTCACCCTCGTATAACATTACTACTTCTCGCGTTGTTACCTTCCATTCGAGCGTTATTTTTATTATTGTTTGAAGGTTATATGAAAGCTACGAAGCGTACATGCCCTAATACGGTTATTTTACATTTATTGCGAAAGTTGCGCAGCGAAGCTATCTTTTTTTTTTTTTTTTTTTTTTTTTTTTTTTTGTAGACAGGAAGACTTTTCGCGGATCTGCTTTAGCTAAATTACGCGCGTACGTTGTAATTGATAAAACTTTTTACTTTTGGCATATGAATTTGTAATTTTACAGTAATATATTCAATAAATAATTTAGTTATTTCTTCTAGGGTTAAAAATACTAAAAAAAAATCTATGTATTTCAATATAAACATTCATTGCATTTATAACGACAACATTTAATAAGTAGATATATTTACATTTATGTTTATCACTTCTATTCTAATATGACTTTTTCCACCTTTCGAGCTTGCAGAATATAAAATTGCAATCAAAAATTATTTTTCGTATAAAATTAACGTTCAAATTTACAAAAAAAGAAGAAAAAAAAAAAAAAGGAAACAATTTAACATCGCTCGCGTCAATAAAATATCTGTACAGTGCAGTCTCCTACATTTACAATGTACGTAACCCATAAAAATGATAAATACGATCTTCGTTATTGCCCGTAAGCTCGCGTATGACTCATTGCCGAGACAAACTTTTACCGCAAGTAGAAAGATTTAAAAATAATACGCCAAAAGTAAACGCATCCTATATGCGTTTGAGTTCAATTTAATGGACAGGAAAAATGCCTTTTCATTCCCTTTTTATATCCACGTTATCCACCCCTTATTTCCTTAAAGCTCTTCTTCTCTTTCTCTTTGCACATCGTCTCTCGCGCTTTCTTCCTCCGGTGTATATCTCGCTCTTTTGCTCTCTTCTTTTACTTCCTTCTCTCTTTTATACTACTATTCTCCTTCTTCTTCTTCTTCTTCTTCTTCTTCTTCATCTTCTTTTTCTTCTTCGCAAAAGAGTCGATGAGAGAGCTCATGTAGCGTCGTTAAGTTCCGCTAAAGATCTGCCGCTCTCTCTCTCTCTCTCTCTCTGTCTCTCGACTCGTATAAGCCATACGCGTATACACAATTACACACATACGCAGTGCGAGCACGAGCGGCGCATAATAATAATTCGAGCGCATAAGTAATGACAAGCTTAGGGATCGCGCGCGTATACTTAAAAAGAAGAGAACCGAAGGAGAAAGAGGAGAAAATTGAGCAAGAAAAAGAGAGAAAGAGAAAGAGAGAGAATGAGGGGACGTGCCGTTGTTAATAATTTCCGTGCTGATGTTCGAAATATTTATTGTTGCAATTTTTTTTCCCTTACGACGAGATAAAAATTTCAGTGCTTATTTTGACGTATTATGCTTTAAAGAAACGTGCGGTGGAAAGAAGAAAAAGAAATCATTTAATCGCTTAAAACTGAATGAAAAATTTAATAAATCGATGAAAAAAGAAATGAAAAAAAAGAAAAAATTACAGAAGAGATAAAGTTGAATGTACAAGAATATCACATAGCGAAAAACGATCAAAAAGGGCTTTTAATTTCTTTTTAATTGAGTGTGTATTTCTTAATGATCGCATTTATAATTACACCATCATTATTGGTTATTTCAATAGTTTATGCGCATGTATTATAATAGACATTATAATGTTACACGTACAGTCGATCATTTTTTTTTCTATTTTCTTTTTTTTTTTTTTCTCTCTCTCTCTCTTTAAAAATATTATTTCCATTAATGTTTTAAGCAATTATCGTTATAACTTTCACTAAAATATTTGTAATACACAGTGAATAAAAAGTAAAAATTGAAAAACAAAAATAAAAAAAAAAAAAAAGATAAAAAAAAACTTTTCCTCGCGCAAAACGACAGAACAATATGCGCGAGACTGAAACTAAACCGAAACTATATTGTATATTCAATTTGACGCGAATCGTTACACAATGAGCGATGAGCGCGCGGCACAACAATGGGATTTCAATTTCCCCCCTTCTCTCCCGCCCCCCGCTCCCCCGCTCCCTCTCTGAAGCTTCTTCTTCCCGAGAGCTCGCAGGAGACAGAGAAAGAGTAAAGAAGAAACGTCTGGGGTTAAACAACCTAAACGTGTTTCGAGCAGTCGTTTAACCATCGTGTATATACCGATGCACGAAACGAACGAACGAACGAATTAACCCGCAGGGGGTAAACAATTGTTCGGTTGACTTTCCGAAACAAAAGAGAAAATAAAAACTAACGCTTCTTCTTCTTCTTCTTCTTCTTCTTCTTCTTCTTGCGCTTCTTCTTCCGGCTGCATATTACAAAGTAAGGTCAGCATATATGTATACAGATAACGGTGCAAATATTCCGTGAAGATTTTAGAGCCAAGAGGAGCGGAGGGAAAAAGAAAAGTATTCGAAAAAGCAGTGTGTAGTAGTTTTGCAGCTGTACTCTCGATGAATTTTCCCGGGCACCTAACGTATAAACCCGAGGTCAACCCTCTCTCTCTCTCTCTCTCTCTCTCTCTCTCTCTCTCTTTGAATCTCCCACGTTACCATTATCCGCTGGCCAAATTGTAATTCGCGCTCCGACGGTGCGCGCACGCGCTAGTACGTGCTGTTATTTATCCCGAGAAAAAGAAAGAAAGAGAGAGAGAGAGAGAGAGAGAGAGAGAGAGAGAGAGAGAGAGAGAGAGGTCGATTTAGCGAGAGCATACAGTGTTGTCTTAATGCTCGGCTACACTACCGCGCAAGCCAGCCCCGGTAATTACATTGGAGAATCCGCGATGGATGCAAGAAGCTATGTACTACTACTACTACTACCCGCATGCGCTTGCGATTATGGCCGTTGATTTACATCGAATGTGCGCGAGTAAGACCAGCTATTGGAAAAAAAAAAAAAAAAAGTTCCGACGGCTATTTTTCGTTAATTAAAAATATACGTTTATACATTCTACACGATCGAAAGTAAAATATGATGATATATTATCTTAGTTAATTGAATACAACGATTAAGATACAATCGTTGAAAAAAAAAAAAAAAAAAAAAGAAAGAAAAAAAAAAAAATCGAGTAAATTTATAATTATTTCGACTCAAATGCAGAAAACGTAAGCGTTTGCAATTTTTTTATATACTAATATATATACGGACGGTGGAGTCGGATGACGAAGCAAATCTCGAAAAGTTTTGACTACCGATTCGTAATGGCGAAGCCGCTACTATACCTTTCTGATCGTGACAGTATATACGTTTACGGTTGTTTTTCTTTTCTTTTTCTTGTTGTTGTTGTTTTCCTTTTTTTTTTTTTTTGTTGTTTTTTTTTTGATTTTTTTTTTCTTTTTATTCTTTTTCGCCTTTTTTTGTGGGTGGGCCAGCAGCGATGAGAAGCTGCTTGCTTCTCGTATCGGACCAAAGGAAGGAGGAGCTGTTCGGTTAATTTATCTGTGTAATTAATTGAGCGTAGTGTATTTAAATAGATTCAATTTCCGAGAAAATCGTTTTTCATGATTTTTATTTTTTTGCCCTCGTCTTTCTTATTTTTTTTTTTTTTTTTTTTTTTTTTGTTGCTTTTTTTTGTTTTGGTTATGGTCCATTATACATGTTTAGAGAAGTATGTCAGATTTTATAATGGTGTAGAGTTAATATTGGAAGAAAAAATGAATCCACCTTGTAATCTTATTCTAATTCCATCGCGGCTTCTTGAAGCAAATTAAAGTCCAATCATTTTCTTTTTCTTGTTGTTTTACTAATCATCGATGAGATAAAAATTTTGTATTAAAATATAAAATACGAAATAAATTAATAAATATTTTTTACTATAGTTTAAAGAAAATTCTTTTTTTTTTTTTTATTTTTGTTTAATCATTATTGAAGGAAGTAAGCAACAATATAAGAAATAAACATAATTACGATTGTTAAGTATCTTTAATAGCATTAAAGATAATGCTATTAAAGTTAAAGTTTCGCCATTGCTACGTCGCGAACAGCCCGATGTTCGAAATGAATATTCAATAAACAATTTCTGTTTCATCGTATACACATTATTTTAAAAGCGTTAAAAGGCTCTTACAAGCATCGTATTTATTATAAAATATCTTTAACGATAAGCAAAAAACGAAAAAAGATAAAAAGAAAAATGTGTATTTCGAGATTAAAATTCAAATGACTTCTATATACGTGTACGTGTGTGTATATACGTATACGCAGCTACTCCACTTAGATTAAACGTTTTTCAAATAAAAGCGTATACTCAGAGCGAAGGAGCCATTATCCGCAAATTAGTACGAACCGGTTCGAATCATCATCTCTTTCGTTCTCTCTCCTCTCCTCTCTCGACTCACACTATATTTCTCTCTCCCTCTTCTCTCGGCTTCTCTCTTTCAGTCTCTTTCTTGGCACGAAAGAGAGAAGCCTTAATTTCGCGCGGCTGCCGCGCACATACAGCGCCGCTGCCTTATTACTCGGGCATCAAGCAAATACGCGAATCCTTCTAATTAATTTCCGACGCGCGTATGAAAGACCGGCTAATAAAAAATCACGCCTTTCAACTCTGATTCATCTCCGGGCTTCTAGTTTGCAGCTAATAATGTCGTATATTGCCTACACGAGTTCGAGATGTGTATATATAATACATCCACCGGTTTTATTAAAATCTTTATCGTATTTATCTATACGAGATCGAGATACACGTTTACGTACGCACGCGGACTCGAAAGATATTTCGAATGCGGCGCGTCGCTTATATCGTAAATTGACATTTTCTCGCGCGCTGCCTGCAACTTTGTCCATTTTATAAAAACTTATTGCTTCGTTGCGATTGACCCTAATTTTCGAATCGATTACGATTACGAAAACAATGTGTGTAAGAGTATAAAAAATAATTGTATAAAACGTTAAGCGAATAATATATATATATATATATATATATATATATATATATATATATATATATAATTTTTTTTTTTTTTTTATTAATCATTCTTGGAATTTATTTGAAGTTTTAAGAAATTATAAAAAATCGTTATTATATTTCAAACAACTTATGTGCAACTGAATCAAATTATCCACACGCTCGTTAAATATTGAATCGAACAAAAAAAAAAAAAAAAATACATTCATCAAACAGAGAATAAAGGAGAAAATGACACATTAACCGAAAAGAAGCAGAAAAATGTCGCATATTGCACGACTCGTTGAGCAACCGACACCTCGTATCCAGTTGTCTAGTTCATAAATCCTCCTAGATTCGCTCTCTCGAGCGCGCGATAATTGAACGCACGAGAAATAGCGCGAGAAACAAAGGTAAAGTACCGGTAAACGGTTATAAGAGAAAAAGAGAAGGAGTCAAAAGAGGAGTTTACATAAGAGGAGACTCAAACTCGCAAAAGGTTTATACATGTATATATACATGTATAGTACTGAACGCGATTCTTCGAAAGATCCAAAATTTATTATCGGCCATGGACGAAAAATGTAAGGCAAAAATCGAGTGGCTCTTATAATACATGTATATGTATATAGGTATATAAGAACAAACGCATATAAAGGCGAATCGCGTGAAAATAGAGGTATATTATACACGCGCGGCTGTGTATCGAGAGAGAGAGAGAGAGAGAAATAGTATGAGAAAGAGAAAGAGAAAGAGAAAGAGAGAGAGAGAGAGAGAGAAATAGTATGAGAAAGAGAAAGAGAAAGAGAAAGAGAGAGAGAGAGAGAGAGAGAGAGAGAGAGAAAGGGCCCGAAAGTTACTTAAGGAACGTTAAGGAGGCCTTAAGGAATCGAGAGAAGGTATAAAGAGGAGGAGAAAGAAAGAGAGATGAGGTAGAAAGATGGAGAGAGAAAGAGAGAGAAGGCAAGGAAAAGGTGCGAAGAGCCGAGCATACATGCATACGTATACGTATAACGTACACGAGTTAAGGAGAGAAGAGAGGAGTAGGTTCTCTCGGCGAGAGAAGAAGACGAAGATGAAAAGATGAAAGGCATTCCGCCTTGAGCCCCTGCCGCCGCCGTGTCTGGTCATCAACACCCGACTCTCTCTCCGTCTTTCTCCTTCCTGTATATATATATATATATATATATATATATATATATATATATATATATATATATATATATATATATATGTGTATGTATACGTATCTTTCTTTCTCTCTCATTTGTCGGTTCTTCCTCACCTCTTCTCTCTCTCTCTCTCTCTCTCTCTCTCTCTCTTTCTCTCGCTGTCTCTTTCTTCTTCTTCTTAGCTCGGTGTTTCGCGGGCAGCCCGAGGCTATGGGCGCACTTATACACGTTCGTATCGACACGTACGTGCATATACACATGCACTTATACAGCAAACCGCCTATAACTAACGCGCCGTAACGCGCAGAAGAGCTAGAAGACCTCGGCTTGATGGATGGAATTCCTTCTTCTTCTTCTTCTTCTTCTTCTTCTCCTTTTATCGTCCTCGGTATGTGTATATATATATATATATATATATATCTATCTATAGTCTTCTTTTGCTTCTACATCTTCGTCTCCGTTCGCGCGAAAGCCGCAAAACTGAACCAGAAAACATTAGCCGTGCATTCGAATGCGAGCCTTTGCTGCTTTACCGGAGATCGGAAGAAAGATTGGATGCCGAGAAGTGTGAGAATGAAGAAGTATCACGGTGAACTGCTAAAAAACGATTTGAAAGGGAGAGAGACGGAGAGAAAAAGAGAGAGGAGAAAGGAATGTCGCTCGCTGCGTGTGTAAATAAAATTTAACGTTGATTAATTCGAGATTAACACGATAGTGATAATTGCCGATTGGTGGCAAAGTACTGTACAAATATTATTAAGGATACATACATATATAGAAGAGAGAAAAAAAAAAATGATTTGTCGATGCGATGTACAATAGCGATATTGAGCGATGACGAATGTGATGACTCATATTTCGATAGGTTGTTCTGATCGTTTTTAGAACGTATCGGTGTATTGTGATTTTGCTGCTAGAGTTATTATGATTCGAATGTTTGAACGAATGAATTATCCATCATCCGTCGACACTTGCCTTGTTTTCTTTTAACTATATAGCCTATTTAATTTTATTCTATAATACGAAAAGATTATTAATCTATAATCCTTGTACAAAAAGTTAAATGACAGAATCGATAAAAATTTCTGTCTGAAAGTATAGCTTTGAAAAAGTTCTAAGAAATATGATAAAACAAAAAATTTTATGTACGTATAAAAGAATTTGTTTAAAGTTTCACAAGTATTTTTTTAAAGTAAACTGTCCATTTTTCTCTCAACAATTACTCTTATTGCCGATGAAAAAAAATAAGTTTACATTTTGCTGTCTTGTTTCAAAGTGTTCTACTATCAGTCTTATCTGCAATGAAATTTATTTTTAACATAACGATTATATTTTTGATTAAATAAATATTTTCATGTTCAATAATTAAAAAAAATATGTCATATTTTTGAAAAAAAAAAAAAAAATGTGTCATGATTCGTCGATATAATATAAAACGGACGTCTCTATTTACATAATAAAAAAATAAAATAACCAACACGATAATGTACCCATAAAATCAAACGTTTATTTAACAGTTCAGGACGGAGCTATAAAACTCAACGCGAACCGAAATTTATTTTAAATCCGACATAAGAAATCTGTTAAAGCCCGAAGAAACACGTGTAAAAATTTAATCCGGCTTCTTCTTCTCCTACTGTTGAATTCCACGTTTCTTTCTCTCTCCTATACCTTAATCGATCCGCTAAAAACTGTAGTAGCTTCTTCTACGTTTGACCTGTACCTGTGTATACTATTACATAAACTAACATATGCACATACTTACACACACACACATACACACACACATACACCGAAAATATGGACACAAAGCGAGCCGCAGCGACGGTAACCTCGTCGTTTTCACGATGCGAGGGAAAGAGAGAAACGGCCAGCTTTCTCTCATTTTTTCGTATTAACGATGTAATCCCGGCTAACTCTCTTATGTATGCAGTGTTTATTCACGGGAGCAGGGCTAAGGTGTCATGAATATTCGGTCACTTTTTAATTTTTTTTTCATTTTTTTTTCTTTCTCTCTCTCTCTCTCTCTCTCTCTCTCTTTATACTCTACTCACCGAACGTATATACGCTTGCACGCGCGTTTCTTTCTACCTTTTAATCGAGATATAATTTGGCGGCGGCGGTGGCGGCGGTTTTCGTTTTATTTTCTTATAGGATAATTTCGACCGGTCGAAGCGGTCCCATTACCGTCAGTTCGCGTTTTAGTTTGAATAAAAAATATCGCAAACGCGACGAAAGGTTATAGATTATAAAACGCGGATCGTTAATTCGCAATGAGAAGAACGCGATCGTCGTAAAGCATTTAATTCTTTAATGGATCTTTCTTTGGTCGTTTTTTTTTTTTTTTTTTTTTTTTTTCGTCTCTTTGTTTAACATATATAGATATACCTAAAGATTTGGATATGTGGATATCAAGGACACGTTAATCCTTGTTTGTACAATTCTTTTAGAGATTTGGTTTGTTTGACCATTGTATAAGCTCGGGGAATTAATAATAATTCGATGCTCCTATCCGACGGGTTTATTTTACTGATTCGCAGAAGCCATGAGTGCGCGCGTGTGTATTTTTATTCGTTTTGAAATTTATTATTATATTAAGGATTTATAAATTTAGATCGATGTGATTGATATATTATTATTTTAGCTTAGAACTTGTATCATTAAATATATTTATGCATAAAACTTTAATAAATTTCATTCAAATGATTGATATCCTTGAATATAGTATTGGCTTTGTCCTTTCTAAACCTAAATTTATTTTTAAATTAAATTATATTAAAATGTTTGCTATAATATTGTAAAAATATATATTTTTTATTTTTAATAAAAACAATAAGACTGAATAAAATGATGCATATACTAATTTATTTTTCATTTTTTAAAAAACAGCATTCAAATTGAACTGAAGTTTTCGTTACGAAATCTTTGGTATAAATTCATAAATCGTTAATTTTTACAATAAAATTATTCTATATATTTAATACTTATAGACATTTTATAGAATACCGTCTATTAAAAGAAAATAAAAATAGTAAATTTTATGTTAAGATAATTAAAAGAAACGTATAAAATTATCATTCTTAACAAAAAAGATATTCTTAAACAAAATAACGCGCGAACTAGCGAAATATCCACATAAATCTAAGAAGAAAAAAAAAAAAAAAAAAAAAACAGACAAGAAAAAAGAAAATAATCCGTACTACCTGCTACGAAAAGTTCAGCAAAAAAGGCGCACAATCAGCCGCGTGATTTAACGCTCGAAAAAGCAACGCGCGCGATCAAAACGTTTTGATCGATTCGTTACCACGAGGCAACGCGTATACGCGTATACGATCGAGAATGTTTTGCTCGGATTTTTCAAATCGCGTTTCGCGTCTGCTCCCCCTCCTCCTCCTCCTCCTCCTCCCCCCTCCCTTCCCTTCCCTTTTTTTTTCTTCGCTACTCACCTCGCCACCCTCCGAAAATTTAATTAACGAACCTCGAAAAGCCCCCGACACGCCTCGATGCATCTCATTCTCTCTTTCTCACTCTTTCACTCTCTACTTCTCTTTATTCTCTCGTTCAACCTCAAGATTACGCCGCAGCGATGCGTAGCGAGAAAATGAAATTAAAAGAAAAACACCGGCCCGTAAGAGGTACCGACCATCCGGTTGAAAAAAAAAAAAAAAAAAAAAAACAAAAAAAAGAGAAGAAGAAGAAAAAAACTAAAGGAAAAACAGTCGCCGTAGCACCGACATCGAAGAAAAAAAAAAAAGCCGAGAATAAAGCATCCGAAAAAGCGTAACAAGAAAACGGTAAGCGCGAACGAGCTGTTACACGGAATCAGATCGAGCCGGCAATCGTCGAGGGTGGCCGAATGACTTGCTCTCTGCTCTCTTCGGCTCGGACCTTTCTCTTACTATATTGCATACATTATGCGATGCACTTCCTCTGTGCGTATAATAAAAGAGAAAACGAATAGACGAATGTTATACGCGGTGTCAATTTCCTATCCGAGACTACATGCGGAAATTGTTTGGTCTGTTGTTTTTCTTTTCTTTTTTTTTTTTTTTTTTTTTTTTTTTTATCTTATTTTCCGTTTCTTACGCTTACCTTCTCGTAAGTTTACGAGGTGACGTTGAAGGCCGTTGGTCGCTGTATAACCGATGATTTTTCTGTACGATATATGCATGTAAATGCATAAAGTATATTTCCTTTTAAAATATATTGTCTTTTTTACTTCATTTTTATGAAAAGTGGCTCGTGAGAAAATTTTATACTTTCGAATTTGATAAAATAAAATTTTAAAAAATCTGAGATTTTGTATAACTTGTTTGACTGAAAACATATTCATTTTTATATTTGAATAAAATGTAGCTATTTTTTTCGACAAATTTTAAATATTAATATTGTACTTAGAATTGAAACTTTATGTAAAATGTCGTTCGATGAAAATTTTAGATCGAAGAACGTCGCGAGAACTAAAAACTATTTCCTTTACACTTGTAAAATTAAAAACGTGACAAATCTATATTAATTTAACGACTTTTATCAAATTCAAAACCTCCTTAAAAACTTTATGTTTTATTTTATGAAAGCGATAAATTTTAAAATTTCGAGGCACTCAGCCGTGTGAATTTCTCATGAAAATTTTATTTTTTTAATTAATGCTATATTCATTATTCCAAGTAAACAAATAACTTTATATATTTTGTAAACTTTTTCCAAACTAATACCATTACTATTCACTTATTTTTTCATTTATTATATTCCTTGAAAGTATTTTTCTTACAAAGATATTTAAGAAAAAAAAAAAACTAATAAACAAATCAGAATTAAGGATAAATAGAAATGAAAAAAATAAACGCAGTCGTTCGATTTATCATCGTTATTTATTCTCGCTGTCGATACTCTCTAAATAATATTTACAATAATTTATATCGTTTTTTGTTTCCTCTACATTTACAAATACTTATACGTTTCTTTAGCGCGAGTAGTAGCAATAGTAGTACAATTCTTTTTTGTTTTGTTTTGTTTAAGTATTAACAATAACTAAGAACGAAAACGATGCTGTTACGCATTATTCCATGCGTTTTTTCAACTCGCATTCGTTACGTTTTTCGTATTTCATCATTTTTTTTTTTTCGTTTTTTTTTTGTTTTTTTTTTGTTTTTTTTTTTTTTTTTGTTTTTTTTTTCATTTTTTATCGTTTGTCGAAGGATAACTTGATAAAGGGGAACATCGCTATAATTCACGTTGATCAGCTAAGTCTACTATACGCGCATAATACATATACAAAGATGTCATCGGTACATTATGACACGCGCGCAATATTGCATATTTAATGTATCGTTTCTCGTTGACAAATCAGATTCTCTAAACTTTTGTTACGATATTTTTTATTTCTTTATTGTTGTTTTTTTGTTTTTTCTTTTTTTTTTTTTTTTTTTTTTTTTTTGGTTTCTTTTTTTACTTCGTCATTTTTACTTGCGATGAAAAAATAATAAAAATAATGTATTGGATTCGACGGTCTAGGTATTTTGAACTGTTGCAAATAACCAAAACAGGATTAAATGTTTACTCGAATCTAAATTATGAAGTGCGCGTTGCTCTTGTCATTATAAGCAGTCGTTTAAGTAAACTTATATATTCAACGCAACTAATTTTAAAAGCCAGCATCAAGATAACTCAGAAATAATTAATTAATCAAAAATGTTTTAATTTTATTTTATCATACAGTTAATTATTTTTCAAGAGCAAACGAGATCATGTATCGTAAATTTAATGTTTATAGAACTTTTGATATTGCAAGGATAAATTTCTTATTTTGCCGGGGTAAAAATAACGAAAAAAAGAAAATTCACGGCAACGGTAGGACTTAAAGGCTTAATTCTTTCGCGTGAATTTTTCTTTCTTTTTTATTATTTTTGGTTTTTTTTCTTTTATCATTTTTTTCTTTTTTCTTTTTTTTTTTTTTTTTTCATTTTGTTGTTTCTTTTTCGAGATATCAAGAGTAATATGCCGATAGGAAACGATAAGCACGTCGCTTTCACAAATTTACGCGCGAGCATGAAATCAGCACCGCCTCCTCTTCGGTCTTCTCTCACGAGTTTCCTCCAATCGACGTTCATCACAGCAAACCTTATATACTTCGTATATATCTCGGCAACGGTATCCGATACAAAAAGAAGCCGAGCGTCGCTAATTTAAGAATGCTCCCAAACGTTCTTTATTTTAAAAAATTTTTTCGGTTGATAAATTTCTTTGTAATTATCTTTTTTTTTGTTTTGTTTTTTTTTTTTTTTTTGGTTTTTTTTTTTTTTTTTGTTTTTTTTTTATTTGTATTATACCGCGCTCGAATTCATTTCGATATTTATAATGACATTTTATAAACAATTACGATTACTTTTTTATAAGTATGCGGTTCGGCAATATGTATGCAAGAATTTTTTGGTGGATTCTCTTTGAGAAATATCCCTTGTTTTTGAACGCATTCTACGTTTATAGAAATTGCAAGTTATCCCGTAAAATAAATAAAATTTTATTACAGCCTGTTAGCAAAATCGCGCAATTCGTCGGAACGAAATATCTCAAATATCGATACCATCGTCCATGATTACAAAATTCAAAAGCCTGACCTAATCTAGAAACCTCATCTAGATGCATAAAAAAATTTTAAAGTTTCATACACGAAGTTTTTAAACTCCTCTTTAACGAAACAAGAAAATAAGTTAATTGAATGTTATTGTTTTCAAAATTCCCTAGACATTTTTAAAATTTTAAATTTCGATGCCTAGTAAACGGCCGACACTTAAAATGTCATATTTTTCGACTCGAATAATTATATTGTGCTCGTAACGCATCCACGATCCTCTCAAACTCTCTCAACCACAACTAAAAGCTATCTACAAAATAAAGATCATTTACATGATTGTATACTCGAATAAAATTCAAACTCATTCATTTAAAAGTTATTAGAACATAACCTCAAACTCTCTCTCTCTCTCTCTCTCTCTTTCTTTCTCTCTTTCTCTACACGACCAAATGAATAAAAACAGCAGTTCAAATGATCACGGAACACTTTTCAACGGATTCGCGCGCAATAAATCGAACGTCCTACCTCGAGAACGAGGTATTTCCGCTTCGGTTCTAAGTCGCGGCTCCGTAACTCGGCCGCTGATGAGCTCCGTCAGCCAAGTTCGGCTGCATGGCGAAACCGGCCGCGTAGATCGGTCGCGGCATCGATAGCACGAGCTTCTTCTCCTCGACCTCCGCGATCCTCTTGCCGCTCTGCTCCTCCTGATGGTCGTCCGGCGCTATGATGTTCTCGATGGTGAAGGGCTTTTTGGTCTTCTTGCCGATCTGCTTGCCGACGAGACCAGCCGTGCAGCCCTGGCTGGAGATCCCGACGGCGGTCGTCGCGAGCGTCGGGGCCTCCACGATCATCGGGTAGCCGAGGCCCGTCGCCGTCGTCGTCGACTCGTCCTCCAGCCTCTCCGAGCTCAGCCGCTCCCGGGCGTAGTATCCGCTCGCCTCGCGGAAGTTCAACGCCGCGACGGCGGCCTCGCTCTCGTGCAGCCGGAGGTCCGCGGCCGTCGGAGCCCCGGCCGAGGGGGGGTAGCTCGGCGCCGCGCCGCCCCCCAGATACCCGCCGCTCCCGAACGAGGAAAAGCTCCAGGAGGCGGCGCTCTGCAGCAGGGCCGCGGTCTCGAAGGCGCCCGCGCTCACGGGAGCCGGCTCCCCCGCGGCCCCCTCGACGAGGCGCTGGCGGGCCTCGGGGCTGAGCAGATAGTAGCTCGGACAGGTGAGCGCGCCGCCGACGGAGGTTGGGGGCGCGGCCGCGCAATCCGCCGGCCCGCCAGGAAAGCCCTGCGTCGCCGCGGCCGCGGCGGCCAGCATCATTCGCCTCTCCTGCATCTCCCAGCGCATGAGGTCCTCGCGCAGCCGGTGGAGGTTCGCGGAGCTGAGGCCGCCGCCGCCGCCGCCGCCACCGCCACCGCCGGTGCCTCCGCCGGGCGCGGACAGGGCCGCGTGCTCGGGCCCGAGCGCTCCGTGGCCGCCGAGCTCCGGCTGGGGCGGGGGCATCGCCGAGGCCAGCGCCTGGAGCTCGGACTTGAGGAGCTCCTTGTCGGGTTTGTGGAGCTTGAAGCGCTTGCGACGGCGCAGGAGGCTGCCGTTCTCGAACATCGAGAGGGCCGCCGGGTGAAGTGCCCAGTAAGCGCCTTTACCTGGACGGTGCGGACCGCGCGGCACCTGCAATCAGAAAATTGGAATGGACAATTTAAAACCTTGACGATTATTTTCTTTTTACGTCGACGTGTCTTTTCTTTTACTATATTACATTATGTAAACAAATTTATAATCGCCGTATACTTTTTCAATTGGGTCTTAAAACATTCCGGATGATAAAAAATATTAACATTTATTTATTATTTCTCACGTGGATAATAAAAAAACTTAATATCTGTATTTTTTTACAAAAATAATTGCAACGTATTCATTTATAACGTAAGAAATTTTATCATTTAAATAAATTTTATAAATTCCAAATAATTTTATCAATGCCAAAAGATAAATTTATAATTTTATTGATTCAAGGATAAATATTTGATAAAAAAAAGTATTTAAATTAAGTCGTCGAGTTCGAAAATGAATCAAAAGGAATCTATGTTTAATATTTTTATATGCTCGCAAGAGAACTTTCCTAAAATAATTAAATAAAATAAAGGTGCGCAATATTTATTGAGATTAAACGAAAAGCCGTACGATAGTTAGCAAATTAATCTTTCGTGCATTTTAAAAGCATCGTAAATATACAATAATACTATAATACTTGAAATTGAATTTCAAATGACTACTTAGAAGATAGTCGCGTGTAATTTAATACGCACCGTTTGGAAAAGCTATATAATATAACATTTTCATAATTTACTTATAACGTTTCAAAGTTATTTCATGAATGAAAATTTGAGGATATTTAGAAAACTTGTGCAAACGCGATGCGTCAGAAATAATTAATTTTATCGTTTCGTTAAAAATTATATAAACTTTATGAATGTCGTCGGATTTTCCGATATTGACGACATCGTAAATTTTTAATAGTAAGAACAATATTTTTTACCATTAAAAATTTCAACATATAAAGAATTTATTTTTAAAAAATAACGCACCGAAAACATATTTATTAATAATCAAGACCTGCTCTTTACGTTAAAAAGTAGCAAAGATTGAAAATTTTTAAATTAAAATTTAATACAATATAAAATTATTGACAAATAACGTAACGCGTCGATAATATTACATAAAATAGAAAGTTATACGCAAGCATCGCGTATATAAGCTTCATTTAAAAGATTACGAACATACACACCGTCGCACACGGCATTTTTTATCGATGCGTGAGCGAAGAAAAAGTCGATCGTAACTGCAGGCTATTAATGCGTTAACCATTGCGATTTTCATTTGCTGAAAACTCGGTGCGCCAATAATTCGACGATCGTCTTATACGCATACATATGTACATACGAGGAACCGCTCGTTGAAAATTTACGCAAAACTTTTTTCGCCCAAAATGCATCGTTCGCTCGGGGCAAAATTCATCGTACACCTTATCCAAAGTATAAACGTATTTAAGCGAAAAACCGCAACACTCTACTACGTGGATAAATTTACGAAAAAAAAAAAAAAAAAAAAAAAAAAAAAAAAAAAAAATAGACAGTAAAAAAATAACGGCTAAATGCAATACGCTACGATCGTCAAGTTCTCGCGGTGCATTGTATACGTGTAAGCTCACGATGAGCGAGCTCTTCCGTAAGCGTTAATTGTTTGATCGTATTTTAAAAAGCCAATAAAAAAAAAAAAAAAAAAAAAAAAAAAAAAAAAAAAAAAAAAAAAAAAAAAAAAAAAGACTCGACTTATCTCGAGCCGAGCGTTTAAATTAATTGTAGGTAATATATACGCGTGTGCGCGGCCGCGTACAGGATTCCAGAACGTTTGCGTATTATATGCGCCTATATTTTTTGTAATATACCAATGTGTGTGCGTGTTAAATGCTAATACAGATATACACGTATACGTAGAGAGTACGTACGAGCTAGTTCAATTTAAAGTTGCGAAACTTTAGTTCAGCCTCTGTATATATATATATATATATATATATATATATATATATATATATATATATATATATATATATATATATATATATATATATATATATATATATATATATATATATATATCAGTGTGTATTTTATTAAAGCCTTTATGCAGCAAAAACTTTTATTTTTTCACTAAAAAAAAAAAAAAAAAACTCTTCGCGTCTGGACTTTGGTTGTTACATACGTGAATAGTCACGGGGCTATATTAATAAAATGCTGCTCGTTGTTTGTGATTCTCATTTTTTTTTTTTTTTTTTTTTTTCTGACATGACTAATGTCGATAGGAACTAAATATTCTGAAAGCTTTGTGTATTGGTGTTACAATATCAATGTTTGCAAAAAATTGCATAATTTACCGTTAAAATTTGATGCCTTTAATGATTTAATATTCAATGACGCAAAAGTGAATTAAACACTTTTATAAGATTCTTGCATTGAAAAATTGCAAAATTATAGTAATAAAAGGTAATAAAGACGACTAAATGAGGTATTAATCAGCGAGGAAAAAAAAAAAAGGTTTACGATGCTTTTTTCAATATTACGTTAAATAAACAATTTTCAATATTGTCTACGAATCGTTATTACGAATAAATTTGTTTGCTTTAAAAACATCCAGCTTGAATTAACTATATATACATATATATATGTATATATGTCGAAAGATTTTAAAAATAAATTTCTCTTTACTGTATTTTAAAAAATCATTTTTTTTATAACATTTTGCTTACAGAAAGTAAGACTGATTTTGCAATTCCGCAATATTTTCATACCTCTATGCTAGATAAAACCAAATACTCATTCAATTTAATATTCCCGACTGGCATACGCCAATTTTAACCGTTATTATTCATTTAAGCGTCAAATTAACAGATTAATTAACGCTAAAACATTTCCATAAGATCCATCGAGAGCACGATTTTAGGCATAATAAAACGGTTAAAAAGAAAAAGAGCTTATACTTATAGCAGACGAGAAAATTTAAAACTCAAACGCCAAAATAACAAAGCATTGAACAAATAAGATAATGATTGCAAGCAGGTTACTTAATTACCGTCAACACGTCGGACAGCCACGTTATACTCGCTTGCGCGGCCGATACGATCGACTGCGCAAGGTAATTGCCCCGCGCTAATAACAATTGCACCGGAGACAATGACAGCTGCTACGTCATTGCTGTTAAGTTATATATTATATATACTATACATATATATGTGTGTGTGTGTACACATACCCCCGCGCTAGAGCTGCTCGTATAACGTTCGCTCGTTCGTTCATTCGCGTATATAGCCTTTTAAGCCATATTGACGCACTTTTTTTTTTTCTTCTCTCTCTCACTCTCTCTCTCTCTCTCGTTCCGCCATTACGGCTGCTATATATGTATAAGTGCTATGAAGTATGTAATGTACATATCTCTCGAACGAAATTGTCTTGCGAGAAATCTGCGCGCGCGCGCGCGCGCGCGGTTGAAATACTTGCACAGACTGCCTTTTGTATATGTGTGCGCGTGTGTGTGTGTGTGTGTATCTGTGCATACGCGCCGACGCATTAGTTTTTCGCTCGAGTTTATTATCTATTGTACTTATTGTTGCATTTTCGTTATCTTAATGGAAAAAAATAGCTTTAAATATGCCGCGTGCATTGTAAATTTTCAATTATAGATAAAATCCATCGCTGACGGGATATTACGGTAGTATTTTTTTAAGCTTTTTAACGCGAATTTCTTTAAATAAAAAATTTTTAATGAAAATTTTATTTGCATTTAAAAGAAGAAAAAACTTTGTAACGATAAAAAAACATGATTTTCTAGATTTTATAGTTAAGGTTACATTGACAAATAAAAATAGAAACGATATATTAATGAAACATTGTTGTATTTCCTAAAGTTGTTATTGAATATCATCGATGTTCATCATCGATATTAATTATAAATTATCGAGTAATTTATTCGATTAAGAGTATTTTCAGCCTCGATAGAAAATATGTTCCATCGATGAATTAATCGAGTAAAAATGCCCAGAGGCGATGAATATCAAGAATATAAGAGAAGAGAATAAAAATAGGAACTTTTTCGCAAAGGGAAAAGTTTCGTGCATTTTAGTAATTGAGTCTACTAACACAATGCATTTCAGGTGTTACTTCGCCAACGAGTGTAAAAATGTATTTTTATGCTCGGCGCTGTAAATTCAAAGATAATACTGTAACATTAATTATGTACGAGGCTTATCTGAAATTAAATTATCGCACATTATTATAATATGTTGCATTACGTTATATGTTACATGAATATTACCGTACAATTAACTTTAATTAATTTCTTTTAAATTAAATTAATGATGTACAAGAACGCAAATTATTCGAAGCCTTTACGAAGATATTTCGAGTCTGGAGTTATGTTTTTAATTACACAGAAACCAGGTTTAATTTCGATATGAGTCGTGGAAAATTTTATTTCAAATTAATATATGTATAATATAAGAAATTGAAAATTTTTTTTTAATGCACTATATTCACCGATGAATTATAAAATTATTGATCAACCGCGTTTGCTAATAATTTTTAGAAGCTTTTAATTTCTCGTCAACTGCATTTTCAATGATACATGAGTTTAAATTTTAAATTTACGGTGGTAGTATAGTAATATTCTACACTGTAGAGCATGATTATTTTTTAAATAATCTTGAGAGGATTTTAAAAGCCCAATGTTTTCTTTAATAAAGTTTTAATAATCAATAATATAGGCAAGGAGCATAAATAGTTATTCGAAGTAATTAAGTATTATTGGATATGAGTATGCGGGTATTAGTACATTAATTGCATCGTTCAATGTTGCATCCATTATCATTTTTGCCTTACTCGCTTCTCTTTTTCTTCTTTTTTTTTTTTCTTTTTTTCTCTTCTTTTATTTTCATCTTGTACATAGACATAATTCTTGGCTAAACTGTACTACCGGAAAATTACATTGTGTATTTAAAAAATGTTTTCGCAATAATTATGCGGAATGATACAGTGACGCGATATGAAAAATTAAACTCATGTGCATTGCGCAACGGAACTTCAACACGGCTCACAGTATATATATATATACACATATATATATATATGTAATTCATCTTACGAGAAATTTCATTGTAGAAATACCAGCTTTATGCATGAAGCGTTGTTATAAATTAACGCTATATTCTCGCAGCGTTCTGCATAACTTTGGGGAGCGCGAATTTTCACTTTAAAGAGATACGGATAAGCGTTTTGAAATTTCCATATTCAGCGCGTGTAACAGCTAAGTAAACACACTTTCACCTCTTGTACATACTTCTTACTATATAAATGTACGTACACGTGTACTTATATATATATATATATATACATATGTGTGTGTGTGTGTGTGTATGTGTGTGTGTATGTTCAAATATGCACGCAAAGGTGTAAAAAATTATTTGTAATTAGATGAGTGTTATTTATTTTTTACAACTTGAAAAAATTACGTATTTGTTGTGTACTATGAAGAAGATAAAGATTTACGAATAAATTACGTAAGATGTTTATACGCGAATAAAAATACCCTTTTCAGCTTTAATTTTAATTACTCATTTTTGTTGGCATGAGTTTCGGTAGCATGAGAGTGCTATTTCATATTTATTATAATTAACATTCTCTATTTAAAATCATTGCACGCTCATTTTTTTCGCTATGTATACACTCATAAATTTTAATATTTATTCAGGTTTTAAAATATCCTGTGACAGAATTTATATTAGTTTATTATTAATATTACTGCAATTTTCCTTGTTCTATATTTCATTTTCTAATCATTTAAATTACGACAATTGTTTTAATAATATTTTAAAACTTTATTCCATACCTTACCCATTGAAAACATTTTTAAGAAAATTTTATTAGAAATAAATCTTAATATGCTTGACGATATTCATAGTGATTGCTGGTAGTAGACATTTGCTTCATTAATTAAATAAATTAAGATTTATTAAATAACTGAATACATCATTAGATAAAATATACCATATAAATCATTCTTTAAAAATAATAATAAAAAGTCAAATAATAAAGAAAACATATGCGCTTAAACAAAATCGCAAAAAGAAAAATAAATATAGTTTTACAACAACGAATGCGCATCTGTTAACGTACAAGAGACAAATAATCCTCTACCCTAAAAACTCGAGAGTAAGCGTCGTTATTAACGCCATAACGAACGATAACGCGGCAACGTCAATATAACGTCAACTTCCTTATGCAGCGCGGACGTGAACATAAAGATTGGTTTGTGCAGCGTTGGATGCTCGCGCTCGCGAGCGTATCTCGGGCAGACGACATAATTCAATTATTAACGCGCGATTTATGCAAATACGATCGCCGCTGCGGAAAGAAAATATAGATATATATATATGCATATGCATATATATACATGTATACCCACATACGCAGATCGAGGTAGGGTATATATGTATAATGGGCCGGGCACTCGCTCCAATGAAATTCCCGTGTCAAGTACACGTTTTTATGAGTATGTATGCGTATACGTGTACACAAGTATTTATATACACGTAAATGCAAGAGCCAGCTCTCGTTTGCTCTCTCACTCACTCTCTCTTTCTCTCTTTCTCTCTTTCTCTTTTTCGTTTTCTCTTAGCGATACGAGCTAAGAGGTATACATACAAGCGTCGGGCTGCCGCGTGTGCAGGTGCGAAACAGATGGCTTATGTGCATCGCGCTGCCGTCGCTGCTGCTGCTGCTGCTGCTGCTGCTGCCACCGCCGCCGCGTAATCATACTTTGAGTGCCTGAGCGCAAAACCATGCGTCTATATATATATTTATATATGTATATGCCTGACTTTCGGTGTGCGTGCGTTTTAGTCCGTACAAGTGCATGGGTATATGTGTGTGTGTGTATGCGTGTGGTGAGCGTATCCGCGAGTACGTGTTGAAGAGAGAAATGGTTCGCGAAACACCTTGCGAATACTTCGTATAAGATATGACTGTACGAGGCTGCGAAATTTGCGTATGCTTTAAAAGGAAAAATGGCGACTGGTTGTATCAAAGGGTTCAAGTACTTTGTAAATCGAACAGTTGGAAATTTATTTCTTTTTCTTACTTTTTGAAGCTCGTACCGATACTAGAGTTTTTTGGAATGTTGTTAACTTGTTGCAAAAAGGAGATTAAATTTATTATTAAAAACCGACTACGAACGTATTATTTTGTTTTTTTTTTTGTTTTTTTTTGTTTTTTGTTTTTTTTTTTTTTTTTTTTTTAATTTGAGATATAATGCGGTCTTATCGCCTACATACATATTTATATTCACCAAATTCATTTGATTATTTATAAAAATGTATTAAACTGTTAAGAATATAGCTAATCTTATAATGTATCGGATATTATTTATGCCACATTCGCTTGTAATGTATCGACGTTAAACCAGTTTGTAACTGATTATATGATAGGAGTGAAAACTTTTCAAAATAACGTCCTGCGCGAGCGGTCAATTGTTTTTAAGCTACAAAGAGAAAATCGTATAATTTTATATTTAAGAAACCATAATATTATAAATTTTAATGGTAAATAAATCATTAATAAGACATTTTATTTTTTAAGATAATTAAAAATTAAGGTTTAAATTATCCTTGTTAAAAGCAAGAGTTTAATTTATTATTATCTTTAATATATTTACAATTGTCGATGTAAGAATTGTTTAACATTAAATGAATTTCTCGCTCTTCAGAAATATCTTTATATTATCACAAAATTATTTTATTCGATATTATCATTCGATATAATAACAAGTAGCCTACTCAAAGCGCACCAAATCGAGTTAAAATTAGTTAAAACATATAACTCGCTGCGTACGTGAAACTTTGAGCAAATTCACTCTATTCCTCTCTCTCTTTCTCTCTCGCTTTCCCTCTCTCGCACATTCGCTCGCACGTGAAGCGAAAAGAGAGAGTAACGATTAATTCAAGACATCGATATGGGTGCGAAACGCGAAAATCCACCGTCCGTCCTTCAAAATCGAGGATAATAACAGCGCCACCGAAGTAAAATTGCGCGTGGCGTGCAGTATCTCGCGTTATATACCTACTTACACGTATATACGCGATCGACCGACGGCTCGAGACTCGTGCTTTCATCTTTTGGCTTCGTGCATCGTGGCGTCGAGCGAGTCGCTCGTGGAGCGTTTATGTGTACACGATGCGAGAGAGAGAAACAGAGAGAGAGAGAGAGAGAGAGAGAGCCGCGTGTATTGCTCGCAACTACGAAGGGGGCCTTTGTCGTAGATTAACCCGGCCGATTTAGCGTGTCGTGTTCCGCGATCGAGATTTCATTTCGCTTGAAAGCTCTTTTTCCTCCTTTCTTACTCACCCCTCTCCTCTCTCTCTCTCTCTCTCTATCTCTCTCTTTCTCTCTTTCTCTCTTTCTCTTTCCCCTTTCACGTTTCTTTTTATTTCATGCCTTTCGTGATCTTTTGGCTTTTTTCCGCTTTGCCTTCGTTCTATCCTTCTTGCAATTTTCGAGTGGGCAAACGGAATTACATCGAGGTGAAACGTTCACCGGTTTAGAATTCAAACTGATTTTACTTAGCGTGTTTGTTTTGTTTACGGCTGATTGATTTGAAATTGTCCGATTGTTTAGACTTGTAAGTTTTAAGCCGATAAATCAGCGTACGAAGAATAAACTCGAATTGAAACGAAAAAAAATTTTTACTACAATGAATGATATTATTAGACGGCTTTAGAAACTTGAAATTATTTAATATTTCATAAATTTAACATTAAATAATTATCTTAAAATTGATATGAACTCATTAATAAATGCATTTTTAATCAATAAAGCATTTCTATTAAAATTTCTTTAGTTCTTTGAAAACCGAACAAATTTAATAACGGAAACAAAGGAAACAGTTTATTTATATGTATCACTTTATAGAACGTTTCTCCTTACTTTTGTCACAAAAAAATTATAATAATAAAAAAAAAAAAAAAAAAAAAAAAAATTAAGTTATACCAGTTTTAATAAGAATATATAACATTTTTTCAAAACGTTAAAAAAACATTAAAAGTAATTATAATATCGCGATGAAAAAATTATGCTTTTAATTATGCAAATTTTATTTACTTTATTCATGAACGTTTAAAAAATCAATGTTGCTACTAATTTGAAAAATTACGCTAGATATAAATTTGTAGGGCACAAATTTTTTAAGAAAAACGTAAAACAAAATTAAAACGAAAAATTAAAACGAAATTTACGCGACGATATTACTTTTAACAAACGTAAATTATTGAATAAAGTAAAACTTAACGCTTATATATTAATTAATTCGACGTATTAATTTGAAAAATAGACGAGAGAGAGAGAGAGAGCAATAAACATGCAACGTTTTTTATCTATCTCTTTTTCTTTAAAGCAAAGACTCGGCACATGCGCACACTTGCAATTCAAATCATTGTTTAAACTTCTAATTGAATTCAGCAAAAAAATAAATGTAATTAATTCTGTTTGTATTGCAAAATTTCCCTCGCACGAGCATATAGTATTATAATATAATACGATATAAATATGTTTTTATATACATGATAATTTAATTTGAGATAAGCCGGCACATATAGCAGCGCCCCGCGCGCATAATTAATGTTACAACATTATCTTTTGATTTACACCCGCCGTGGAGAGGCACACAAGGCGCTATATATATACATGTGCGCTTCGTTTTTTCGTCTGCAACAGACTTTATACACGTACATACAAACGCGTGAATTACATACACACACATATATATATATATATATATATATATATATATACATAAGCGTTGGGAAAGAATCGCGCGCACTTATATACTTTTCTCTCTCTTTCTCTCTCTTTCTCGGGTTCGAGTCGGGATGCATCGCGTGGCTTGATTAATTGCAAATAATTCAAAAAGGCTCACAGGTTTGGCTTGCATTTTACAGCGCGGTGTGTGTGTGTGTGTGTGTGTGTGTGTGTGTATACGGTAACAGTAGCAACGACTATCGAGTCCCTACGCGTACGTATGTACATTTATGTACATTTGTGGATGTAGATTTATATATATATATATGTGTGTGTGTGTGTGTGTGTGTGTGTATAAATGAAATATGCGCGTTCGCGTGTCCTCCGGTTTTACTCCATAAAACACGCCCTTTTCGTGTCTCGGATTGTATCGCGAAGTCACGGTAGCTCAAAGGAATATTTCGTCACTGGGAAATAGAGACGGAGAATGTACATAAGAGAAAAAGAATGAAAGAGGCAGTGAGGGAGAGAGAAAGAGATAATAGAATTCTTACCCACCCGCATCGCATGATCTACATATACATACGCATAGGTAGCGTCATGTGTTTGCTTAGCGCGTTTACAAAATCCACGATGTACGAGTTGATCGTGTGCACATAACACAATTGAACGATGCCAGAGAATACGCCAAATTTTTTTAATTTATCCGATTATTATTAATTATAATATAATTAAATTAATAATAGATAATTATATTATTTTCCACCCTCGCGTCTTATACTTTGTAGTAGGAGTGCGCTACTATTGGTGCTTTTAATAAATGTTATTTCAACAATGATTATCGTTTTCTTAGTTTATTTTTTTTTTTTTTTTCATTTGAAGTTTTTCTATCTCTCCTTTTAAACACGACGTTAATAATTCTTTATCAAACGAGATAACTTATGAAATATTTAATATTTGATATGTAGAAAAACACATTTGTAATATGTTGTATAATATTTAAATAAATGCGGTCGCTGGTATACACGAAGGAATATTGAAAAATTTAATAAAATATAATTTTAAAATCAAACATAGTTTTTAAACGTAAATGTATATAATATTTCAACAAATAGAATCTTAATAGCATGTTTATGTACCGATAATTAATTATTACGCAAATATAATTTTCTAGTTTGTACGCAATCCAAGTTAACATTACTGTTAATATTTAATAAGTTTACGTCATTTTTGACGTTAGTAAATTAATTTTCAAGCGCGCGAATCTATCATCGAACGAGCGCTAGTGGATGGCTTTTTAAAACTTTTTATGATTGAATTTCATTATCGAAAAAAAATATCGCTGTCGTAAACGTTAACGTTACTTTTTCTAGAATTGATTATTAATAATAACAATAAATAATTTCAATCATAATTTGAAATAATTATAAATATTTATACCTTAAAGGTGAATCGAAGAGAGAGCTAAAAAGCGCCAAAAGAAAATAACGAAAATTAAAAATAAAATTATTACTTACGATCGAAAATTGTTTTCCTCCATAACGCAAATTTATTGCTTTGTATTATTTACATTTTTAAATAATATACTCAACGTTTTTTAATTTTTTCTCTTTAGTAGTCTATACAAAAAATTTATCGAACAAAATTACGTGCCATCTTTTAAAAAAATTCTAACATTATAATAATAAACGTTATGAAAAAAAAAAAAAAAGAAAAAATACGCGGTATAATAATATCAATTGTGTGCGACAACAAAGAACGATTGTCACAGGTATTTATTATTTACGTAAAAATGTTCAAGCAGCAATTCATTTATTTTTTAAAACGGTCAATTCATATGCAAGTTTACGTCAATTAAAATACCTTATCATCTTCTTCCCCCCCCCCTCCTAACCTTTCACGGTATATAACAAGCACATATAAACTCTCGCACGATGCTATAAGTTTACCGTAAAAAGTTACGGCAATTAAATATTCCTATAACAAAGTATAATCTACACGAAAGTAAGAAGAAAACTATACATCTTCGGTAAAAAAAAAAAAAAAAAAAAAAAAAATAGCATAAAAACCACATTTATAGGAAAATCATTTCAATGCGAACGAATGATCAAGTTGCTCAATAATTCAAATAAAACTCAAGAAGCGCATACTTTAAAGACGTATAGAAACGCTATAAGCTTCGCAGAAACGTAAGCTTTACTTTCGAACTCTCTCTTTCTCTCTCTCTCTCTCTCTCTCTCTCTCTTTCGCCTCCTTTCGCATGTTCGAATATTGATCAAGTACATACGCGGGGCAAAAGACGACGACGCAACGGAGTTTGTTTGAGCGCGCGGCTGATGACGGTATGTTTGATGGTGTACCACCACCATCACCGCTACAAAACGGCGTATAAACAATGCCGCGAAAACGAGAATATCTTGTAGCCATTATTCTTTCCTATATGAGATTATTAGCGGTTTTTTTTTATACATATGTGTATACACCGCGACGAAAGAACCGCGTTGACACCGCGAGCACAAAACGACCGCGTGTACGCGTAAACTTTTAACGCGCCGCGGCGCGACTCGCCGAAACGCGGACGCGCGCGCGTGTGTGGTACGAGCGTTATATATTTATAGCCTCGTTTCACCCGTTATCGTCGCTGCTTCTGCTGCTCCAGCGACTACTGATGTAACGAACTAGGTGCAATTTAGCTGCATAATTTAAGGCTGTCTTTCGTATCGAGGTGGTGAAAATGTCACTCGATATTATGTCGTATACCCGCTGTGTCGCGCTCGAGCGTCACACGATATTACGCGCGCGTCAGAGTGAGAGAGAGAGAGAGAGAGAGAGAGAGAGAGAGAGAGAGAGGGAGGGAGAGAAACGGACAAACAGACAGACAGACATTTATAACACGCTAGTTTGTACAGCAGCGAGGGGTTGAAAGGGTTAAGTTAAAGACTTAAGTGTAACTATACACAGCGCGTTTATTGTGTAACAACGCTATACCGCAACCTCAAACGGTGCGGGGGAGATAATACGACGACGGGCGCGCGATCGTCGTTTTGTCTTTTTTAAATCGTTATAATATGCACATACGTGTCTATAATGAATGTGTATACACATAAGCGTATATGTGTAAATAGCAAGCGTGACATACGAACTCATGAATTTAATATTAAACGACGACGCTTTGCGTAAGGGTATCTCTGCCTTGTTTGCGACTGTCTCGCGTGATTCAACTTTTACGAATGTAAACGTGCTTTTTTTTTTTTTTTTTTTTTTTTTTTTTTTTTTTTTTTTTCGTCTCGACTCTATATGCAAAACCACTCTTGTAAATATACTAGTATGTATAATATATTGATTTCGCAATGGCAATAAACCGATGAGAAAATACATATACGCGTAAATTTGATATTATGAATGTGTTTTACATTAAATGCGGAGGAGGAGATTCGTATTGGAAAACTATATGCTTTGATATTTTTAATATGAATTAAATATGGCGAAAGTCGAGAAATTAATCGAATCTTTATTCGTTCAAAGTTATGATAATTTTAATAATTGTTCGTAGATATTTTAAAATTAAAATTTACAAACTGTGGTAACGATTTAATTCAATAACAAATAGATATGTAACTGGTCTCACGCATATTTGTAGGTACATTCCCTACCTAATTATGATATAAAATTGTGTGTAAACCGTTTGTATTTTTATCGGCACATTGAACTCTATGACTTGTATAATTACTTTTAAATACGAATATAAAATTGTAGGTTGTCGACTGATAGTTATAATGTATATTCAATATAAGTTACATGTAACCGACAACTGCTAATTAGTGTCACTCATTCTATTTACTAATGTTTCTAATTGCGATCGTCGAGGTAAATATTAATCAAGTAGAAACTATTACAATTTAATAAGTAGAATTAACTTTTTTCGATTTATAAGTGAATATTAACTTTTTTTTACATAATAGCGTAATTGATAATAGTCCAAACACAGCTTCCAGCATATACATGTATTTTGAAGTTTGTAAAAAAATTTTAAATAAAAGCAAAAATAGTAAATAAAATTTGTTTAATATTTGTGTATATATATATATATATATATATATATATATAAACGATTGCTTTGTTGCAAAAAGTGTTTTTGAATTTAGATAAATTGAGATATTAAACAACACCTGATTAAAAGAAAACAACATTAAAATTAAATTTTTTATATTTTACGTTGATAAAACTAGAAAATTTAAATACTTAAATTTTCAAATATTGACTCAGATATATTTAACAAATTAATAGTTTATAATATAAAGCTCAAATTGCATTTAATTTTGTTTTAAATACCACTTGGGTAAATATAATTTTATAATTTAAAAATCTAAGACTATGAGTAGGCGTATAAAGTAATGTTAAAACTCATATATAGGCAATAATTACTTTTATCAAAGAGTAATGCAGTAAAATAATTCCATACTTTTACGTTTATAATTTTAAAAATATAAATAATTCAGTAATACCTAGAATATTCTTGATTTTAATCTAGAATAATTATATGGTTGGATGAGTTTCCCTTAGAAACTGTATGCGCTACCGTACAAGTAATGTAGCCTCATTGTTTTCTTGCATGAATAACATCATCTTGATTAGAAGATTCTTTAATTATCTTTAATTAATCATTGAACTTTATCAACTAAAATATTTACAACAATATCTAAACTTTTATATTGTTATATACTAATAAAGTATAAATCTATCAATCTAGTTTTAAATAATGAAAAAACTTCACGAATATTTGCGACAAAATAAAATGTATTGGAACCGATGAAAATTTTGTTGTATATACTCCATTTATATTTTAAAAAATAAAATAAATATTAAATAATTTGATAAACTATCAATATTTATAAGAAAAGAAACATAAAAGATGTTTGTTTTTTTTTTTTTTTTTTTTTTTTTTTTTAAATGTAAACTTTGCTTTCTATATTTATCTACAGGTCAATTTAATCAAGAATGATTTTAACTAAATATTTTCAGGAAGAGCGTGCAGTATCGATATCGAACATTAAGATCCGATTTACCGACCGAAACCACATCTTCGATCTTTTCAATAAAATAATATAAAGTTAAATAAAATTTATGTAACGTACCTTAATAAAACAGTCGTTGAAAGATAAATTATGCCTCAATGAATTTTGCCATCGTCTCGTATCCTTTCTGTAATATGGGAACCGGTCCGCTATGAATTTGTATATTTCAGCCAAAGGCAGCATTTTGTCCCTCGATGACCAAATGGCCATCGCCGTGAGGGAGATGTACGAATACGGCGGCTTCTGATCACCGTAAGTGTCGCGCGAGGGTCGCGGCATCTTCGACACCTTCTCCTGTCCTCTAAAATATTATCGACACCACCACTGCGACGGCTACGGCGTTGCTCGCTTTTCACCCGAGGCTCCGGCATCTCGTCGCGTCGATATCTGATGCGAGCCGTATCGCGAGCCGATCGACGCTCATCGTCGCCCGAAAAATGAAAGAAAGTTCCTTCTTGCACCACTCCTTGTTTTTTGCATGCAACAATAACACCTTGCCTCGTCGATAGGGCAGCGCTCGCGCGCGTTTTTTTATCTTGTGTTATTTTATAGGTTAGGTTTTTACAAAGTTATCAAATAATTCGTTTTCACTCCAATTGTTTCGCATTAATCACTGCAGCAAAAGGTATATTGTATCGGCTAAGTCATAATCTGAACTTTACTAACATCTTTATCACATAACATTTTTGATAAAAGATTATTTAGCGCTTCTCTTAGATATCAACAATTCGCAAAATGTTTTTCTCAACGATCAATCGATCTTGTAACGTACCTTATCTCGACTAAATTCACCAATTCTCTTCGCATGTGTATCGAGTTAGCACGTTATTAACCGCCAATACAGCATCTTCCTCGGATAACTCGTAATAAACCTCACCTCACAAATGTCCCACTATCATAACTCCACAGTCTCCTGAGCGGTAAAACATCACTATTAAACACTGAGCAATGCACACAATAATAATCGAGAAAACAATTGGCTGCCAAATCCGCGTTGATGCTGAGTAAATAATTGATGCCTAAATATAGCTTGGTACATCCCCTTGCAGAGCCAAAACTTTATATTTTTTATTAACAATGGCGCGAGCTCACGCGAGCAAATGCAAAAAGAAAACAAATCAAGGCGACGATAATTCCTTGGCTCGTCAGGCTCCGGCAGCGATGTAACGGCAGCGCCAGCGAGTCGAAGAACGCAGCGCAGAAAACCTGGGCCTGAAAACAGCTCACGCCGCAGCTTCCGCGTTCGGAGCTCCTGAGGGACTGCCACCTCGGCGAACCCCACACCCTCGGCTCTTCCCCAAACAACACCCACTTCTCCCCACCATAACCGGCCAACTCGAAGCCGATTGGCTAGACGGCAACAGCGCTCCAATCTCAACGACCAATGACGCGCTAGCTCAATGGGATCTGGAGGATTTTTTGTTCGGAATCGAGAAGGCTAAATAGGCGGGCGGTGGGGGAAGTCGAGGCTCGGTCGGGTAGGCGTGATTCAACAAAGCCGACGCCCATTGACGTCTCACGTGCATCGCCCGTGTCGCTCTCGATGCATATGTACACATCTCATGCCTCGAGAAAGAAAGAGAAAGAGAAAGAGAAAGAGAGAGAAAGAGAGAGAGAGAGAGAGAGAGGGGGGGGGAGGAGGAGGAAATCGTCCGAAAAATAATTTCTCGCTTTTACCAACGCCTGATTTCTAGAGGATCAAGCGTAAAATGACGGCTGCTGCGTGCCTTACACCCGTACGAATATATGTAGATACGTACGTACGTATACGAGGTGTGCACGCGTTGGTGCGCAGGAAGTCACGGCTGATTTGGCTTTTACGTGCGCGCGTACGGGCAACAACGCGCTACGGGGAGATCGTTCGACATGTATACACGTACGTGAATGGATATAACGCGCGTATTTATGTACGAGGCGCAGATTATTACAGAAAGATTCTATTTCGAATCCTTTAAAGCCGTGGGCTATTGATAAAGTCCTTTTTAATGAGGCTTGTAATGCCGAGATAATAGCCAAGCATTTATGAGTTATTATGTGGAACTTATGTGCGTTCGTTAATTTCAGTTTTCTTACGTACATGCTTAATCCCTCCAATGTAGACTGTAAACCAGGGAACGCGTAAATTGAATCGAAATTTATTACTCCGTTGCACGTATAACTATTCTAATATCGATCGATATATTTCTTTTTAATGTTACGGAATTTTTTTTTTTTTTTTTTTTTTCCAATATTTTTGTCATAACTTGCAAAGCAATCATTTTTCTTCGTTTAAATGTTTAAATTTTAAATTGAAAATTTTCTTTATATCTTTCGTTGGGATATGGAAATATTTTTAAATTGAAAATAATTAAAAACCGACTAAAATTATTTATTAAACGAAAAAAATGATGAATTAACTTATACACTTTATATTAATGTTTTTTAAATGTATCATACCAATAACTTTTAGAAAAATTAAGTGTACTGGGAGAAATAAAATTAACACTGGCAAATTAAAAACTTCATACGTATAAAAATGTACATTATTATTATAAAGATTAAAAATATATGAGCCCGATCATCATCAAAATTAATCTAAAAAAATTAAGAGCCACAAAATTCGAATTTTGAGGGTACATTAGATATTTTTTATCATCGTGTAACTAATCACGTAAATATAGATGCTTATGCAATGATAAAAAACTGTATTTTTATTTAAAGATAAAAAAAAAAAAAAAAAAAAAAAAAAAACTCAACTTTTTCGAAAAGTAGCATCTTATTAAATGTCTTAAAAACAAAAGAGTATAGGGTACGTAGAATACGACTTTTAGTCCTCGTGATTATAGTACTCACGAAGAGACGAGGCTGCACTTTGAATCCCACATATAATTTGCAGCGCATGATATAATGAATTTGCCCTGAGAACATCGCGTCGTACATCAAGCCTTGGGCTGATAGTGCAACATAACGGCTGCAATAAATATCATCTTGTTTGACGAACTTTTTCATTTTCGCCTTTTTAATTTTCTCAAAGATACAGGTATTTATAAGCATTTCGTGCTTCATACATTATTCATGTTAAATTTACTTCAAAAATTTTAACGAACGTATAAAAATACAAAAATTATCATCTTCGGGTAATTTTTTCATTCGCCAAAACATTAACGTAAAGAAATTTTTAATATACAAGTACATAAAGTCTTTACTGTACGTATGTAAATTTCAATATATTAAATAAATTTTTTTAAACATTTTATAGTATAGGTAAGTAAATTATTAAATTGTTACAATCATTTTTTTAAAAATTAATAAAAATATTTCCTTCAATAAAGTTAAATAAATTTTCTTATAAACATTATTGAACATTAATTTCATAATTATTTTATATTATATGTATTGTATTCAAATGTTATAAAAAATTATTTTTGTAAAAAAAGTTACAATTCGTATTATAAATTTAAACATCAAAAATATCATTGAACATAAATTTTTATTTAATATTTTTTTTCTTATTTTATAGTTTATATTTAATACATAAACATATATAATAAGCAAGTTTGTTTACATAAAAATATAAAGCGAGATTCATCTGAATTATAATAATAATAATAATAATAATAATAATAGATCACAATAATAGCAGCGAAGTAATGACAATTTTAATAATCTTACATCTCGTAAAGCATTCTTTTAAACGAATACTTAAATAATATTTAAAAAATATTTATTCATTTATTTGTTCATTAATTCAATGTAAAAAAAAATTATTTAATTTAAAATAAATAAAGAAAATTTTAATTTAGAGTAAATAAATAATGTAAAACTAAGTTTTTATTTCATTGAAGAAATTATAAAACGATAAAATCGAGTACGTTTTGTCAATAAACGCACGAAATCATTGTTTTAAAATTGAAAAATACAAAGTAAAACACAAAGAACATCCAAACAAACGTTGAGATAGAAAATTATAAAAAGTAGAAAAACCAGCCGAGAAGAAGAGAGGAGTCACTGCGTCGGTCTCTTTAAACGAGTCTCGAGCGGCCGAAACGGTAGCTCAATGCATCTCGCGGTAACAAGGGACGCGACGCGCGCGCTACTCTTTATCCAATCGCAGGCCCTTCCCCCGACTTGCCGGCCACGCGGGCGATTGGCCGACGCTAGCGCCTGGGACGATACGAGGGCGTGGCATCGTCCGACCAATCGGCGGCTAGGAGGTAATTGATTTCACGCTCCAGCGCCTCCTCGCTCCCCGAGCGCGCAAGTGGATACGCGTCGCGAGGGGAGAGGGAATGAGCGCGCGAAAGAAAGGATAGATCGAGCAAGAGAAAGAGCGAGAGGGAGAGAGAGAGAGAGAGAGAGAGAAGCCGAGTATGTCGTAAAGTGCACGAAGCGAGGCCTCTTCGTGCCTCGTACGTCATGGCCGCTAATACGGCGTTCGAGCAGAAACTCGCTACTTTCCCCCCCTTCTTCCCCCCTCCCACCCTTCCGCCCATTGCAGTTTCTCGTTCCTCCTGCTCCGTATGCTTCGCGCGCCCCTTTTTACACCGCTCGCTCTTCTGGCCACGCGTCCATTGCAATTGTGTGCGTACGCGTTTTACGCATACGTATGTATACGCTCGGCCGCGCGAGCGCACGCAATGGCGGATCAAAGGGGTACGAGGCCCCGCAAGGCTTTTTTCATGGGGTTGAAAAGCTTGAGTCCCTTTAATGTACGTCGACAAATTTTAACGAAGTTTTTAGGCTATAGTTATTTTTTTTTTTTTTTTTTTTTTTTTTTTTTTCATATCGTTGAATTTTTCAATTTCGAGAAATAATTTTCTTGTAAAATATTTACGTATTAATTGCAAGAAATAAAAATTTGAACAAGTTTTAATAAATTTTTAATTGTTAAAATTGATGTTTTAAATTGCCAATAAACTTTTGTAAAAAATTAAAAAATTTCAAGTCAGAATGCATTTAATTAATTGTTTAATTTATAATACAACAGTTGTAACGATTTAAAAAATAATGGTAGATATATATATATATATAATAATTTAAACGATATATTTTTTTTTATAAAAATTATTTTTTTATTTTAACGATACACAAAGATTTTATCGAACCTATTGATTTACAATTATTATTATTTTAAAAGTATAAATAAATAAAAACTGACTAAACTAAAATAATATTAACTCATTTTTTAATGTTTAAAATGTTGAATACTCGTATAATAAAATTCTTATATTATTCGTAATAAATTTGTCAATTTTCATTTATACTATTATTCATCATACATTTTTTTTCTTTTACTTTTATACTATATATTATTATTGATACTTCTATTTTAATTTATGTTGCAGAATAAAAAGAAAGTATTCTTCACATAACTAATCCTTTGTACATTTTAATCAAAACTTATATCATTGATTCTTCAATCTTTTTATAATTTTAAAGTCGATTTGAATATTTCATTCAAATAATATTTATGTAAATGCTACATGATACGACAATCGCTTTAAAAGTTTTACGATTATTTATTCATCTATAATTTGTTACTTTAAAAAACATTCGCTGAAAAAAGAATTTTATTGCTTTGAATTAAATTCTAAATCGAATCGCATGTCCTATAATAATATAATAATTTACTACACATTGTACGTAGAAACAAACAACAAGCTTTATTATTCATTTAAATTTACCAATTATTACAATTTTATGATATTTATATCATAAATTAAATCACAATAAATGTTTTAAATTGTATATTTGCTATTCAACAATCCCCTACTATTCAAATGTGCAAATGCAATGGCTACGGTAGTATTACAAAATCGAAAAAGGAAGAGCAGATATTATGCTTTAATATATCGTACATAAAATTTTAATAAAATAATTATCCCTGTGAAAAAACATGAGTTCAAAAATGATAATCATGGAGATAGTCTTGATAGAAATTATAAATAATTTTATGCAATGCATCTACAATGGGGGTTTGATTTTTTTACATTAAATTATATTAAATTATTGAATTTTTTTTTATTATTTCAAAAATTTTCAACTCTTTTTTTTTTTTTTTTTTTTTTTTTTTATATATAAATTTTAATATTGATTTTACAATAATGCAAAAAAATTTAAAAATTTTTAATAATAATTTTTATAATAACATTTTTTTATAGTCAAATGTAATATCGTTGATTTTTCGCAAATATAAATATTTATTCATATCGAGTCTATTTGAAACACGTAAAAGAAAAATTGTCATCCAGTAAAAATGATAAATTTGCTAAAAATTATAGTAATTTTAAACATGTGTGGGAAAAAAAATTTAAGATATTGAAAATTTAAATAAATTGTATAAAATAATATTATATGTAAGTAATTAATTAGGTAAATAATCTAAAAATATAAAAATTTTTAAATTATCTAAATTAAACGTGTATAATCTTATTAAAAAATTAATTAAAATATTCGCGATGAACCTTTTAAATGCGCAAATATGTTATTAGTATATTATAATCTTTTAAAATCAAAGTCTTATAATTACTTTAATTATGGGGCGGTACACAGTTGTCAAGAAAACATATTATTAGCATTCTTTTCTTTTTCTTAATAAAAAAAGAAAAAAAGAAAAAAAAAAATTTATCAGTGAGTAAATGGTTGACGCATTCAACTTTTTTCCTTTATACTTTTGTCCATATGCTCGAAAAAATTTAAGACGAATGCGTAAAAAGAGATTGATTTGCAAATCACAAATTAAATCACGATAGTCTTTTATTTCATGGCAGTTATATATAAATCAAGGGTGAAGTCTACTATTGTCAAATGTATTAAAAAATTAATTTTTAATATAATAGGTAAGTAATATCGATTAAAAACAAAGCTTTTAACGACCATATACTTGATAAAATGAATAACATTTTTTTTTTCAACAACTTTTTTTATTATTACGCTATAACACAATTTATTAATCATGATATTTGATACTTATATTTTAAATCTCAACATTTTCGTAAATTATAGATTTATAAAAATTGAATCTAGTTTTATATATTTCTTAAATTATATTTTTAAATAAATAAAATTATCGATATATTTAAAAAATTTGATCTTAAACATTAACATTATTTTCAATGCTAATAAAGTATCGAAAACGTTACGTTCGTTAATAAAATTATACTTAAGCCCTTATAAACATAAGTGCGATAAGAATATTAAAAATGACGCGAGTAATTGAATGCAAAACTAGCTTTTGAGTACTTAAACTCACACGGTTAAATGGTATTTAACGTTAAATTTTTATTGTTTTTTATCTTTGTGCCGGACACTTTAGAAACTCGTTAGACAGGCACGGAATTACAACGTTCTGCATACAACACGCGTAAGTAGATAATAACGGTTCCTTGACATGGTCAGACAATCTATAGTTCCGTAGAGAAAGCCACAGTTTAATAAACGGTAATTATTTCTCGGTCTCCCATAATCAATAGCAGAAGCGCTAAAAATAAAAATACAGGAAAAAAAATAAGGTAACCGTAAAGTGAAAAGTGCTATATATTATATGAATAAAAAAAGATTTTCTTAAAATGAACATTATTTATGTTAATTGAAAAAATTATGATGGAAAAAAGGGTTTTTTTTTTTTTTTTTTTTTTTTTTTCAAGGTTTAAGATACTTGCAAAAGGTACCAAGAATTTTAATTCATTTAAAAGTTATACGACAGAAAATGCTACTTACTTCTCCCATAAATAATAAATTTAAAAAGAATGTAATAACATTATTTTTTGGTCGTTAAAATATTAATGAAATGTTATAAAAAAATTTTTTTTTTTTTTTTTTTTGGCATTTACTTTAAATTTACAAAAACAATTTTGATAGTTTAGCATGAATAAAATTTAGGTGAACTTCTTGTGTTTAATGGATCGAACTAATAATTTTAAATTTAATATTTTTATTGCTACATTATTTGTAATGTAATATTTATTTATTTTTTTTTATTAAATACCAAATATTATAATTAAAAAAAAAAAAAAAAAAAAAAAAAAAAACACGTATAAAAGTTGCAAACTTATCTTTTGAATGAATTTAATGTAATTAAAAAACCGTAATAAAATAAATAATTTTTGAAAATATAAATTTAAGTAAGCATTTTATTTGAATAAATGATAAAGAGGGGAAACAAAATAAATAAAATATCCATATTTATAAAATATTTCAACTTTATTTTTTGTATAATCTAAGAAAAACTTCACCGTTTGAAGCTTTTCAAAGTCGACTTTAAACATCTGCGCCTTACATTGATCACGATTTTGTTTATCTCTTTTTCTCCCTATCGCTTGATCTCTTTCGTTCGCCTTCTGTTTTGATCCTTGCGCTGTCGAAGCTATCTGTGAGTTGCCTTTTTTCAAAAATATACTTCATCGGAACTTGTATTCGCGCGAAGCAGATCCTTTACATTGCTTACATATATTATATGTGTATGCGCGCGCACGTGTATGTGTATGTATGTATGTATGTATGTATGCATGTATGTATGTATGTACGTATGTATGTATGTATGTATGTATGTATGTACGTACGTATGTATGTATGTATGTATGTATGTATGTATGTATGTATGTATGTGTGTGTGTGTGTGTGTATTTGTGTATCGTCATCAGCGCGCGTATTTAAATTCGTGGTTTTTTAACCGTTCCGCTTTCTTTTTTCTTTTTCTTCGTTCCAGCTCGGTTGTGTCCCAGTCTCGATAATTGAAATATGAAAGAGAATCATCTCACTTCTCTTATATATTGCACAACATCGTACCGTACATACATCCCAATCTCACTCGTAAGAACAATCAGACGTTCAGTTGCTTGAAGTAGTGCCGACAATAAAGCGTCATCAGCGACGGAGACGCATCGATTGTGCATAATAGCGATTCCTCGCTCTCCGTCAGCTTCTCCAGCGATTGCGTATATTCACGATCAAATACCCCTATGAATTCGGAAAGCTTGTATAAAATTATCTCAAGATTTTTGCGTTTAAAAGTAAATGTGCAATTAAAGTATAATTACTTGATAAATCATTCATAAATTAGATTTAGAAAAAATTAATGAATAAATTATTGCACTTATAAGAAAAAAAAAAAGAAAAAAAAAATTCATTGCAAATAAAAGTTATCTTATTCAGATTATATTTAAAACTTTATTAATTATTCGATAATATTTTTATTTTTCAAACAAGTCTAAATTACGCGTAAAATCGATTAACCGTACCTTGATCAATGTTTCCTCTTCCAAGAACGATAAAAGCTAAGAATAGGATGTCACGATAAATAGAGAAAGGCGTTTGATCGCTACTTCGATTTCTATTGCGTTCCAATGCCACTCGCTTAATCGGTTCAGCTAAATCGTTACGTCTTACATACGTTATCACATTCTGCATAAATCTGAAAAGAAATTTTAAAAAGTGCGTAATACGTGCGTTTTTTTTTTTTTTTTTTTTTTTTTTTTTTCGTGTTAATAATTAATACAAATTATCATAATATATAGAATTATGAGTTAATGTGAATTGTAAAATTATTAGTATGTAGCACTTGCTGCAAAAAAAAAAAAAAAAAATTACGGTAAAAATATTTAAAACTTTTTTTTCAAAACTATAATTGTACATGAAACAAAAAAAAAAAAATATTAATCGCCATTCGTTATAACGTAAAAAATTAAAATTTTATAACAATGTCATGTAAATTAAAAGCATTAAAGTATAAAGTTTCTCACGTTCGGTCCTCGACGTTATTCTTCCATTGAATATACATAGGCAGCCTGTCCATGTGGAGCTTCTCGTTGTCCCAGAGTGTGCGCACGCCGACGCTGGCGCACGTGGTGCCGAGGGCCTCGGTGCCACGCTCGCCCTTGTTCAGCCATAGCTCGGGCAGATGGCTCGTTAAATTGATCCTCTCGTAATACCAGATGAGATTCCAATAAACTATCGGATGCTCCTGAATAAATTTGTGTTTGGTAAGGCACGAGTCGCCCTCCTGGCTGAGCACGTTTTCCAATTCCTTGCGCAACACCAGAGGATTGAGATAGGGTACGGTGATCGGCTCGGGTAGCTCGCGTGGCTCCTGCAGTAGGTCCGCCATCAACGGATCGTGGCTGTTTTCGTTATCCTCGCATCTGTTATTCGAGTTATAAACTTTTAATTATCATTTTTAGAAAATTTTAACCTCTTTAATTTTTAATTTTTTACAAATAACAAAGCTCGTTGAAGATCAACATTAGAAGACGATGAAATTCATCGACAACATGAAACTCAATCGAGTCAAGGATATCAATGATTAAAAGTTTTTTATTTATTAAAAAAAAAAACTATATTCTCGATGAAAGTTATTATTACGTAAAGTTATTTCTGAAAGTTAATCAAGAAGTTTCAAAAGCTAAAATATAATGATTATATTTTAGAAGATATTAATAGCTTTTTGTATTAATAAGGACTTTTATAGCTTTAATTAATTTTTTAAAAATGTAATTTATGTGTACTTAAACTTATAAATAAGATAAGAATAAGTGGTTAGACATTTATGAGAAAAACTATTATCTTTTAAAATAATTAATTTATGATAATTTAATTAAACTCAATGTCATTCAATTTTTTAAAAAGTATAGCGATTTGTGTTGACATTTTCGGTAAACCATCGAATTATAAAAATAAACCACATAAGCAACACGCTTTAAAGTTCAAAAATAATCATCGATATTTTGATATTAAAAGTTTAAGATTTATCAAAAATAAAATTTACCTGTAATCTAAAATTGTTACTGTGAGTAATGGGACGGTAGCTTTATCGCAAAACTGGCAAATCGTGTTTAAATTCGAATCTTCGGGTTGCCAACCTGCCATAATTTCTTCATCATAAAGAATGGCTGAACAATTATGACATCGACTGGCACTCGAAAGTACTAATTCCACTGCGTAACGCTCATCTAATTCTCGCGAACCTTTTGGATATAAACACTCCGCGAGTTCGTACAATGAACCTAGATCCACGCTTGCTTCACCTTGAATAATTTGTTTATTATTAAATTTTTTTATGATCGCTTGATTGAAAATTTCGAAGCGAATATTAACACTTTTTTGTAGATCAATTTCATGAAAGGACAATATTTACATGAAATTAATGACTATATAAATTTATATAGCCAATCAAATAATAAATGTAAAATACAAAATTCATTATATATTACATTCGATTATAAAATATTTAAGCAACGATTTATTATGAAATTATAAATTTTAAGTAAAATTATAAACGATTCAATCCTTGGGCACGTTTTATAACACGTAACCTATTTAATTTAATTTGAAATATAAGATTAAAATTTCTACAATAAAAAACAATAAATATTTAACTGATCTAGTAATTTATAATAAAATTTTGTAGATAAAAATTCACAATAATTACCAGCAACTCTGGCCGAAAGTTCATTTCGATCTTGTTGCGAACCATCTGTGAGCGAATCTAAACTTTCGTGTGACACACCGTAGGCCAATTTTTGATCGCGCTCTTTTAATTTAACCGGAGTACTGGTCGCTGAAATTGCTTCCTTAATTTCGTCGAATTTTTTTACAACAGTTGTCGCTGCTGATTTTAAACTGTTGAGTCCTCCGAGAATGATTTCGTTAGATTTCTTGCCGGTCAAACCCGATGGACTACGAAAGTACAGTAAAATTAAAAGTTTTATAAAAAACAAAAGAAAAAAAAAAAAAAAAAAAAAACAAAAAAAAAAATATTGCACGGATATGCAAAGTAAATGTATCCAATATTTTATTAAATTATGTTGCCTATAAAATAATAAACTTTATTGTTGAATTATTTAAGAAACAAAATGGTCAATTTTTATTTATTTTTTTTTTATTTTTATTTTATTTATTTTTATTTATTTATTTATTTTTTCTCTATAATAGTGGCAAAATATTTATATTTTTTATTTATTACCGTTTTTATTGGAAAATCTGTTGAATATTTAACTTAGTTAAATATAAAAGATATACGTACATGTAACGTATATGATTAAATACACATATGTTTAAGTGGAATAACAATTAATATATACATTATTTTGCATCCAACGTTTACCTGATGTAACTGGAGAGACTGAGAGATTCGATCAGTTGATTTGTTGATATTAGATCCTTATTTTTGGCAAAAGCGAGTCCTCCGGTAGAATAACGTCTATATTGAAAATCATACTCAAGCCAAACGTGCACAAAAATCAAGTAGATAGGGTAGTAGACGACGTTGTTGAAATTATCGTAAAAATAAAATTAATTAGCGGAAAAAATTAACGCATATTTTAAGGTAATTATTGTACAAAAAAATTGATGATTTAAAAACACAAAAATGTTAGCGAATTGAACGAAAATGTAGCAAAAATTAATAAACAATCGGCATGCCACTAATCTAACATTAAAAAGAAAACGTAAATATCATACGTAATCACGAATTCGTCCATTACCTGGATGTCCACGGCCAACTAGGAAATTATCCTCTCAGTTTGAAAACTTTTAAGTCTAAATACTAATCTAATTCTATGTTTTATCAAAGAGCAAGACGCTCTTTATTTTATTTACAGGATATTTACAGTAAAAATCAATCAGAAATACTTCATTGATTTAATATTACTTTTTTAAAAATTTAAAATTTAGAAAGATAACATAAAGTTATTGATATGCATGAACAAAATATTTAATCGTAAAATGTTTATTTTAGAAGGCAGTTATTGATTTTCGCAGCAATAAATAAACGAGAAATTTTATACATATTAATAAATTATTTACAAAAAGCTTTAGTCATAGCAATTAATAGTCTATTATTATTATTATTATTATTATTATTATTATTATTATTATTATTTTGATTAAATATTTTCGTACGATTTTTCAAATTAAAGTAAAATAAATTTAGAATTTTTAATTATTTTTAATAATTATTTATATGGTGCGTAAAAAAGACGAAAAGAATAATTAAATAAAAAGTTTATCAAATTTCTAAATGTTTTTTACTGAAAGTATCTCCATAATTATCGCATATCTAAAAATACATTCATTGTTCGGCATCTGTTCTTACCCAAAACTAAGCTTGAGACTTGAGCTAATGCTCGATAAACTCGATGTTACACTGTCTTTGTTTTGCGCCCATAAGCTGCCAAGTTCGAGTCGATCACGTTCTGGTTCCTGCTCAACTTGTTGAACCGAGTGGGGCATTGTTTCACTACGTTGAAGGTGGCCTACAACGTTTGTACTACTCGCTTCTTCCGCTGCCTGATGAAACGTTGCGCTACGTGGCAATATATTGCTACAAAAAAATTTATATTAATTTAAATAAAGTTATTAATTAATTTAAATAACTTATGAAATACACGATAAAACAAAGTAATTAATATTATTTATTATCAACATACATTCTCTATTCGAAAAAGTTTTGTACAATTTATCTTCATACCTTCGAAATAGTAAAGGACCGCCAGGTCTACTATCTTCAACTACATTATTTAAAACAGTTAAAGTACTTGTAGAACAATTCGAATCATTTTCTTCACAAGGTGAAACTATAGGAGTATCATCGTTTGTTAGAGCACCCAATGGATCATTTTCCGTTACAGGCGTTCTTACTGGACTTTTTATTGGAGATTCAATACTTCTAACCAGTCTAGAGTGTATTATATTAATAATATTATTCAAAATTTTACATTATCGAAAATTATAAAAATATTCAATTTCATTGTAACTAAAAATAATTTACCGAGGATCACTTGGTGAACGATCAAGAGCTTCTGGTTGTGAACTACAAAGAACTGCTGTATCTTTAACGATACTATTTTGTCTCGGAAGATGTTTTTTCACTTCATTGAATCCAAATGTTGGGAGATCAGGTATAGAACTGCCTTTTAAAGCTAAAAATTTAAATTTAAATAAAGTAAAATTTTTTTTATTATAAACATTATAAACATTGTTAAACACTTTAAATATTTTAAAACATAAATTTCTTAACATCAAATAAAAAATATTAAAAACAGAAGAATGCATACAGTCACTGTGAGCAGCTTCGGTATCTTGCGAATGCGCACTATCTAAACTTGATCTCGAAATAGCGTGCTCCATGTTCTGAATCTTAAGGTCATCGGATGAAAGTAAGGTCTCGTTATTTGTACTCAAACGACGTCTTGCACTTTTTTTGCCTGCCTTTTTGAAAAGGGCAGCGCCAACAATAACGTTGCGCAATTTATTCCACATTAGCTGACTCGAATTCGTCATATCTGAAGGCCAAGTTGCTTCCAGGACGGCCTAAAATTATTTTTACAATATTTTTTAAATATTTTTTTATAATTAAATAACAATGGTAGAAAATAAATTTAAATTTTAATCAATAAGACACTTACTTTATTATAAAATCCATAAGTAAGAGCATTTGGTTGAACTCCACTGCGTTTCATGTGAAAAAGTAATTTAACAGCGAGTACTGGTTGTCCATATACTCCACAAAGTTGCATCATTGCGCGATAACAAACCTGCATTTATAATAAAAAATTAGTTAAATTATTTTAAATATTAAATATAACATTTTATACCTCTTCCATTGGATCCAATCTCAACTTCTGCATTTTTACAAGTAATTCATAAGCTTGATGTAAAATATTAGCCGGTTGATTAGATACCTGAAGCATTGCAGGTAAATGTAAGAACCATAAACTGTAACATGTATTAAGTAAACAACGACCCCAACGTTCTGGCAAAGCTGCCTATAAATTAAATTTTTGTATATTGCATATAATTCATTTTACTTATAAAATTAAAAATTTTCAAAATAAAAATTGAAATTAAATAACATTATATCTTTTCCACATACTTGCTTACGAGCCAACCTTTGAGCAACTTTAATTTCATGTTTTGTTCTACGAGCCATTGGACTTCCTGGAACCATTCCAAATGCACTAAAGGCCGCGTTTTTTAGGTGAAAATTTTTTTGTGGACGCATTAATTTAGGATCTAATTTGAAAGTTTCATATATTATTGGTGGCTGATTGGGACCTGGCTCTGGTGGAGGTATGAAAACGGTTCTTTCACTATGTTGGGATTCATCCAATTCCAAAAGAGTAACTACAATTTAAAATTATGTGATTATTTTTAAAACCTTTTTATTTTATATAAAATTTATATACCATTTTCTTCTTCAACTCTTTCAGTACACTCATCAAAAAAAGCTAAGCTTGCCATATCCATATCAGAGACGAAACTTCGTTCTTCAATAAATCTAATTAAAAAGTACAATTAATATATACGTTTTATTACTTATATTTTTTTTTTTATTGAAAAATTATGAAGTAAAAAATATTTATTTATTTTTTAACTTGTACGTTTTTGAATAAAAAATTATCTTATAAATTATTGTTAAGTATTTAGCATCTTAAAAAAAATTATTTCTTTAGTTTTAATATAATTTTTAAGGTTTATCAATATATTTTTTAATAATATTACCTAATAAACATTTGAGTTCGAACAAGCATACTGTAAAATTTAGCATGAGTTTTATCTCTACTTCTAAGAAAAGCTTGTATATTAAATAAGCTGGTCGGATCAGTTGTTCCCACTGTAGGTGCCTTAGTAATTGGTAACAAGTATGACCTGTATCCTTTTAATATTAAAGCCATGAATCTTAAAAATGCGTCTTGAATTTCTAATTCAAGAGCCTGATCTCCTCGCTTTTGTTGAAATTCTCTGTCTACAATGAAATCCTTATCCTCTACTGCATTTATTGATCTTTCATGCAAATGATCTCTTGTGATAGATATAAGTTTTGAATGCAATTTTTCCAATGAATTTTTCAACATTCTTGCTGCTTTTTTAGGCAGAAGTTTACTACTAAGATGTTTTTTATCATCACAAATAGCGATATTATTCGTATCGAGATCGACGCAATTAACATCTGATGGTGGATCATAAAGATCAAAGAACCGAGAGTCAACACCTATGAGGAAAGGTAATGGAGCATGTAGAACCTCAGCAAGACCAAGTGGACAAAGTGGTATATATGGGCATTGCCACTTAAAAGGAAAAAGAATCATGGCTATGGCTTCACTGACCGAGGTCAGTACATCTGGACGCAATGAATGTACAAGAATTTTCTGCTCAGTGAGAATCAGCAATAAAATCAGCATGCAGTTATCCGCTCCTAAAATTACATCAATAAGTTTTTTTCATATTTCAATTTTTAAAAATTCACAATTTGCAATTATAAATTTTACAAAAAATAGTATGTATTTTTAGATATTTAAAATTTATACCTAAATTGATAAGCAGTTGACGGAAACTTGCACCAGAACGAGGAAGGGCCAAATCCTCAGGTTGCATGAGAATCAGATGATCTTGTGAACTCAGCTGAATGAAAATTCGAGGACGCTGTGGACTGGGAAACGGTATATCGCAGAGAAAATAAGAAATGTACTTCTCAATAGGCACATTTTGTGGCTGACGGTTTACGAGACCATGTAGAAAGACAAGAAAACGCTCAAAAGTATCAAAGAAAGGCCAGTGCGACAGGATGCATATGGACTTACTTATATTTAAGGACTGAGTGGATGGATCGTTATACTGGAGTTTTTCCAGTTGAGAAAGGTTTAATTTTTTCAGAATGCCAAACTTTTTAAAAATTTTCTTTTTAATCTGTGGCTTGGAGGTTATTATTTCGGACGGTTCTGTTGTATTTTCTAGAAAAAAAAAAAAAAAAATTTTTTTAAATTAAACAATTTTTTAAAAAAAATATTAAATTTATTAATATAAAAAACATTTTAATATTAATTACTAAATTATTTAACTAATTATATATAATTATTAGTTTATAAATTAAAATTTTAAGCATTAAAATTAATTTAATTTATTTTTACATAATTTTACTAATGCTCATTTTTATAATACAAAATCTTTGTTTAAAAAGCTATGAATAAGTAACCTAATTAGGAAAAAAAAGCAACTATTTTTACCAGTATCATTTTCTGGAACTTCTGTATTTTCTTTTAAAATTTCATTATCACTAACACTGTCAGGAGGTAAAACTTCCTCATAAAAAGTTATTGCAGACCCATAAATTTTCTGTGCAGCATCAGCAACAGTTAAAACAAAAGTTGAAAAAACTGGCTTTGGTTTACTTGCAATTTTTGACCAACATTCAATTGTTGCTCCCATTGGCAAACAAAACATGGCAACAGAATTAGGAAAACCAAAACTATCATAATCTGTCGTTGGATATTTATATAAAATTGCAGGCTTAAATGAAATCAAATTAGCTCGATTCATTGATTTTTTATAGCAAAGGTAAACATCACTACCAAGCATCCCTCTATTTAAATTTTTTCCAATCACACAGAATGCATGAGGCGGACATTCTCCTTTGTTTGTTAAGATCACACACACATCTGTTACAACTAAAGAATTACATGGCATCTTTTTACTTGCTCGACGATAAGTAACAAAGATTCTTGATGTAGAATTATTAACATTGGCCACCAGTCCAGTTGGGGTTTTTAATACAATTTCTGCATCTTTCATTATACGTTCTTTTCCATCATATATTACACCTAAAAATAGTATATTAGAAAGTCAGTTAAAAGTTAATTTACATTTAAATTTCAGGCATAAGTTTTTATTTATTTTCATTTACCTATATCAACAAGTGGTGGTTTATCTCTACCTCGACGGTAACATAAATAACACTCTTCAGTTCTTAAACTACCATGATTTAAATCAGCTTTAAAACCACTAACTGTGTACTCTAATAACGTATATCCTTCTGGACAGGTTTCTCCAATAGTTGGAAAAATAATTGTTAAGTCAGTAATTGGTGCCTGTAAGTTAGTATCCTTAAGATGTGTTCCTTCTTGACACCAATCTTCCAATTGCTCACTACTTTCTTCTTTATTTTCATTTTCATCATTTTTTTCCAAACCAGACTGTACATTATCTTCATCTTGTGCCGGAAGCCCAGCAACAACAAAATAATCTGCCACACGGCGTTCGTCCATTGCAATTCTTTACTTTAAAACCCAGTTAGGGTAAAATTCAATGCAAGAATATAAAATTTCATGTCGCAATCATGAAGATTGACTGTATTAACTTACATCATAAAATATTTATAATACAAAATTGTTTTGAATTTTTAATAAAGTGTATGAAATCCATATTATAGATCTTTTGTAAATAAAGAGGCCTGATGGCAGGTTATGTGAAGTAATTTAGGAATTCCAAAAATTGATTTCTGTTTTAAATACTATTTACATCATCGAATACCTCTTCAATGACGTTTCCTCATTAAACTCCTTGGTTTTTCAATCATTCTGTCTCTCATTATCTTCTTTTTTTTGTCTCGTTTAAGGCGGAGCAGTTACCAACATAACCTAAAATTTTCAGAAGACTTTTCCTTCAAAACAGGATTTACCTTATTTTAGTGCGTTATTCGCCATTATTTTAATTATCATAATGAAAGAGGCACTTATTTACTTTTTACCCTAATTTAAGGACGAATATTTGACGTTTTGAATTAGCGTGTTTAAGAAAAATATTATAGTAAAGGATTACTCAATTGTCATTTCGGACGATATTTTAAACACAATGGCTTGTTTTCAATATTCCTAAACATTGAAAACTCACCACTTTTCTGTGCCCTCTCCTATACTATCCTATTGCAGTTATAATTGTTGAATTGCTATTTTAAATCTTCAATTTAAGGATGCACTTTAAACACTATTTGATAATTTATTATAATAATAAATTTTTTATGCTTTACGATATTTTTATTATATTTATGAAATAAAATTTTAAATTATTTTTGTTACTTAGGATTTAAAAAATATTTATTAAATATATCGTAAACTATTGTAAATAAATCGTAAGTTTATTCTTTTTTATAATCAAAAGAAATTTAAATATTAAAGCATGTACTCTGCCTTTTTCCACTATAAATATCAAATTATGGAAACATGTTTTTATTATATGTATATACATATATAAATCAATGGAATTAAATAATATTTAAATGATAAAATGAATTGATATATATGTATAATTTTAATTATTTATATATTTTGATTTTATAATTTGTAATCATATAAAGTCTAATATTTTAGTTTCCAAAATATTAATAAATATTCTATTGAAAAATTTGTATACTTGGTCAATTTAATATAAGAACATTTTTTCAATTTGATTCGCAATAAATAATATTATCGATAAATAATTTTTGGTATATTAAATGAATAATTTTTTCATACTTTCTAAATAACTAAAAATCATAATTTTTGCAATTTTTTATTTAAATATTTTTGTATTTACTGTCTGATCTTCTACTTCAATAGATTTTACAAAATAGAAATAATTACAAAATCAGTCAAGATATTTTGAATTGAAATACAAAAGGAATAAGGATCAGAATGATACTTCGTAAATTTATTTGTCGTAACAATTTATTGAATATTAAGATGTATATCTTTACATATTTTTTGTGTTGCAGCCCTTCTACAATTGCACAGTTCATAGAGTTTCAATTTCATATTGATGATAAAAACAATATAATAATAGGTTAGGTTAGGATACAAATCATTTTGTGTCTGTTACAAGTGTAAGCAGTACCATGAGAAGTTTAAAATATATAATTAATTTAAAAATGTATAACATATTTAATACTTTTAATAAAATATTTTTTGTTTTTTCATCTTTTGAAATAAAATAAGAATGTTGATAAATTACTTTAAATTGTTAAAAATTAAACTTACTACTCAACCTTGTTCATAAGGAATAAAATATTTTTACTTTGAACCTATGATATCAATAATCTAAGCAATATGAAAGGCTTATTTACATTCTTTATAACTTGTTTTATTTTGTATTGTATTTTTACGTGGTAAGTGAATCCTGGTTTATGAAAATTTAATTTATAATTTTTTGTAATCTATTCATTAATTTTTTTAGGATTATTCCCAGATTTTTGGCATGGCTTGTTAAAAGAAAATTTAAAATACATTTACAAGTTGGTCATATTGCACTTCCTTATTTTATATTACGAGATGTCAACATTTCAACAAATGGTTTTACAGTGGTATGTTTAATTATGTTTTAATTTTATTAATTTATTTGTTAATATTTATATAAAAATTGTATAAATCTTTAAGGAAATTGAAGAATTTAGTGTGCGTAGTAGTCTATTCAGTAGTGAAGTAGCTAAATTGTTATCCTTAATGTTAAGAGGTGTACGAATTAACGTAGATGTTCCTGCAGTATCAATGAAGCATCGAAATCGTTCAAATAAAGTGTTAGATTTTCGAAATACAAAAATTCCTTCATTTTTAATAACTGTTGTACAGGTATGTATGCTTAAAAGTTTTACTAATCTCAGCTATTAAGAGATCCTGTACTTTTTGTAGTTTTTGGCAATAAATATAGAAAATTTAAGTCTATTGGCACTTGGAAATGGTTGGTTAGCCAACGGTAGTGCTGAAACTTTAAACCTTGATGGAAGCATGGTTCATGGAGCTCGTACTTTACTTGGAACAGCAACTATTGCTAATGGAGTAATGAAATTACTTAGACATGCATCAGATGCATGCTTAGCGCAAATAAATTTTGCAGGTACCGTTGAAGCAACACTTAGAGCCCAAGGGGAATTATCTCTTGAGGTACTATCAAAATATTATATATTTTTTGTTTTATTGCTTAAAATTAATGCTCATTTACAAACAAAACTAAAAATAAATTGTATCAAATTTCAAAATAAATTGTAACAAATCTAAAAATAAATATACTTGATATTCTGTTTATTCAATTATTTAAGATAAAAAATTTGCTTGTAGAAAAATTAAATTATATATTTTAGAAACTATTTATTGGAATAACACAAACTGAAGGTTCTGGAGGCGTTGGTCTTTTACAATTTTTGAAGGATAGAAAATCATTAACTCCTGAATCATTAAATTCCGCAACACCAAAACAGTTCAGTGATAATTTTATAGCCAGATTTGCTCCTATTTTACCAAAGGTTAGTGACAATTGATTTTGTAGAATTTATTCTGTTTTATATTGTTGCACAATTATTTTAATTTTAATGTAAAAACTTATTGTAAATAATAAAATCAGCAAAATTAATTAAAAAATTTCAATAAAATTTTTATCAACATTTGATATTTCAGAATTTATTAGTAAAACTAGGCAGTTCTTCAATTATTGCTGGTCGAGAAGATGGATCTCATTTAGGATTAGAATGTACAATGAAAAGTTTACAAATCAATACAAAATTTCAACCAGTTGGCCCTTATTTTTATTTGACTTTGAACATGGATGGAATATCAGTTCGAGGAAAACTTCCAGTCTTATCATTATGTTCACTATCAATAGAATCAAAAGTAATTATATATTATTATAAGTAAAATAAGTAACAATTTTTTTAAATTTAAAATGAATAGAGCTTTACTATTGTTATGTTGATACAAATTTATAGATGGAAGAAGATATTTTAAAAATTGCAACACAATTAAATAGTTTGTCAATGACTTATGATCATAAAGATTGGGAATCAATTTTAATAAATAGTGCTCGAGATATTCTTAAACCAGAAGTTAATACATCATCTAAAAATAAATTTCCTTGGTTACAAATTCAAACTATTACCGAATTATATGAAGGTTCTTTGTTTATAAAATTACCCGATGTTCAAGAAACGTCTTGTACTGTGTCTCATGTGAAATTTTCAATGAACAGATTAGCAGGTATCTATTATATTTCTAATTCTGAACTATAATTTTTAAAGAAATAGAAAATATTCTTAAATAAAATAATATGTATTAACAAAAATTTTGAAATATTATTATAGTAACATAGTTCAATATATAAAATAATTTAGATTATTATTAAATCATTGAAATTTTATTAGTAAAATTAAAATCTTAAAATAATTAAACATGCATAATAAATAAAATATGATTTTTAATTCTATGATAAAAAAAATTTGATACTAATATTTTAGATATTAATGAAGAGTGGAATACAGAATTGACTCTTGAATCGCTTTGCTGCGCATTTAATGGCTCTAGTTCAAATGCACCAGAATCAGCGCATCGATGGGGAAATCCTCTTTCTATTGGAGTATTTCTTGCAACCACTCATAATAATGCTGTAGGAATTGCTCTTGATGCTCTTAGAACTGAATGGAGTTTAGAACTTGCGAAATTTCTTGAACGCGGATTATTGTAATCTATGATTTAATATTTCTAAAATTTTAATTTTACTTTTCACTATTTATGTATTATTTATAATGAGAATCGATAATGAATTTGTTTTAGATATTGGAATGAACATAAAAGATTATCTAGTTCTAAAAATAGTAGATTTAATGATGAATCAATGCAATTGAATCTTAAAGTTTCTAACAGCAATCTATTTTTCATAGCAGAAAATGAATGTATGTTATTTAAAATTAATTATTTAAAATATATATGCATTTTAAATATTTAAAACAATAAATTCTTATTTTTAGTGGCAATCATGGTACGCTTAGATTCAGCTACTTTAGAACAAAATGTTAAACGGTTTGTAGGAGTAGCAGAAGGCGTTTGTGCAATAACATTAAACAAGAATGAACCCATTGTATGTCAACATGCACAAGCGTTAAGTCACCCATTTTTAGCAGTTAGAAAATGTAAGACTGCTATTACTCCAACTGCGATAAACGTTAGTCTAGATGACACCAATTTTGCCTGGAGCCCCAATTTACATCTTCGATTATTACAATTGTGGGTTGAATCAGCAGATTTTCGAGCTATAGCATTTGAAAAAAAAATAGCTTCTGTTGTTGATGGTAAATTTAAAATATTCTTTTACTTGATACTAACTGTATTTCTCTGTTTCATTCTCGTATAATAAGTACTAATAAGTGCCCTGTGGTGTCATCCGCGTTTATTAATTACAACTACGTCTGCGACTTTGTATTTTTGGAAAACTTTATTAGCCAAGTTTGATAAAACTTGCGTTACACGTGAACTTAGAAATAGACTATTAACATGACTAGTTTTATCAAAATCAGTTCAGTAGTTTTCGCACGATGCGAATAGTTTTCGTCAGATAGACGGACAGACAATAGAAATAAAAATTGTTGATTTAACTTCTATATAGATAGTAATATTTATTACATTATTTAAAAAAAAAATTCATGTACAAACTCAATCCCGTTACAATGTTATTATATGTATAAATATTTAATGTACCATTAAAAATTAAGATATAAATTTTTAATTTTTGATTCTAGATAAATCTAAATCAAAGCGACCTTTAGATGTATTATGTACTGGTGGAATTACTTTAACCATTGACATTTCTCCAAGACACTTTTTGGAATTATCTTCAGATCATTTAAGATGGTCTCAAGGAGAGTGGAGACTTAATTATCTTCGAGCAGCTGTAGATATGGCAGATATAATCACAATTGAAGGCTTTAAGTTAATTAGAGTAATGGACAGTGAAGAAGTAAAAGTAGAACGACAGAATAATGAAGGTTTTGAGTTAGAGTGGAATGAGACTTGGGCTCTGAATATTGATTTAGCAAAAGCATGCTTTCCTTATGAACATCAGTTTGCTGAAGCTATTCAAAATGAATTATTCAGCATAAGAAAATGGCTCAAAGAAATACATTCCTCTGGTGTAGTCAAACAAAAACCGTTACCATGTGATCTAGTCATAAAAGTAAGCAACATAATTATTTCTTTGAATGACTTTACGTTACATTAACGTTTTATATCCATTTTATATTCATTTTATATTTAAAAATGTAGAAAAATTAAGTTTTTTTTAAAAAATAATATTGTAAGGTTTGCATTGAACAGAAATAATAAAAATTTAATGTTAATGAATTTTTCAATTTAGATAAAAGAGTGGATTTTTGAAGTAAGCGACGATCCTTTCGAAGTACGCTTGCGTGACAATTATGAGCTTTTAGAAGATGAATATAAAGAAAGTTTAAAACGCCAAGCAATGTTAGACGCTAAGGTTCAAGAATTATGCAGGACTCACTTATTACTGCCACAAGGTAAAGTGGAAGAATTATACGCTAGCTTGAATAAGAAGAATGCAGAGATTTATGTGCAGCGTTGGAAACAAATGCAGCGAGCAGGACCTGCGCGAACGCGTCTTTTCGCTTGGACGATGCTTGACCTGGAAATAATTGCTCTGGCCGATCCTTCGATTCACGGCCTCGAACGCGCTACGCGCACTTTACAAGAAATGGATCCGGAGACTCCTTGGCCAGAAGACGGTCTCGAATTTAATACGTTGTGGGTGAGAGGCATTGCTCTCAAGTGCCTTGAATGGAAGTTACAGCTGAGAGATTTTCCACAACCGCTTCTGCTTGTAGAACAGCTGAGCATTTGGGGTCGATTGGCTGGTGCGGAAGCTTTAGCGCCACCAAGAGCTAGGAGAACTGTAAGAATCGAGGTTGGCGCACCGTGGGATGATATTGTAATAGAACGCGGCATGACTTCATTGAAATATTATCATGATTTAAATTGGGATATTGATAAGTTTAGGTAAGCTCCGTTTTCTTTTTTTTTTTTTTTTTTTTTAATTTTAAAATAAATTGTTAAACATTCATAAAATTGAATTCCAGGTATGCCTTTGGTCCATGTTGGGAACCCGTAATAGCGCAATGTAACTTGAGCTTCGAAAAAATTCTCCATCCATCAAGAGATCCAAGTCCGCCTCTGCCATTCTGGGACAAGATGCGTTTAATGTTACATGGCCGATTGACGCTTTGTGTAAAACAGTTGACCGTGCTGCTGCACGCCTCGCTCGATCCTTACAATACCACGGAAGAGATGGAACTCACTTGGTCGAATCTTGCACTTGACTGGACCCTCGGAAAAATCATTGTCAAAGGTGACCTCGACGTGTACGTGCGCACTGCAAGTAAATACGACGACTGTCGGCTTTTACATCTGCCTAATGTCAGATTAAGTATAAAACTAGCCTGGGTCTGCCTTGGCGATCCGCGCGATCATCACGCCGCAATACCGTGTGCTCCGGACAAACTGCCCGAGTACTCCAGCAATCAGCAGCATGATTCCTTCCGCGCGTTTCGGTCTCAGGTAATGCATAAACACTTTTAATTATAATATAATTCTTAATGAGCATAGTTGCCTGCAAATACTGATGATAAGTTATTGATTCTAACATACTATAAAAATTTGTATTTTTTTGAAATATATGACCTTCATCAAAATTATTATTATTATTATTTTTTTTTTCTCGTACATTTTTAAACAATATATATCCACTATTTCAGTGCACTATTTTACTTACAGAATCTCAACGTAAGTCTTTCGTTAGAGACAAAACCAACAGGTTCGCCGACTCTAACAAGTGCACCAACAGCGATTCTTTATGGAAGTACTTTGCGCTGGTTCGAGAACCTCAAATTGATTTTATCGGGTGCTACAAGGCCTACTCGCAAAGGTCCGCTTTTCAAAAATATTCGACCACGGAAAAAGCAGCTCAGTCGACACTATCGTAAAATCCGACTGACTCTCGCTTTTCATCGTTTCCACGTGAGCTACTGGATGTCTTTTGCCATGCAGCGAGGTTTTGAGGTCACCGGTGGTCGAGTCGCTTGCAGCTCCGAACATATCTTGACTCTTCATCCCATTGACGACGGTTTGATACACAGACCTAGAGCCGAATGGTCTATTATTTATATGACTTGTGAGCTAAGCGATGCCGAAATTTGGCTCAAAAGTGCTCTCCAAGAAGAAGAGACGAGCGCTTCGCTTCGACAACCGGTTGAGAAGTGTTACTTTTTGAGTGTGGCTAGAGTAAGCTACGGCAGGTTAGTTTAGTTTTTTTTTTTTTTTTTTTTTTTTTTTTAGTTAATTATATTAATTTTGCACTCGTAATGATAAAGTATAATTAATTTATTGATAACTTATATTGTAATATTGGATACCATTATAATTATTTAGTATTTAAAAGAATTGTAATTAGTTATTATGTTGTTTAAATGTTTAATTTAACATGATAGAGAAGCCGTAGTAGCGGGAATTAGCGGAGACACACCGATTCACCGACTCGTGGTTCACGATCTCAAGGGTGCGTGGACAAAGACGAATCGCGACGTGGCTTTTGCTCTTTTCGATTCTTTCATAAAAAATCAACAGTTAAAGAAAAATCTTTCAACGGCCGCTCTTAAAGGCTTTCACCGCGAGAGCAGCTCGACGCCGCATAAAAATCGCACACGAGCGATGGACACGCAGAGTACACCAACGCAGGTGACACCTTCTTCTTCAACGAAGCCTCAGCAGGGTGAGGCCGCGGGTATGCTGCAAAGGCTTATTGCCGAAGCAGCCAACAAGCCTGTCGCGTTCAGCGATGATACATCCGTTCAGACAAGGGGACAACAACTTAGAGGTTTAGCTGCTTGTAATCAGGACGATGTGCTGCATAAAAATTGGCTCAGTGAGTTTTTAAAATTTTATATCGTACGCGCAAATATACATAAAAAAGTTTCTACTTTATCGCATATTTATTAATAATTAAAGTTTTCTCCGTAAAGAAATTTTTTTTATCCACGTTTAAAATGAAAAAAAATATTTAATCATTATATGATCTTTTAATTTTTAAAATCTAAAATATTGCATTAATTTTATTAGTTGCTTTGGTCAACAGTCAAGTATTATTGAAAGGTATTGAAACACGAGGATACGTTATTTTATCTGCTGCCAAAGCAGAAATTCTTCAAAGAGTTCATCGACCAGTATGGAAAGAAAGAACTCTAATGTCGAAAACTACGTGGGTTGGTTCTTTGGAATGTATGCAGTATTATGCTACTGTAAATGCAAATATTGACGATAACAATTACGATAACATAATGTGGTTGACATTAGACAATATTCAGGTGATTAAAAATTTTAACTTTTTTTTAAAAAATGTTTTCAATTAATTAATTTTAATCAAATTAAAAATATACGTTGGGTATAAATTTAAAAATGAGTTTTTTCAAATTATACATAATTTTAATTTAATAAAATTATTGATTTTATTTGTTCAATACACCGCAATGAAATATGTTATGAATAAAAACATCATTGATTGGTAAATCTTAATCCATTAATAAATTAAATTTTTTTATTTACAACAATTAAAAATACTTTTTAAAGGAAAAAGATTCTACAGTAATAGCTGGTCTGCCAGATGTGCCTGCTCTCGTCGGTTCAGGTCAAAGTGTGGGTGGTGTCGTAAGTCAGACAGTTGGTGGCGGCGGCGGTCCACAGCATCAATTGCAACGTATAGTTTCCCGTTGTAAATGTGAATTCTTTTACGTGGGCTACGGTCAAGCACCAGACACAGCCTCGCTCGATGAAGTGCCACCACCTCCAGGTGAAGAAATTAGTCCCTGGGAACGTAAAGACCTATCTGCCGCGGATGCCTTCACTCTTATGCATCACGATCTTGATGTGTGTACGAATTCTCTTCAGTATGCTATGATATTGGATATCGTTAACAATCTGTTGCTTTACGTGGAACCAAGAAGAAAAGAAGCTCTTGAACGATTACAGCGTATGAGGTTTGTCAAAAAAATTATTTTTAATTATTTAAAAATTTACTTACTAAAAAAACATTAAAATTAATTAAAATAATAGAATTAAATTTTTTTGCTATATCTGGCTTTTTTTCTAATAAGAAAAATCAACTAAACTTTGAATTATTTTTTAATAAAGATTTCAATTGCAACTACACTCGGAAGAGGATCAGAAACGGCCGATTCAAGAACGTCAAAATATTGTGCGAGGTCTGGTATCGAAATTACGAAGACTCGAAAAAGAAACATACCTTGTACAAAAAGCTCTAGTTGAAGAATCAAGCCCTGAGCTACTCGCAGAAATTGAACGACTGGAAAAACGAGTATTCGAATGTAAAGAAAAATTAAGCGCTAAAGCTGAAGAACTTGATGTAATGCTCAGTTGCTACAAAGAGACCACTGCTCCTGCGGCAGCTTCCACGACTTTAAAAGATAAACCAGCCGCGGTCGCTAGAGCAGCTGAAATCTGTTTTAAACATGCGCAATGGCGACTTACAGATGCCGATGGACAACTTGGTATTGCTGACCTTATACTCACAAATTTTTTGTACACTAAGACAAGTAAAACTGATGATTCGGTTGAACACTTGCTCGAACTGGGATACGTAAGAATGACTAATTTGCTACCCAATCAAATATATACAGACGTTCTTACGCCTACAGAGCTACAAAATAATATGCCTGTGGATAGACAAAGGGCACTCAGAGTATTCTGCAGAGAAAAAGCTCCAGTAGCTGGGATTTCGGTTAAGGAACATTTTGAAATAAACGTTGTACCGCTAACGATTGGTGAGTAAAATCAATATTAACTGGTTTGATCGAATCATTAAATTTTATAACTGTTAAAAACACATTTATTCTAGTAACAAAATGACTAAATGCCTTAAAGAAAGTACGATCTTTTTCAGTTATTGCGTTCTAAAATAGTTTTTCATTTTCTTTTATATCGCGTTTAACTAAATAATTATTTTTATGTTTCCTTCCAAAGTACGTTCGATTCGCAATTATAACTCGCCCTTGGCCGATTTTTATTTTTTACTTTATAGGTTTTGAAATATTTATCGTCTGAATAAATGAGTTCATAAAATGAATACCAACAGTTTATTTTATAATCAAAATAACTCGAGGCAAAATATTGTTAATGGAAACAATATAGAAATTAAGTTCCTGTCAAATAAGTAAAGTGAGGTTTTAGCTATTAAGAGGAAAACTTTAATTAGCTTTGTAGTTATTTTACTATTTAAGTAAATGCAAGTGTGTTGGCATTAAAATAAAAGAAAACTTGCCAAAACATTTAGGAACTTTCAAAATTTTTCTTAACATTAATATAATCAGTAAATAAAAGCTAAAAAATTAATTTACATAGTTTTTATTCCAGTACCCGCAACGTGACTTTAAATAAATATTTTATTTTAATCTTTTTCAGGATTAACTAAAAAATTTTTCAACACAATGTTGAAATTTTGTTTTCCTGAAAGAGATCCGGAGGGTATAGAGGAACCACCTGTCCCTCAAAGAGATTCATCTTTTTATGTACCTATTGAAAGACGAGAAGATGTGGAAAAAATGAAAGAACGAGCTGATAAGAATAAATTATTTATTTATATTAAAATACCAGAGGTACCTGTTCGAGTATCTTATAAGGTTTGTATTTATTTACATTAAATATGTTAAAAATAAAAATAAAAATACAAATTTTTACACTATTTATAGGGTAACAAAGAAAAAAATTTAGAAGACATAAGAGATTTCGCTCTCGTTATACCAACGCTAGAATATCATAATGTGACATGGACGTGGCTCGATCTTTTATTAGCTATGAAAAGCGATTCAAGGCGTGTAATTCTTAGTCAAGCAATTAAACAGAAATTACAAATTAAGCCTAGAGGCCCACAAGAGGAAATAACTCCTCAGGAAGAAGATAAAGCTCGGCTTTTGCTTGGTGCTAGACATTTACCTGGAGATGCGAGAAAAAAGAGTGTTTTTAAATTTAAATAAAATATCGCTTCCAAATTTTAAAATTGACTTGAATGATAGTAAAGCGACTGAACTCTATTTATTAGAAGACTTGTATTAAATTTGACTTTTCGACTCTTAATCAAATATTTGAATTTATTATTTTTATATAAATATATTTCTATTTATGCACTGAATATACTTCTATTTGTAAAGGTTTAAGCAAATGAATAGTCTTAAACTCGCCTTTTCGAAAATTGTATTATATGTACACTAGTTGTAATAAATGTAGGTAACAAAGCTTTTTCTGCATTGATTAGGTATTGGATTGAAGTATATTAAACTGAGTATTTTTTACAGTACCACATTATGTTTATTTTAACACAGCTGGCTGTTTCATTAGTTATTTGTTATACTAATTACAATAAAAAATAAAGATTTTTAAAATACTGTCATGTAATCATATTATTCAGTGATAATACTTGGCAAGTAAATTTACACAAATAATATAAATTATCAACAATTTGAGATGCTAAAATCTCTTTTGCAAAATAAAAAAAATAAATAATAATATGAAATTTTCTACTTTAATTAATTTTAATTAATAACTACTTAATTAGAACAGTCATGAAAAAATAATTATTTTAGAGAGTCGTTGTTAACAAAATTGATATGTACAAATCTTATGGTCAAAGAATTATGAGAGGTGCTTCTGAATTTCTTTTAGCATGCCTCCATTCATTGAGGTCAGCCAAAATTTTTCTTCCATACATAGTATGTAATTCTCTAAAAGATACTTTTGTTCTGGGAATATTTTCTGTTCTGCCTGGTGCTGACCTCACACTTTGAGATCTATGATGTGATTCTGGTCTATTGAATGGATTGTGACGCTGTCTTGGGGGTGGTTTTGGTAACTCAACGGGTGGAGTAATTGTAGTTTCTTCTTCAACAGCATCTAATTGACGTTGTAATTCTGCAACCATCAACTTCATGTAATCATAGCTTGCGCAAGCCAATGCTTTCATCCATTGCTCCATTGATTCCTAGTATAAAAAATTGCTTAAATTAATAATAAATAGGATAAAATAACTTGAATATTATTTATCTAAAACATGATTCACATAACTCAATTTAATAAAAAGTAAAAATAAATTTAAAATTTAATTATTAAATAATTTTATTTAATGATTTAATAATAAAATTTGATAATTTTCTTAATTTTATACATTTATTATAAAAAAATTTTTAAATATTTTCGTTCATAAAGAACATACCTGTGATTCTGCTCCAAGAACATAACTTCTATTATTAGGTCCATGAAAAACAATTTTAAATCCAAATTGCTCTTCTTCCTCTGCTAACTCTATTGTACATCCTTCAAGTACTATCATGCCTACTGGTTCTTTGTCTCCTCGACGATCAAAATAAAACAAAATATTTCCTTTCAAAACAAACCATCGTCTTTGATAAGCACGATTAACTTCCCCGCGTTTGTTTAGCCATCCTTCACGGTCAACCGGCGTAGCCGATGTTGCGAAGGATATCATATTTTTTTCGTTACATTTCATTTTTACTATTGTTTCCGAGTATTCTTGTTGTGGCCACTTGCTTCAATCACTTTTTGTAACTGTCCACTTCACAGATGGGCGGATCACGAAAAAATTACAAAGGTCACCTGCGAATCTCAACAATATTTTTTAAAAATTTTTTAATACCGTCGTCGGCGCCGTAACATTTTCCCTAAAGTCTTCTGTCTGTCTATTTATAAAAACATCTTTAAAATATGCAAGATTTTATTTAAAAATAACACCCGTTAAATGCTAATTAAATTAATCATTGCCGATTGGCTATTGACACTTGTTTAAGGTTATGTTTTTATATCGACTGCTTTATGTTTATTTTTTCAATCTTACAATAGTTATTAGGAAACTAAATAACACTTTTTTATTAAAATTAAGATGAAAATGTGCCTCAAATATTATCAATGATCGAAATAATCTATGTAACTAATTTTACGAATCATAATTTCCAAAAAGCCATCGTAAATGTCGTTAAAATGAATTCGGAGCAAACGTATTTTTGTACTGTGCTTGACCACCACTTGTCACGTGAGCAGAGAAAAGAGTCGCTAAGTGGGGAGTTGTTTTTGGCCCGTCGCTAACAGACGGCGAGAAAAAATGTCATTTGGTATAAGACCTATCTTTGTGTAATTTTTTTGAAAAACTTTTATTATAAATAGAAAATTTGACTTACTGTCAAAATGGGTAAAGGATTCAACAATTATATGTGTAAAAAATTCTTCCATCCGGCCTCTAGGGACAATCTGAAACGAGTAAGTTATGAACTATTGTTGTGTATATGTTAGACGCAATATATATATCTTGTACATCCAAGTTATAGACTTTCTAAAAATGTTGCTAAATTTCATGTTATTCTTCGTAGGTATGGATGGCCGAACAGCAAGCTGAGGCTTATAAGAAAAAACAAGAGGAATTGCGTATGCAATATGAAAAAGAACAGGATCTTCATAATAACAAGTATGAGTTTCAATTTTTTTGAGGTTATACAAATCTATCTTAAATTAAAATATTTTATTTTTTCTAAATAGTACCAAGATTTTATCAATATAATTAATTTTTACATGCTATTGTTATACTCACCTTAAAAATTAATATTATTTTTTATTATATTTCAACAAAAATTTTGAATTTTAATTTACACATTCTTCAAAGATTTTTAATAATCTGAAATAAATAATCTTTTAAAGGTGGTATTTTATAATTTGAATTAATTATTTTTTAAATAATTAAACTATTAATCAATTATGACTAATCAGTTTGTAATGAACATAATAATTACATTTTTTAAATTGTACATTAACTATAAAGTATAGATTATTTGTATCTCAAAATATGTATTTTAAAAATAAATATAATTATTATCAATAATAAGTTGTTGATTGCAATATATTTATAATTAACTTAAAAATTATAAATTAATTTATTAAAATTGTTAATTTTCAATTTAGAAAATCTGTTCAATTTTGTAAAATTATTTCTTTTACTTTTTAATAATAAATAAATGTTTTATGCATTTAAAAATATTTAATCTTTCAATTTTATTATATTTTATTAAATTTTTTGCTTTTCAGAGCTTTATTAAGTAAGGAAAGTAAAGATAAACTTAGTGTTAATTTTATGTATGAGCCTCCACCAGGAGCTAAAAAAGAAAGAGAAAAGGAAGACAATGAACCAGAATATAAATTTGAATGGCAGCGTAAATATAATGCACCTAGAGAAAGTTACTGTAAAGGTGATAGTGAAATCAGAGATCAGCCTTTTGGTATACAAGTTCGTAATGTACGTTGCATAAAATGTCATAAATGGGGTCACATAAATACTGGTAATAATATTTTAAGTACACAGGAGAAATAATTGATAATATGCAAACATTGTCTAACGTTTACAAATAAAGTGAATTTGAAAATTTCCAAACCTTAGTTGTTCAATAAACAAAATATTAATTAGCAAAATCCAATAGTAGATTTTTTGTTTTTTAATTTCATAATATATTTCAAAACAAAGATATTTAAAATACGATATTGTTTATAGGCATGCATCTGATATTTTAGTATTAATTATTAAAATATTAAATTATGTTAATAAAATTTATCATGGAATGTAAACTTCAATTATAAATTTTGCAAATTTTATTTGGACATTTTGCAATCATTATTTATTTATAGAAACAATATTAGAAAATGTATGCATTTTATACACTTTTTTCTCTTTATTACGGCCTTCTAATGTATATAATAATGTATATAATATTTTAATAATATAATCTTCTCAAAATGTTTGATTTTTAATATATAATATTAAAATAATATTTAAATATTTTAGATAAAGAGTGTCCTTTATACAGTCAAGCAATGAGTGTTGTTATGTCTTCCAATAACACAACAAATGTACCTTCAAGTACACCTGATGCATTAACATTAGTTCAACAAATGAGAGAAGATGGTTTAGAATTAAAAAAGTAATTTTTCAAATAACATATTACAAATAATAAATTAATATTTATTAAAATAATATCATTTAAAATTTTATTTTTAATATTATTATTTTCAGATCAGCTCTTAATGCTCAGCAACATTTGAGCGTTCCTCGTCATCAAGAATTAATGGTATCTGAAGATGAGGAGCAATCTGAAGTATCATTTTTGAAATCATTGTCTAAAAAAGAAAAGAAAAAACTTCTGAGGTAAATTTAATACTTTGTAAATAATGTATCATCAAAAGTTCAAATATATTCATTAAAAATATAATTTTTAGAAAACTAGAAAAATTGGAAAGAAAAAAGAAAACATTAAAAAAGAAAAAATCAAAGAAAAAAAAAGCTGCTTCCAATAGCAGTAGCAGTAGTGAAAGTGATGATTCAACTAGCTCTGATTCTGAGGAAGAAAAGAAAAAAAATAAAAAGGAAAGTATAAAACTTGAAAAAGAATTGGCAATACGAAATAGTTCTAAAGATTATCACAAACTAAAAAGTAAAAATAAAGAAAAAGAAAATCACAAACATAAATTACATTCAAGTTTTAATGACTCTAAAATCAGAAAAAGAAGATATAGTGAATCAAGTGATGAAGAAAGACATGAAAAAAAAAAAGAAAAACGACGTAATCGATAACTTGTTGGGGAGTTTTTTTAATATAATTTAACTTATATATTTTGAAACAGTACATCTGCCATAATCGAAGCAAATGAAAAATTAAATGTAAATAAATGATAATTTAAGTGTCACATACTATCAAATATATAGCTATGTGTAAAAATTAAAAATATATATATATAATTTAAACACTTTTTATTATTTATACAATAAAAATGTATTATAATTAAAATAAAGCATTTTTAAATATTGAAGTAAATATTTATACTAATTCTTGTTTTATTCAATTCTTAATTTATTAATTAATGATACTAATATAAAAAAAAGTAACTTGTGAATAAATTCAATCTTAACTTTTTGCGATAATTTAACTCTATGATTTATACTATTTCAAAATTATTGATTCGTTAATTTAAATTTTATAAATTGTAAAAAAATTAAAGAATACTTTACTCTTACAATAAATTACATATTTAAAATTTTATACTTGAACAATAAAAAAATATTGAAAGCTTAAAAGGTTTATAGTAGAAGAATTTAAAAAAAACTGAAGAATTTCTACTGATCAATAATTAAAATAATATATGTGTTTTAAAAGTAAACTAATACACAAACAAAATGAATGTCTTAAATAATTCCAACTATTTAAAATTATTTAAAGTTGTATAAAAAGATTATTGTAGTTATTTAATGATTTAGTTTTTAATTAATTAGTTAATAATTTAATTAAATAATAAAAAAAATGTTAATTTAAACATATTTAAATCTTATAATAGTTATGTATCTGTGATAATATTAATGGTTTTGAGAGAATCTATTGAATTAACATTATTTGTTCTAATTAACAAATTTTAAAACTTAATATATAATTTAATTGATCAGTTTATTAAAAGATAAATATTTTCAATTTCATTTAATAAATTATTTTCTTTTGAAGGGAGGGAAAACACTTTCCTTTTCATTTATTATGCTTCTTTTTTTTTTGTATAAAAATACAATAATAAATTCAAAAATTACTAAAAAAATCTTAATTAAATTATTATAAAAATACATAATTATTAAACAATAGAACTATAATACATGTATGTTCACTAACAAATAACTTTAGAAAGTATGTAATTTGATTTACATTTACTGATGTAAAACGATATACATATCTTTATCGATATTATACATAAAATATTTAATTATAATAGACACATTTATAATTGATGCACAGCTGCGTAACTTTTTATTATATAAATCACACTAAAAATAAAAAATATCCCTCCCTCTAAATATAGAAAAAATTTGTAAATGTACTGTAAATACTAGTACATAATTATAATTTTTATCAAACAAATTTTTTTTTTTTTTTTTTTTCATTGTAATAGACGAAGTAATCCTAGAGATCTTTGAACAATTAATAATTAAGGTATTATATTATTCCATTCTTAATATTTGCTATAATACGTTACTTTATAACAATACATGTTCAGTAACTAATGTTTTTATATTATGCGTACAATATGCGTGTATCTATCTAAAATTCATTCAGCCAACTATTATGGCGGTGAACACTTGGGCAGTTTAAATTCTGAGCTATCACTCACACATGGATTCCATGCTTTCTTGGCTCCTTTATTTCATATAATAATTAGAATCAGTTTGGTTCATGTACAATAATTACTATCTATTTAATAAGCTTAAGATTTATTTTGGATTAGAATTGAGCTTGAAAAAATATATCTTTTTTAAAAGATTTTAGTTTTAAATACAAAAAATTAATTAAAAAGATTTAACGATAAAATAAAATATTGATTTCATAATTAAAAACTGCTACTTTACATTATAACTTTAAATTCAGAAATAAACACTTGTTGCGTATTCACAAATTTCAATAAACCATAAACTTAAACACATAAATTTGCTGTTACTTAAAACAGTAACTACATGAAAGTTAATATTGATTATATTAAAAATATTCATCAATAGACAAAATAATATTTTATTAATAAATATTACTGCACTTGACATTATAATTACATTTATTTAAAATTATAATTTAAAAATAATTGAATAATTTTAGATTGAATGAATAAAATTTATTAGCTATTAAAATTAGCTAAACTTTTTCATTTTGTAATAATTACTAATTGTGATTACAAATTTTAATATAATTCAATAGTTCATCTGTTTCTACTGAAATAGGTAACTGTAGTATCTCATAGTATTGATTCTGACACATTAACTGTGCGAAACTATTCATGGAGTATCAGTGCATCAGATAACGAAATTTTACTTCTTATTAATTAGTATAATTTACTGTACAGAACACTGTGATTTTGAATTTTTCAAAATGCGTAATACATTCATTCAAATTACTTTCTAGCATGACTTACAAAATTATTTTAATTTAAATTTCAATATATATATTTTTTTCATATCAATGTAACTTTTCTAAAGCAATAAAATTGTTTGCTATAACTTTCGACTTCGTTTTCATGTCCTATTTTTCTTTTATGTACAATTAGATTCAAAAAATATTTTTAAGCAGATTTTTGTTTCAAATCTTATAGTATTATTTTAATAAATTCTTTTTACCCATTAAATTTAAGATAAAAATTACTTTTCATCTTATTATTGGGAAAATAAAAATTTTTTTATTTTACCGAATTGCACGATGATATTTGCAATAATTTTAATATGTACATACATACACAAAAGCACACACAATTCCGCTTTGTTACCAAATCATTAACAATACAGTTTGTGTAAAATGCTTATTACAGGCATTGACTTTTGTAAGTGATTTTGCCTTTTAATCAAGTAAAATATTCTCCCAAGCTGCATGATTAGCATTAATAGTTGCCATTATTTTGCAGTTTAAGAAAGAAGTTAAACTAACTAATTGCAATCACCAAATTTCACAAATCCGTAAGTAAAACACTAGCTAGCTACTATTGCTAGCTACGTGTTTCTCGATGTAAACGAAATGTTATTATCGCGATTTTATTTGCAGCTACGGAAACTTGGCGGTTGCTTAGAAACTGTTACTATTATATTTTGTGTACTATACGCGACCGCAAAATTGATCGACCTCCATCATCTCGGTATCATCGGTACTGTGATTTCCTGGAACGGTGAGCCTGAAACATTTGAATCATTGAAGCTCCAACCGTTCAGGACCGATTGACATATGCAACGAATTGTACCTATGATGGTTAAAATGTGATAGTGTTTGTAGATGTGTGTCTGGCGTTCTCGGCGAAAATCCATGATTTCGTCTGTTCTGGCTGCTACCGATTAAATTCTTCTGCTCATTTTTTGGAGTTATCACTCGGGGTTGGTTATACATCTCTTCTAATACACTAGGAGCTACATATGTGAAACCCTGCACAAAAATATTTATTATTCAATATGTATGTACTCATTTGTTTTACTTAAATTCGTTACATTTTTTATTTTTATTAATGGCTTTTTATGTATCTAATAATTTTGAAAAAAAGTAGATAAGAAACTATTAAGAAATTTGTAAGTAGTTCAATACTCGTTTTGAAACGAGTTACTATAAAATTTTATTTTAAAAATATTTTTATAAAACAATAATAATCTTTTCTTTTTTAATTTTTAAAACATATTATAAATTTAACATTTTTAATGTTCTTTTAAAATTTCATAAATAAAAAAAAATTTAATAAGGTACAATTGGATGTATAAAAATTAAAATCTTTCAAATGTCAAAAAGTAAATCTTAAAATGAGATAATATTCTTACTTGAAATATCATATTAGCAGATTCACTCAGCATACTTTCAACTGGTGAATCAACCGGCTCCGTTGCAGTAAATTGCTCATCAAATTGAGATGTATCATCAGCACTTTTCTATAAAATAATACACAAATTAAAAATTCTAATTAAAACAATAAATTTTTAACTAAATTATTTTTTTATTACCAATGAAGGTTTAAAAGGAGGTATCAATTTTCTTGATATCACATCTTGCCAATTAATGTGACTGAAGAAACTGTGTTTTATAATATGTTCTGCATCTTCTGACCCAGAACCTAATCTTTGTGATACTTGTCTCTGTCAAAGCATCATTTATATTTTTAGAGAAAAATATTAAATTTATTTTTCGTGTAAATATTTAGAATAAAATTTAATTTATCTTAATAAAATATTGACAATTTATAATAAATAATTTACACTTTGTTTTTTATTAAAAATATGATAAAAATGATTAATATAAAAATGATATAATTAATAAATTTTATCAAACACCATGCATGTATTAGTAAAAGAAAATAAGAAAATTTTAGAAAATATGTACCTTCAATAATTTTCGTATCAAATCTCTAGCATCTGCTGTGAGATATCGAGGCAACTCAAGTTTTCCTCTCAATATTTTCTCGATAGTTTTTCTGCGATCTGATCCAGTAAATGGAGGCTAGAATTAAAATAAAAATTAATATTTTTTTCGTTATTATTCAATAAATTTTTTACTACTCACAACGCCAGTAAGCATATCAAACATCAATGCTCCAAGGCTCCACCAATCAACAGCTTTGCCATGTCCACTTCGAGTTAAGATTTCAGGTGCCCTATTCATATTTTATATATAATTTAAATGTTTTAATTATTTATTCAATTCTTGTAAAATATTAAATGTTTTGATATCTTACATATATTCAATAGTACCACAAAATGTATGTGTCACTGTACCATCCTGTATATGTTCTTTACAAAGGCCAAAATCAGTTAATTTTACATGACCTTCACAATCTAATAATATATTTTCTGGTTTTAAATCCCTAAATTATTATTAAATATAATAGATATAAGTATATCAATCAAAAAACATTTTATTTTTAAAAATTAAAATTTTTACCTATATATAATTCCTTGATTATGTAAATGTTGCAATGCAAGTATTATTTCTGATAAATAAAAGCTGTAAAAAATAAATGAAGTTATTTTTTACAATGAGAATGCAATAATGTTTAAGTTATTTGCTTGTTACCATGCTGTATCTTCCAAAAAAATTCCTTCTCTATCTAAATAAGTGAAAAGTTCACCTCCACAAAGATATTCCAATATAAGATAAAGTTTGCCTCCAGTTTGAAAGGCATACATTAAATTTACTATGAATGGATGCTATAAAAAATTACAATTTATAAATGAGATTAAAAAATAATAAAAAGTAATCATTATTTAAATGACTTACTTTAACAGCTTCAAGAATATTTCTTTCCGACTTGATGTGAGCTGTATCTTTTTGATTTCTAATTATTGATGCTTTTCTTAAAACCTAAAATAAAATAATTAAATAAGTACATTTAAACTATAAAAATATTTTACATGAAAAATAAATGTAGTGCGAGAATTTAAGTTTAATGAAGTGTTTCTAAATAATGTTTTTTATAATTTAAGTACAAGCATTTTTAAAAAATACTAAAATTTGTATTCTACTTAAATATTTTTATTAAAAATACATATTACTAAAAAATTATGATATTATTTTATCGCTAATGTACTATTTTAATTAAAGTATGTAGGAATGAGTATCTAAATAAATCTACCTTCATTGCAAATATGCCGCCTTTATCTTTTCCAGTTACTTTTCGTACTTGAAAAACTTTTCCATAACCACCTTCTCCTAAAATTTTGCATAATTCAAAATCTTGTGGTCCAGTTTTCTCTTGTCCAGGATTAACATTCTGCTCAGATAGTTGAACGCATTCAAGATTTTCAGACCTAACAAACCAAATATCATTTCTAGATATAGCAATGATAAAATAAAAGTTAGAATCAATTAATACATGAACTGTCTTAAAGAAATTTTACTCTATTTTCACAATAACTAAAACACCCTACATGTTCAACAGTGTAATTGGGTGACCTACTTGTTATTAATACCAATAAACAGCTATCAAGAATACTTTAATTTAGTAATTCACTCTATAAATATGTATCTTGAATATATCTAACGCAATAACAATGAATATTTTAATCGCGAAACATCAAAGGAAGCTCGAAAACAATATTGTTTCAAATTCATAAACTATTTAGAACAACGCTTGATGCATCAATAAAGGCCAAATGTCATAAAGTTAAAATGAAAAATGTAATTACTCACTCAAGCATTGTATTGACATTGGGAGTAGTGTCGTAGTCCTCCTGAAACAAAGCAGAAGCTGTTAAAGTTAAACGTTGCCGCGGAGGTGCATTCTTGAACGTAACCTTGAATTTGTGACGATGCTGCGCATTCACACGTTACCACGAGCGCATGGAGCATCGATATTTTACAGATAATATTGAGAAAACTTACCACATTACTTTCAATGCCATCGTCCTCAGATTCATCCTGATTGGCAGTCTCACCTTCGTGCAGCTCGATGTCAAAGATTCCAGCCATGCTGTAGCTCTGTCGCGCTGTTGTTTTCTCTTAAAACAAAGTAACTCACATTTAACTCACAACACGCGGAGTTTTTAACGTCACGTGTTTCTCTCTTATATACTGTACTTGCGCCGTTTCTCCTTCTTTTCCCCACTCTTCTTCTATCCTCCTGGATTTTTCTTAGCTGGCTACTCGAGCGCGATCGTTAATAGAAAATTAAATAAATTTTGCCATAAATTTGAAAAAAATCGTAAATCTTGATGAATATTACTCATATACCTACAATTGCTCGATCACAAGTAAACTCTCTGACAAAAATTCGAAATAAATTGTAAATACTAGTCAGTTGGAGGAAGAATACGATTCCCTCGTGGGGTACGATGAAAATTATGTTGTTAATATCCTGAGGATAAGCGCACGCGCGTGTTTTACTCCCAAATTTCACGAACAAACGTTACCGCAATGGGTTTTAACTTATAAATGGATTGTCATGTCCCGTTGTTGCGTATGCATACACTGGTCAAGAGGAGTTTGGCCGTAATGCGCGCGTGCGTCCGTGACTTAAATGCACCGATGCAGCTGTTGCAGTTTTATTCGTAAGACTTAGCTTGAGGAAAGTGTGAGACAACAGACAAGCAGAGCGGATCCGAACAAGTATGCACTAGAGACAGGCGTGCGCGCGCTTACTATATTACCGTGAGCTACTGATCGTAAGAGATGCACGATTCTTTTCTTCTTATCAGTTTAATAGCATTTGGTTTTTCCTATATTACTGACTATATTACAGTGGAATTTTTTACTTTCTACAGAGATATAATAATACATTTTACTAAGTACATTAATTTTAATTTTTCAGAAAATAATCGAAGCGCGATAAAAAGAAGTGCGTTTTTTAAGTGAACGGGCAATTTTTATTAGGTTTCAAATAAAAACTCCTACCAAGGATATTTTTATCTTAAGGGAATCGTTAATTAATATACTGCCATATTATTTCAACACATTTGAAATTTAGTTTTATTTTTCTTTAATATAAAATTTGACAATCAATGTATTTAATATTCAATAATTTTTACATCAATTTTTTTTTAATAACAAAAAATTTCTTTCTGTTAGTGACACACATATATATATATATATATATATATATATATATATATATAAATTAAAAGCATAATTAAAAATGTTACATAATTGAATTTAAAAAGATTTATATAATATTTGAAATTAAAATTTAAACCAACATGAACATAAATCTCATACGTTGTATTATGAATAAAGTTATTTTAACAAAACATTTACATAATTTTTCAAAAAATTATGTGAAAAAATGTTAAAAAACCACATTTCAGATATATAAATAAGTTGTTAAAGTTTTAAAAAACTTATTATAAATAACATTTATTTCAATATTTTTATAATTCTTTATTCTTTGTAAAATATTTCTCAAAAATGCTTTTATATTAAAATAATAACTTTAATATAAAATTATTGATAATTCCTAACTTTTTTTTTTTTAATTATGATTATTTAACTGTTTATCAGTTGTTCCTTTATCTAATTTTTCCTGATCATTATACCGATTGAATATTATTAATAGTAGACTGTGTTCTATGGAAAGGAAAAAATTATTAAAACGATTTTCCAGAAAATTAATTTCATAATCATTATTTTATTCTCATTACTTTGATAATAATTTTTTTCTAATGTATAAAAAAGATAAAAATAGTTACGTAAGATTACAAAAATATAAGAAATATTGCCTCAACGATAATGCAGTTTATATTCTTCAATCGTGATTGAAAAAAATATATTTATTTTTATCTCTTAAATCTAAAATTAAAAACGATTTTTTTTATAATTCTATAATCAGGTTAAAAAAATGAAAATTAACCGAAATAATTTATAATTTAACAAAATAAGAATTTTAATGATTTTTAAGAATATGTTCAAAGTTGAAAAAATAAAAAATAAAACTTTTATTATCGTCTTATCTTTCTTATTAAAAAATATATAAAAAATCGTCTTTGTGAAATTCAGTTGTTTTCAGATGCATAAATTATGGGAAAATAAAGTAGATACAATTATGTTTGAATTAAAATTAATTTGATATAGTCATATAAATTAATGTATAAAGAACAACAAAGGTCAAGTAATACCGGTAGCTATCAAAATTACAACGAAGACTTTAAACCTATTCCAAAATTAAATATAAGTTTTAGTGTTGAGAAAAAAATATATTCGTACGCACATATCGAAACGATTAAAATCGAAGCTGTCGAACATATCAACAGGCAGATCATAAAAATCTATTGGACTTTTAAAAAAAATATCTTTACAGAAAAAATAATTTCTGATCAAAGTAACATTAATATAACAATATCATTATTTTAAATTTTCATTAAGTTTTTATCGAAATAATGTTTTTTTGAATTTAGAAATTTTATTAACGTATATATTTTTTACTCAGTAATATTGTATAATTAAGGAAGACACGATGTTTTCGGAATAAAAAAATCAATTTTTTATTTTCAGACCTTCATTATTAAAATAAGTTACAGAAATTTGTGTGTGCACAAATAAAAATCTTTAATAAAAATAAAAATTAATTTTCTTTTTATTTAAGATTAGCATTTAATCAAAAAAATAAATAATATATAATTTAAGATGTTAATGGTACTGTTACATGCTTAATAAGTGACAATAAATTATAAATCTGAATTTTAATCGGATATGCAAATAAAATGGAATTCAGTAATAATTTAAAAATAAAATATCTTGTGAAGGAATTTAAACTGTTTAAACCAAAGTATTTATTTTTTTTTTTGTTTTTTTTTTTGTTTTTTTTTTTTTTTTTTTCAATATTAATTTGTGACAATAGTATGATATGAAAATTGTATCAATATTATAATATAGAAGTTACAATAATTAAATAAAATTATCAGTCTTATTCATTGGTTCAGAAATATGTTTGAAGTGTATTATAACAAATTAATTTTTAATTTAAAATTGTGATATATTTTTCGCATTTTGTAAAATGGTTTTTATTGTCTTAAAATCGATACTAACACATCCCGTTACATCTTAAGTTATATATAAAAATAGAATTATTTTGTAAAGTTAATGTTATTTGAGTGATTATATTTGCATACACAATACAAGGCAAATAATTAAAATTCCAATATAAAAAGGAAGGAATGATCAATCGTTAATCACATATTAAAAAATATTTCGCTTTATCGGTTCAAATAAAGTAAAAATTGTAAAATTTATTTATAAAAATGTATTTCGCACGTTAATCTTCGCATAAAAATCCGTTTAATCCATTTTTGGTGGGTGATAAAGCTAGCGACTTGTGTTCTATACCTAGTACCATTTTTAATAATTTCAACACACCTTTTTTTTCAGTGCTTTCATTATCTATAAAATAAAAAGTTATTCATAAACAAAAAAAATTATTTAATTTCTCATTAATTAATTTTATAATACATTGGATTACAATTACCTTCATTGCCGGTAATTTTTTGTTCTAAATTTAATTTCTCTTGCGCTATTTTGTACATTCCTTCCTCTATAGTATCTTTGCTTAATAATCTAATTATTCTTACAGATCTGTGATAAATAAAAATAGTATTAAAATAAAAAAAATTTAATAAAAATTGCCTATCAAGAAATTTTTACGATTACAAGAAATAGTTCTTACTTTTTTTGACCCACTCTGTGACAACGATCCTCTGCTTGTTTATCATTATACGGATTAAAATCGATATCATGAATTATGACGGTATCTGCAGATGTTAAGTTAATACCTAATCCACCTGCCTTTGTAGATAATAAAAAGATAAATATATCAGTGTCTTTAGTAAATTCATCTATTAAGTCTTGTCTCTCTATAACTGGCGTTTGGCCATCTAATCTGTAATAACACAAAATAAATAAAATCATTTCACAGAAATTATTTTCAAATTTTTACATTTCTTATACTTACCGAAGGTACCTGTAATTCCTTAGAGTCAAATATTCTTCTAAAATATCTAAGATCATTGTAAATTGACTAAATAGTAGTACTCTATGACCTTCATTTTTCATTTCAGACAGAAGTTCATCTAACTTTTTAAATTTTCCTGATTCAGGTATTAAGTCTTGAGGTAAACCAAACCCTGCTAAACTTTTATAAGTTCGCGAAAGTTGATTTATTTTATAATCAGACATGCACAGTAACTCTTCAAATGTATATTGAGCATTTTTCTGCTTCCAACTAGATTCACCGATCAGTCTTTTGGATATATTCTGTAAAATAATTTTAAACCTTGTTTTATGTTCAAAAATTTCAATTATTCAATTTATTTTATAAGGAATGTTAGACAAACCCGCAATTTATCTTCTTTATAATAATTTTGAAGAAGAAGTGGATGATTAGCAAGTTTACGCAATTGCATCATCATACCGATACCATTAACTTCTCCGTTTTCATCAGCTTCAGCAGAAAATTGAGCAATTAAATTGCTATACAGACCTTGCTGTTTTTTTACCATAGGGCAAAGTATTACTTCATCAGTTTTTTGTGGCATATCTTTCAAAACATCTGCTTTAAGACGACGTAAAACAAAAGGCTTCATAATTTGTTTAGCATTTTCTACTTGTTCTTCTTCAAAAAGTGGTTTATCTTCTTTAGATTTATTTGCAGCTATTTTCTAAGAATAAATTTTATGATTATTAATTATTTAAACAGAATAAAGTAAGTATTAAAGTTAAAATTAATTTACTCACAGGATTTTTAGAAAATAGACTTTTTAAATCATCTTGTACTCCAGCAAACATAGATGGCATAACAAATATGAGTAAAGACATCAATTCTAATAAATTATTTTGTAATGGAGTTCCAGTCAAAAGAATTCTATGTTGTGCCTAAACAAATTTTTAAATTTAAGTTGACAGAAATAATAAAAGAAAAAAGTAAACAATATATCTTACATTTATTTTAATTAGATTTTGATATCTTATAGTACTCATATTTTTTAACATATGTGCTTCATCAAAGACGACGTACTTTAATGACATTACTCGAAATAAACGACGTTCCTCTGGTGTACTACTAATAAGATTATATGTTGTTAGTATAACAGCTACATCGTCTAAATCACCATTGCGCCATCCAAATCTCATTTGCCTGCGTTCTTCTTGTGAACCATAATATTTTACTACCTTAAGACCAGGAGACCAACGTTCAAATTCATTGCTCCAGTTTTCTAAAAAGGAAAGTGTAGTTGATAAATTAAAAAAGTTACTAATTAAAATTTACAAAAATATTTTATATGAATACATCATCTTTGATGAAACACATACCCATAGTTGAACTAGGTACAATTATTAAATGAGGACCATCATTCTCACTAATAAGATTTGTCTCTTTAAGGTATGTGAGAAAGGCAATGACCTGCACTGTCTTTCCTAAGCCCATTTCATCAGCTAAGATACCGTTAACATTTTGAGCGTGCATTACAGCCAACCAATTTAAACCAATCATTTGATAAGGTGCTAATGTTAAATTTGAAGCTAAACCTTTTGGTTGTTCTTTTATTGTTGCTAAACCAGCAGCTACTGCTTTTTCCATATTCACTGATAATCGAAGACATTTTTTCATAAGATTACCTATTACACTTCTTGTTCGCAATAAATCCTAAAAATAAAAATATGTTAACATTTAACTTTAATTAAATTTTAAATTTTAATTTGCACACGTACAATAATCTGTAAACATAATGATATTAAAAGTAAATAAACACAAGTTTTATTTTGAAATTCTACAGTATCCAGAATACAAACCTGAGCTGCATTTAATAGATCTGTATCTAAAAATTTTATATTTTGAAATTTTTTAACTAAATCCTTCCATCCGCTAAAAGGTCTACTTTCAATTATTGCATTAACTTTCTTTTGTGAACATTGATTCATTAACAATAATTCAGTAGGTAATGCATTTTGCATAAAATCTAATACTGCTTTTTTATCACCTGTTAAATCATCTGATATTTCTGCGTCTGAATCCTCATCATTACTAATACAAATTAAAATCAAAATAAGAGAACCAAATTTATTGTAAATAAAAAAAAATTTTATTATTTACCTGCCGAATACTTTATTTTTATTGAAGTGTCTTTCATCTGAATCAACATCTCTATCTTCATCGCTATTATATTTTTTACGTTTATGTTTTTTAAATTTTTGGACTTTTTCAGAAGGTCTCTTACGATTTTCTTCAAGTTTCTCTTTAGCTGCTTCTACATCCCAATTTGTGTTATGAAGTACATCTTGAATATACTTAAAAAAATTTTTTTTAAATTAAAATAAAATAATTATTTAAACAAACATATTATAAACATACTATATTTTCATAACGTGGAAATAAATTGGTCAGGTACTTAAGTTTCTTTTCTTTATCTTTCAGTTCAAAATTTTCTTCTAAATCACATGCCGATTCTTTTGTAGAATTTTCACCATCACTATCACTGTCTTCAATACGATTAACAGGTTTACGACGTACTTCTGGAGCAGCTAAATTACTATCTTCATCGGCTGAAATAAATAATTGTCTTGTAAAATTCAAAATCTAAATAAAATACTTGTTATGAAATTATTATATTAAATAATGGTATATTTTTCTATAGTAAGTAACAATTTAGAATTCAATGCTGTTTAGAACACTTTTAAAAATTTTACTTGTTAATGTATCATTTTTTTTTGTTTAATAATAAATTTTTAATGATATATAATCACTTCAAAACAATCAATAATACTATAATCAACCAAATTCTTTATTATAATGAAAAAATTTCACTCATAATGAAAAGCAACTTGAATAACAATTTCATTGTGTATAATGCTACAAAGAAAAAAAAGTAAATGTCTTTGTTCAATATTTATAAAAGCCACCATTAATAACTTAAAGCAATGTTCTTTTCTCGATCGAAAAAGATCAAAATCTTACACGTAAACATTTTTTTAACGGGTTTCTTCTGAAAGCGAAATTTTCGCAAATCCTTGAGAAGATTCGGACTACGTGTGTCCGCTTTTGGAGGCTTCGAATCGAACATCGCATTCACAGCGCGGCAATACGACAACGCTGATCGCACATCTTTTCCGAATAAGAAAGTATAACCTTGCGTGTAACAGACAAGCAATTTTGGTATTATTGTATTTCGCGTTAGTCCCTATTTTTCCCTCTCCCGCAAAGGGATGACTACTACTAATGGCAGGTGTTACGAGAGAACGAGGGACAAACTGAACGACAAAATTTAGCGGTAGAGTACTTAAATTGCAGAGATAGAAATATTTTTTCCTTAGAAAATCTTTTTAGTAGTAATACTTATAGGGGATAATACGAGTGTATACCGCATGCGCATTTTTTAGTATAAGTTATTTAAAATAAATCTTAATATTTTTCATTTTTTAAATTCAATAAAAAATTAAAAACAAATTACAATTTTACTTGAAAAAATAATTTTCAGTATTATTTTTATTTTATTAACATAAAATAATTTTATTAACATAAAATAATTTTATTAACATAAAATAATTTTATTAACATAAAATAATTTTATTAACACAAAATAATTTTATTAACACAAAATAATTTTATTAACACAAAATAATTTTATTAACACAAAATAATGTTATTAACACAAAATAATTTTATTAACACAAAATAATTTTATTAACATAAAATAATTTTATTAACATAAAATAATTTTATTAACATAAAATAATTTTATTATAACAGATATAAAGTTTAATTATAACAGATGCACTGTACACATATAAGTAGGTCAACAAATAAATAGAACTAGGGATAGAAAATAATATTAATAAATTCATTTAAATCATAATTTTAAACAGTGTTGAAAATATTTATTTTTATTTAGAATAATAATATATAACATAGTAAATGTTTTACAAAAGAAAAAGTAACATAATGTAAATAAATACAAAATAAAAATACTGTTTTCATAATAAAATCTAGCTCACAAAATTTTCTTTATCTGTGGAGGATCTGTAACAAAAAAAAAAAAATACAGATTAGCAAGTTACAATATTAGAAATAAATAATTATTTTATAAAGCATTACTTTTAATATTATAATAATTTTTCATAGTAATAATAAATTATTACGTACCAATTTCCACCACGAATATTCTCAAAACTGCTGAAAAAGGCAATTTTAAAGCGTAAATCATCAATAATTTCATAAAAGTTTTCAACTGATTTGAAAATCTGTAACATGAAAAAATACAAAAGTGTTTTATTATAAGAAAAAATTTTTTAATATGAAACATCCAATATATTTTAATATAATTGAACAACTTTAAAAATTTAAAGAAAATTTGAAGTTTATTGTTTCAATTAAGTAATTTGAAGAATGTTCTAAACATTAGTATATTTATATAATTAATTACAATAAATTATAAATTTATTGAGAAGTTATAATTTTAAAATACAATATTTATTTTGTTTAATAAAATTATAATTCTTTGTATGCAAGTAAAATGATTTTTTTTTCAATTAAAATATTTTATAATCTACATAAATATTGATTTAATTCTGGTATTTGGTACTAATGTGTGCAATTATAAATGTAACTTTTTAACAATTTTATAAATTTAATTATAAAATTTCAAAGAATTTTCATATTATATGTCAACTAAATCAACGAAATATATCTATAAAAATATTGAAAACAAAACTAATTTATAAATTTCATAATATGAAGAAAAGTAGAAATTTAAAAAGTGCTCAAACTTGAAGGTTAGTAAATGATAAATATAATTTATTTTGAGAAATTCTTCAATGTTTGAAAAATGAATCTTATTTATGATATAGCCTACATAAATGAAATGGAAAAATTGTGTTGCAGTTTCTGTTAAAAAATTTAACGATTTAAGATAAAAAAATTTCTATTAAACATTGAATCACAATTTATTCTCAAAATAAAAATTAATGATAACTATAAATAATACAAATATCAAATTTTTAAACATTGCTTTAAAAATTTATTGTAAAAAAATCAAATATAATTAAAATAATAAAGCAAATAAATAATAAAATTAAAATTTCTCACCATTTTCTTTTTTTCAACGTAACATCCACTTCATTCGAAATCAAAAAGAAGAATAAGTTCTCAATGCGAGACTTGCAGCAAAAATGCGAGTTTCACTTAATACTTAATTTTTCTATATATATGCACCTACACTTACTTACGTTCTGCGAAATTACTACGTGAATAAATATATTTTAGCGGTAATTCACACTCTTTATTTAATTATGTACATTTAACATTAATATAAGTAAATTTAATTCAAAAAATATCAAAATAATTTATTATTATTTTAATTATTATTCTATTAGTTAATTATTATACAAATAAATTTTGTAATCAACAAATTATCTGAAAGTATACTTCCGGTTATAATAAACATAGTAACCAAGCTACAGCTCATTTTGTGGAAATGAACTGCTGTTTCCATAGAGATAATATACATAGAGTGAACGAATAGGCTTCAATCCTGGCTTAGCCAAAGAAAGAGAAAGAAGATCGGAGACCCCTTTTTCTTTCTCTGTCTACTCGTTCCTGATTGGTGCTACAATTATGGGCGGAGCAATGACAAAGCATAGAGAGGAAAATTAAAACAATAAACTTCCGAGGGGTACAACTTATATGTTACAATATTATATTAATATTTAGACTTTTTACATTAGCTCAACCGGTAGAGGCATGAGGTTAAAATATCCTAAATAAGTAGGTTAGGTTCAAATCCCTATAGTAATTTTTTTTTTCGTTTGAAATATTTTTTTATACGTTTTGTTAGTTGCATACATACAATAGTATGTTAGAAAGAAATAAAAGAAATTTTATTTTTTAATTTTTTTTTTTAATTTCCATCTTTATTATCTTATATTGTAATAGCGAAAATTTGAAAGAAATAAAATTTTTTTCGAACAACTATATAGAATTATGTAGAAGCCTCCACAATTCAAAATTAAAATATATTATTTGGCATTTTTTAAATTTTAGACAAAAATAATATTAAATTTTTTTTGCTAAAATCCGTATTAAAATTTACAACAGGATAAGCAAAATTAATTTAAAAAATGAGTAACTAAATTTTTTATAGTATTATTAAATTTTTTATAGTATTGTCGTAAGCAATACGCTTTTTCTTGCATAAAATGCAATATGTTGTCATTTTCGTTTATTTGTTGTGTTTCTCTATGCTCAAAATAAATAGATATGTGTATTATACATAAGCTGATTGCAGAATGATCTTTGGAGCTCGCGGGATTTTCCCCCCTCACAGCAGTGCTAGTCGTCAATAACCAATCAAAAGCGAGTAGACAGAGAAAGAAAAAGGGTCTCCGATTCTCTTTCTCTTTCTTTGAGTAAGATTTCTACTTACACGAGCTCCCATACCTCGTTCACTCTATGTATATTATCTCTATGGCTGTTTCTCGCATACTTTATTCTCATTATACTTTTAGGAAACTGATTAATGACTGCTATGAAAAAATAAAATTCTAAGCTTTTGAATTTACGAACAAAAGTAAATCTTAAAATTAAAAAGATATTTAATAGTTGAAAGTATAAATACATAGGTTACTGAACTATCAAACATACATGCTTTCAAAAATGTAAGCGCGCGAAATACAAAAATCATTACTAGCGTAAAATTTTATATAAAAAACCCACAAATTTAAAAAGTTTTATCGTGTTTAATTAAAAATTTTGTTGTTATTTTGGTAAATTTATTTTTAATTTTTAAAATTTTATATAATTTAAAAACAAACATTTACACACAGACTCATAAAAACTATGTGTGCATTTTATGCCTGGTAATAGACTACGTTTGCTATTGAAATGTGCATATGAACAACGTACGAGTCATTATAGAAATATAATTGAAAAAATCTTTATAAATATTTATACATAAGCTTTCTTTTTTATAAAGAAATAAATAGTTATTTTAACTATAACAAATTTTATATATAATATTCTTATCTTTTAATTATAAAACTTATCACTTTATAAATTACGTCAATTGCGAAACGTTTTATAAACGTCGTTGTAAGTTAAAATTTATACCTCGATAATATTATTTATCTTATGAGTTTTAAATTTAAAAATAGATAGACAATACTCAAAGCAACAAAATTATTTTAATTTAAAAATATTTTAATATTTTTCTATAAAATTATAAATTATATTATACGTGAAAAAAGCTAATGAAAAATGTAAACATCATTGATCTGACAGTTTTTTTAAAAAACGTCAACAAAATAAAAAGTGTAACCGTCATAAACGTTTAAGAAGCGTAGCGTTGCAATGTACATAAAAATATCGGCATAATTAATTTCGCATTTAAGCGCTTATTTACTTCATGACCACGAGCGATTAACGATATCGGTAAAGTATGCACGCAACGGCTGCAGTAATCGATGGCCCGTGAGACGTCTCGCGTTCGTTTGCACCAAGCAACACGTCTTCATCACGCATCCATCGAATGCACGTCAGTGCATAAACGTTCGAGCAGATAAAAAGAACGACGCACTCGATATCCGCAGAAAATTATAAAAGGGTAGAGAGAAAGAGAGCTTGACATTACTAAAATTTTCCTATCGCCGCGGAGCGAGAAGAGCCAAGAAAACCAAATCGTATAAGTCGGATTTATATGCGCGATGCGAGTGTATTATAAGTCCGAACTACATCTATATGTAACGGTTTTACATAGCAGTTCTCGGGTGTCCAGTAAATCTCAAAGGCAACGAGCTGACCGGCGTGAACCGGCGAGTTTGTTGGTCAGCTGCGCTTTATAAGAAACTGCCTTTCTTGCGTGTATTGTTGTGTCACTCTCTCTTTCTTTTTCTTTCTCTCTCTCTCTCTCTCTCTCTCTCAGCTGCCTCTTTCGGACAATAACTACTTGATTTACGCGTAAGTAGATAAAATCACTCTTTTTATATCGAAAAATTCTTTATTTAACTTTTTGAATATTTTAACGAAGGTAAATATACACGCATATGTATATTTGGTTTACGTGTCAATCTGTTACCTGTTTTGTCTATTTAAATACGCATTCTTGGTACACATATCTGTTTGGGAGAAATTATGAAGGAGTTTCGTTCGGAAATCGGTTTTAAAAAAAAAGGACAATAAAAGGCAAAATATTATTTCTAGCTTTAATTCTTTTTATTCGTGATCAAAAGAGCTAAAATAATGTTTTGTATGAAAGATTAACTTAAAAATTTAATATAATTTTATTATAATAATAACATTTTTGAAATATATATATATATATATATATATATATATATATATATATATATATAAATGATAAGTTTAATAGATTCATTATTATGAAATTAAATGGATATGTGATTATGTAAAAATTAACAAAATTTTTTTTTGGTTTTGATATTATGTAAACAAGTCTTTATAAATTATAAAGTATCAGTTAACGAGTGTGTACATTTAAACTCTTGATTTTATTATGTCTAATTGATTTATTTGATTTTAAAAAATATTTATTGTGAATTATATTCATCACAAAATCTTAATTTTAAGATATTTAATATTATTTTTTTTTTTTTTTTTTTTTTCAAGATCTCAAAACTCAATAATCAAGCGTTGAAGTTTCACGCGAAGAGCAAGTGATATAAAAGCTCGGATAACCCGAAGTGATCGAGCGAAACGATGTCAGATTGTGGCAAGTGTACGCTTCCGAAAAAAATCGACAATGTCTCGGAGGAGTTGTTCGGTAAACAGACTGTGAAATCAGCAACCGGTATTGAAAAACTCGAAGATAACAATGACACTTTAATCAAAGAGAATGTTAAAAATACCGTTGACGCTGACGCTGCGAAAAAAGTTGCGAATGAAGTTGCGCCACCTAAAAAATACGTAAATATCCCGGTTGCCGAACACACTGTAAGTATATATAACTATTAAATTATTATTCTTTATTAATTAGGAATTTTAATGAAAGAAAAAAAATGAAAATTTTTGGTTTTTAATAGTATTTCGAAAATTAGTTATTGCGTTAAATTTCAGTTCTCTTACGAACCAGCAAGAAGTGCAGTTCTCCGGGCACGATCTCCTCTCCCGACACCGATTCTTACGGGAGTTCGTCCCATAGTCCTGGCAACTCACTTGGTGCCTTCGCTACCTATAAGTCTTTTTGAAATTTTTGCCGAAGTCATTGAAGCTGCTACCGGCAAGCCCGTTGTTCTTTTACACGAATCGAGACCGGATAGACCTGTTGCCGAAGATGTTACCGATATCGGTATTATAACGAGAACATTATTATTATTATTATTATTATTATTATTATTTTTTTTTTTTTAACTATATAATTTTATTGTTTCAACTATAATATTATTTTATTCTTATTGCTATGATTATATTACATTACAATATTACGAAAATAACTTCGATTTTAATCGCTAAAAATTTTACAGCAATTTTACCAGCAGGTGAAAGCTGGAATAATGGAAAACTACTATCTGTGAGTTTTGTTTTTGATCATCGCTTAAATAAGGCATTTTCACCAGATGTGTACGCCGATGTCGTTGTTGCGACTGATCGAGCTCCTTATGTCGAAGTAAATATAAAATACTATGCCATTGTAAAAAATATGTATTGTATCTATTTTTAATAAAATAATGTCATAAATTATTTTAAAGGACATAATGGATCTTAGAGGACACAGATGTGCCTTACCAGACAGAAGAAGATTGATTGGAGCGACAACGTTGCTCTTTGATCATTTACAAACAAAAGGCGAAGGACCAGCCTTTTTTGGAAATATTTTATGTGATAATAAAAATTTATGCATTAAAGAAATTTTGTTGGTTCTATAATATATTCTATAATATAACTTTTTACAATAGTGTTCATTTTCACTTCTCAACAATTATCAGAATACAATTGAATTCAAACAAATGTTTTAGATATTCGAATAACCTCCATTTAAATCAATATTTTAAAACTTTAAATCAACAAATATTTCTCCAAATAATTAATTTTAATTAAAAGATACATTCATTTAAAATAATATAATTTTTTTTGTTTTTTTTTTTGTTTGTTTTATTATATAACATGCAGGCGCAGATTCTCAAGTATCAGCGCTACAAATGGTGGCTGGAAAGCAAGTTGAAGTTTGCATTCTTGAATCACCAGTCATAAAATATCATAGAAAATTATTACCAGGAGTTTATTCTCTTCATATTATGAGCAGTTTAGGACCATTACCGCCATATCCCATTATGATCAATAAAAATATGTCAAGTAAGAATTTAAAAATTTTAAATTAAGGTTTTTTATTTTGCACAAAAATTATACTTATTTATCTGTTCAGCTTGTCATATTAAACAAAGCTTAAAAAATAATAATTAATTTTCGTAAATTTTCAGGCGATCTTTGTGATAAAATAAAAGAATATTTATTAAAGATTCAAGACGATACAGAGTGGATAGAAAAATTCGCACCTTATAGTGTTTTAGGATTTGCTGAATATAGCGAAAATACCTATGATTTTGATGAAATGAAGTATGTGGCTACCAGTGTTCCATATTATTAAAAGATCTCATATTAATTTTCTTATAACTATATGTTAAAAATTATGTTGTATTTTTTAACAATTTAATTGTATAAAAATAAGAAGTTTTTTAATATTTTGTATTTTACAATGAATAAAACAAAATATAATTAATAAGAAAAAAGTATATTATTTAAAATTAAATATCTTCATTGTTTTTAAACAAAATGTCATATTTAAAAAATCGTTTTTCATTTACAATAGCAATTCATTATTTTAATGTATACATATTTTTTTTTTTCTTTTTTACATATTAAAACTTACTACTAGATATGAATCACCAACGTTATAAATTATTCATTCAACTAATATTTTTTATATATTCTCGCACATGCTTCAATGTTACTAGTTCAAAATTTTCCATTTTCACAAAAATATTTACATTAATTTTTTCTATCGTATTTTATAGCAAGATTATTATTGAAACTTTTACTACCAAAAATTGGGCGGTAACTGTCCTTTTGGAGGTGGAATACTACCTTTATTTAAAGCATTAACTAAAAAATCATTTAATCGGCTAATAGGAGCGCTAATAACGGAATCTAAATTCTTCAACTTCTCGCAATAAACATTATTAAGAACGAATAACAATTTTGGAAACTGATTTGGATATGTTTTCCATAAATCGTGTCCAGTGACTTCAAGGACAATATAGATTAATGTCGCACATATATCAGCTATATCACATCTTGGTTCTAAAATATAATCATAAAAAAAAATTTTAAATATTTTTTTTTTTAGTAAAAAGATATTTAAAAAGTATATTTGCCTATATTTATTGTAGCAGCAAGCCATTTCCATGCATTTCCAAGTCCATGAGGATGAGGCTTGTTAACTCCTCTTCTTTGCTTTGTTATGAGTATAGATGAATAAAGGTACATTATTCCACCCAGTCTTTTCCAAAACTGTTCAGGTTTTTCAGGTGTTCCATCTTCACTATATTTACAACCAAGAGATTTATAATAATCTTCATCTGATTGATCTTTTTTAGGTACAAGAAAGACGGGAACAAAAAAAGGACTTTTAGCATGAAAACGTGCTAAAAGAAGTTTTCCGAAATCTGGCCAATCATTCCATAATGCTACTGCAATAGCAGCAAATGGAAAAGCCAATTCTGGTTTACTTGATATAGTTGTATCTCCTTGATCCTATTATGAAAATTACAAATTTGTTTGAAATAATCTAAAGTTATGTTTATGTATGTATGTATGTATGTGGGTATATATATATATTAAAAATTTATATTTTTCTCACCACAATCTTTTGTGCCAAAAGACTTTTAGAGAAATTCTCAGCTTGTGGATTTAATAAAATATTTGGAGTTCCTTTTCCTAATAGAAATAATCTTAATTTTTCATATTTATCAATTAATTGCTCGCAATTTACATGAGAAATAGCGTTAATAGTAATATTTAACATCTTTTGACACTCAAATTTAAATTTTTTTGTAATATCAGATTTTACGAAATCTTGATACGTAGAAATATAATTTTCTAAAACTTGTTTACTTTCTAAATAAGTTTTATATAATTCGTTATCAAAATGTATTTCTTCAGTTTGATTTTCTGAAATCCACAAAAAATAAAATAAAAATTGACAGTTGAAATAATAATTGATTTAATAATAAATCATAATAATATACATGAGTATATACATGTTTTATATTAAAAAAAATTTAACCTGGAGAAATATCATTTGTTGTGTTTGATGTTGCTGCAACTGGAATGTTTGGATATTGTGGTGGTTGTAATTCTGTAGTTGAACTGTCTGTTTCTGAAGGAGGCTGATTTTGGAAAATAAGAGTTTGCTTTTCTTGCTCAGTTTCTTGTTCTGCAGCTTTATGTTCTTGAGATTCTTTTACCAAGTTTTGCATTTCTTGCATTTGTTTTATCCTTATTGCCTCTTCTTGTGCTTCGAGCTCTGCTCGTTTTACTTCCAATTCTCTTTGAGCTATTTCTTCTTCATATAAAGCTTCAATTTGATCTAAAAATAAATATTTAAAATCATTTTTAATATTTATGTAATACAAATTTTAATGGCATTCATACCTATACTAGCTTTAAATGATTGAAAAACTTCATCATTGCATTGCACTATAATTTCTGCCATTTTTATATCTGCTGATGTAAGATCACCTGTCTATAAATTAAAAAAATTTTAATTTTGTTGTAAATTACTCTCGATTAATCATTCATTAGATAAGTATATCTTACTCGTGATTTCTCATTTATTGCTTCCATTTGCATACTTAATTCTTTTAGTTTAGCAGCATACGGTGCTAATAATCGAGAGGCGGATGCTTTATCTCGACATGCTTTAGATACATTAGCAATGTCTTTCCATTTAGCATGAAAGCTTTCTCGAAAAGGATTAATTTTTTTTGATATTTCTTCGCTTTCTTTGAGTCTCTGCTTTTGAACTTCATTTTTTCTATTAATTTCAAGCTGTTGTTCAAGTTTTTCTTCTTCAGCTTCCAAACGAGCTAATTTCTCTGCTGTTTCTTTTTCACGCTGAATAGATATTCTTGTAAATAATTGGGACAATTCATCTTGAATTTCTTTCCGTGATTTTTCCATCTCCTTTTTTTTCTTTTCAATAGCTTTCTATAAGATTTAAAAAATATCATTTTTAAAATTGTTATCTTTTGTTATTTATAATTTTTATAAACTTTATTTACACATACTTTAACTTTATCTCTTCGTTGGACTTCATTTTCTAACAAGATTTTTTTTATTGAAAATGTTATGCTGCTTCTTGTCAATGCTGTTCCATTTATTAGAGATTTATTAGATCTAGATTGAATTTCACTTTCATTATTAGAAATATGCTCATTTTCTTGATCAGCATCTGGACCAAGAGTGACCTTGTCAAATTCACCAGACACTCTACAGGCTTTATTTAATATAGAAATTTTCAAACAATCAAAACTCTTTGTGATGTCATTTATACCTGGTGAATTAAGCTAAAAAAATTATTTATGAAATAAAAAGTGCGAAATTTAAAATTATCAATAATATCATAATATAATGCAATGTAAAAAAAAAATAAAAATTACCAATTTATCAGTACATAACATTGTATTTTTGCAAAGCAATACTTTTCTACTATCATTTCTTTTATTATTTTTATCAGACATATTTTTTAAATAATTATTACTTTTCTTAGAAAAGCATAACTAACAAGAAATCAACAATGTGAAACATAACCTAAACACATAATTTTCGTCACATTCCCTCCTTCAGAGATGTACGCATGCGTATAAACAGCCGCAAAATCATAATAATCTTGATTATTTGAAAATTCATTATTCGTTACAAACATATTTTTAAAATTAATTAAATTATATTACAATTATTTTTATAATAAACAGTTGTTCTGTAAAATATTCAAAACGTCATTAAACTTTTATACAGCAGCAATTATTTTGAATAAAAATTCTATTATTTGGATCCAGTTACAAATTTAATTAGTTGACGCTAGATGGCCTAAAAATTTCATGAATCGGCAGTCATACAGACCAACAGACGACGCGTCAATTTTGACGTAGCAATGGATGATCAGTTATTGGTGAGTATTTATTCAATGATACGTTTTGTTTTCTTGAGGTGAGCCAAAGGTCGTTAGATGATCTCGTTTACTTTGCAATTGAAACACTTTGATCTTCCCCACTGACGTATCGAAGTGTGTCACTGCGTGGTTAAGAACCTAACCTACAAAATGTATCAATGTGAAGATTCTAAGCCATATGTACGATGAAAAATTAATATTTATATTTACTGTTATTCTTTGCATTACTTAGAATCTTTTTGTGTATTTTAGGAACCTACATTGTACACAATTAAAGGTATTGCCATTTTAGACAACGATGGCAACAGAATACTTGCCAAATATTATGATAAAAATGTTTTTCCAACATCAAAAGAACAAAAAACATTTGAAAAAAATCTCTTCAATAAAACACATAGAGCAAATGCAGAGATAATCATGCTTGATGGTCTGACATGTGTATACAAAAGTAATGTGGATCTATTTTTTTACGTAATGGGAAGTTCACACGAAAATGAGGTTGTATATCAGTTTTATTGATTGTCTAATAAATTTATAATATAATAAAATACTAACTACAATTTTTATTCATCCTAGCTGATTCTTATGAGTGTGTTAAATTGTTTATACGAATCTGTAAGTCATATACTTCGTAAAAATGTTGAAAAGAGAGCAGTACTAGATAGTTTGGACATTGTTATGTTAGCAGTGGATGAAATTTGTGACGGAGGGTAAGCATTATGCATAAGTATTGAAAACAAATTTTAAATATTCATATTATTATTTTCTTGAAGCGTATTTAAAATTTCAGTTTAAGTTAAAATAAATATAACAATTCAAAGCAAAAAAACTTTTTTCATTTCAGTATTATTCTGGATGCTGATGCTCCAAGCGTTGTTCAAAGAGTTGCTTTAAGAACAGATGATATTCCCTTAGGAGAACAAACAGTAGCACAAGTAAGTTTAAAAGTCTTATTTTTATTAAATTATTTTTTAATAAAATTTGTATTAAAATTGAAATAATAAAAAATAAATAATTTTTGTAGGTTTTACAATCAGCCAAAGAACAGCTAAAGTGGTCAATATTAAAATAGAATTACAATTTATACTTTTCTAATTTAAAACTTTATGATGTTAATGAAAAACGATATCTTTTTCAAATATTTTATAATTGATATTCGCTGTCATTTTATGTATACATTCCGATATTGCAAAATTTTTTTTACTGTAAAAATTTTACAGATTATGTTTCTTTATGTCATTGAAATATTTTGTTTACTATTTAATGGACATCATTAAAAAGTATTTATGTTTTAAATGAATCAATATAAAAATTGCCTTTTTAAAAAACAAAGCATCTGCAGATTATTTATTTTCAATCTTCATAGTTCTTTAATATCTGATCAAATATGATTAAAATAAATAAATTTAATTTTTAAAACTTTCGTAGTAACATATTTCCCAATGAATTACTTTTACATACCTTTGCATATACTTTTCATAATTGTAATAATACATTTGGCTCGTTAATTAAAATGTAATATTAATGCAATGATGGACACTTTTAAAATTCCAGAAAGTACAAATAAGGTAAATATTATAGTGAAATTTTTCATTTTTAAAAAATAATATAAAATAATATAATTATAGCATATTTACAGGATCTTGGTATCTATATCTCTAGTATTTTGAAGTATTTTATTCTGTGAATGTAATAATAATAGCAACATCATCACAAATGGATAAAATTGCTCCAGTTATTTATCATAATATGGATAGTTAATTTTTCTTAAAGAAAGTTATCCATGACATTATAAAAAGTATTACACTCTTATAATTTTAAAATTAATATTGATGAATTAAATTTACTTGGGAAAAATGGTGAAAGTGAACCTGAAACATTTAGCTTTAATATTGCACAGTTTTTTTAGCTTCTTTTATAACTTTTTTACTTTTATACAATATTCAATATACAATCAATATTTTATTAAAAAATATAAACATAATAAGCAAACCATAATATTTATTAAATTTTACATCAAGTACAAAGTTTATGTGATTTCATTAAATTTTTATAAAGCATTTATACAATTAAATTAAAATGTAAAGTATTTACTATATATATAATTATAATAACTGGTTTAAACTATGAAAACTTTTTGATATACAATCTATACATAATATTTTATGAATAAACATTAAGTGCTTCTTACTAAAGTACAGAAATTATTATTAAAATTTAAAAAAATTAATAAGTTATAACTTTTTACTGAATATGTTCATCTAGTAATTGTTTATGAGATCTTCAGTATATTTTGTTATTATAAGACTCTATCAATAGGATTATTGAAGTATATAGATATAATGTTATCTAATTTTATATGGATATTATTGTTTTAAAGTACAAAAATTTAAATATTTTATCTTTGCAGCTTGTCATAATAATGAATATATTTTTAGATTTCAAAATTTATCTAAATTACTGAAGTGATTTAAAGTGTGATGTTTTAATTTTTTAGGTACAATTATGCAATGAAAATACAAAAATAATTAATAAACATATATTATTTTCGAATTGTAGACTTATTATTTTAATTTGATACTTATTTTTAATAAATTTTTGCTATAAAATGAAAGTATTAAATTTTCACTTGATTTGGGTTTGAAAAAAATAAATTTTAGTTTCAAAATCTCCTACATGAAGCGCTGCAAGCGCATGCGTATCTATCAAGGTGGTTGCGTATCTGGCAGCGCCTCGTACGATAGATTTTGAAACTAAAATTTATTTTTTTCAAACCCAAATCAAGTGAAAATTCAATATTTTCGTTTTACAGCAAAAATTTATTGAAAATAAGTATTAAATTAAAATAAGTCTATAATTAAATAATTTATATGAAAATAAATTAGTTTTAATAAATTAATCCGTAAGATTTTTATTTCAAACTTCAGAAATCATTCAAACATTTCACAAGGTTATATAAGTAAAAATGAATTATGTATTTTTATTTAACCCCTTAACTTGTACGCTCGAGTTAATTTAAGCGCACTTAATAGGCTTTCAAAAAAAACTGTGCGTTAAGGGGTTAATGCAAATTTACATAAATATATAATGTCTATTTAAATGAAAAAAATAATAAAATAAATATAATTAAATTAAATATAATATAATTATAATTTATTTGTTAAGAAATATAAACTCGTTTTTTAAATATAGAAAAATTTTTACTTTAGATATTCCAATTTTCACGTTATTTTGATGATCAATTTTCAAATTGTAAACTATTTTTAAAGAATACTAACTTTTTTAAAAAACAATCATCGTCTTTTACTCGTTCAACGAGTAATTTTAAGAAACCAATCAATTCTTTTCCTGTAAGTTTGTAAAAAAAAAAAAAAAAAAGAATAAGAAAATAAAGTTTCCATCGGCAATAAACCCTCATAAAGTCGTCTTATTTCACTCGTCCTTGTAAACGAGGTATAGACTTTTTTTTTTTATCCACGTGGTGAGTCTTCATCGGCGAATCAGTCAACGCGGCACTGCAACGGCGATAAAAGAAAAAGGGAAGAAAAAGAATAAGAAAGATAGAGCCGGCACGCTTAAAGAATAGATTCGGGTCGCGCACGAGAAAAGGTGTCGTGACGTTGAGTGCGTCCCCGTGGATTTTTCGTATCCACCTACCTACTCTCTCTCTCTCTCTCTCTCTCTCTCTGGGGAAATCTCACTCTGAGAAAGATTGGCGAAATACAGGAATAGAGAGAGAGAGAGAGAGAGAGAGAGAGAGAGAGAGAGGGAGAGAAAGGATTCAGGAAAAAAGAGCGAAAAGCGTGCCCGAGGGTCGCTCGCTTATTTGGAGTCATGTGACAACGTAAACCGATTCGATCGCACGTCCGTTGGTTACTCTTTCATTGTTCTGCATGTGCGTCCCATCCACTCGGGGAATTTTAAATTTGATTATGTACGTCGTACGCTCTTTTTTATCTCTTTACCTTTTTTTGCTTTTACGTTCTTGATTTTAGTTTGCCTAGCAAAATGATGATTTTAGTTTGCCTCTGGGACGTTTTTTCCTTCGTATTATCTCGAGCTTCATACAGAGCGATGTTTCAGAAAAACTTTGTATACGCGCATATTTTTACAAGCAACGAATAATAATGATATTTTGAATGACGTTATAAAATGTGACTAGTATTCTATATCATATATTTTAATTTATTTTCATTGAAATAATATGTAAGAAAATTTCTTCAAATTTATTAACTTTAAATGTATAAGCATTTTATTTAAATTCGATCAATATTTTATTCACGTCTATAAAAACAATGATTAATAAGATTGCTAACAGATTTAACTATCGCGCGCGTATACACGCCTAATCTTAAAAATTTCGCATTTAACATAAAATTTCAATTTTCATTGTTCGCCTGGTATTCGTGCGAGCGCCTTGAAAAAAAAAAAGAAAAAAAAAAAATGAAAACAAACAGCCGTCCCGAAGCCATTACAATAAATTCTCTTTTTAATTCAAGCTCTCGATATCGGTCGTTTTCTTTCATTTGCCCATGATTTTTTTAAACGGCAACTCGACAACCGCCGTCGTTCTCTCACCGGCGAATGAACAAAAAAAAAAAAAAAAAAAAAAAAAAAAAGAAAAGAAAAAAAAAATAAAAAAAAACTCTTCGGCGCTTGATCGCTACGGAATTATTGGTCGGCCAAGCTTATTTATTGACTTCATTTTCTCTCCGGGAAGAGGACACGAGACATCGAAAGCGGAAGGGCGAATGCTTGCTATTCGCGCACAAGGAATGAAAGACCGATGAGATTCTCGATTTTTTGTTTCTTCGTTTGTTCGTGTGTATTTTTTTGTTTTTTTTTTTTTTTTTTTTTTGTTTTGGTTTATTTATTTATTTTTTTTTTTTATTGTTTCAAGCGAAATGGAAAAAAAAGATAGCGGTAACGCCCGAACGTAGAAGGTATCGTTGTTATTCTATCGTTGTAGAGTCGCGATTTATGACTTGTCGGGAATACACCGGCGACGTTAATTATTGCGCGCTTCCAATTCTGCATCGCGGGGTCTTATTTCTTTTGTCGCGCCGAAATATTTAACAGCCGGTGAATTGAAAGACAAAATGGGTATAAATGGTCATTTTTATGACATTTTTTTTTTTTTTTTTTTTTTTTTTTTTTGTTTTTTAAATTTTAATATGCATACAAAGTACTGTAATAAGACTTGAATATTGTGGTTAATTATTTTATAACAATGGATATTTTATTTTTTTACGCGCACCAAACGCTTTCAATGCATAGATTGAAAAATTTGTCGAAAATGAAAAATGAACAATAAAACTTTTCAACAAAGGTACGTACGTCAAAACAAGCTAAAATAAATCACAGTCTCAAGCAAATCGAGCCAGCGTAACGTATGCGAGGACGTATCCCTTTCTCTTTCTCTCCTCGAATCACAATGAAAAATATCGACCAAATGACCCAATTTAATACAGGTAATTGCGCGAGCGCATTCGGCACCCACGCGCCATCGAATTTCCATCATCAATCGTCTCGGCTCGGCAGGCGCGCTCGCTCGCATTCGAGGGCGATCATCCGAACTCGAAGACGCGTCCGTCGCAGCTGAAAATAAGGGAGGGAAAAATCCGCTCGTGTCTTTTCAATGCCGCGTCGTTTCTGTGTGTGTGTGTGTCGCTTTAAAGCGCAAAAAGCCACAGAATGAAGGTGGGACATATGGGCGACTACTGTAGGCGGGGGTGGCAAACGTATAAACCGGACACCTCGTGGCGTTAAATTGTGGTTTCGTCGTTGTAAATTTTCTATATATATACATTTAGTGTATGGCTCGTGTCCTTTCTTGCGGCTAATTTTTACTCGCTCGCGCGTTTATTTTTATGGCGTTCGCCACCTGGATCATTAACGATATGTGTGGATCGATTGATTGTAGATTCGGTGATTTACACTTGTGGTTGATAATCAATGGGGTGTGGTGGGAGTGTGGGAGGGGGGGGGGAGAATACGTTTAGCGAGCACATTTTGCTTACTGCAATCAGTTTTTAACATTTTCATTGCTTGAGGTATATAGTACATGAGTATGCTTTTATATATGTCTATTATGTTGGTGTCTTTTAAATTACTTTATTAGATGTCGAGAAAAAGTTATATATTTATTTTTATAGCGATGTAGTCAAATAATTATTTATTGTATTTTATTTAATTAAGTTTATTACACATTTCTTCACTGAATAAAATGATATTTTCATATTTGAATAATGTAATTATTTTAATTATTGAAATAAATTAAAATAAAAAATTTTACAAATGTAAATTATCATTGGAAATACAATGATGAAATAAACTATTATATAATGTTGATAACAATCACGTTCGATATTCAATAAATAATAACGTTTTCATCTTTCTTCAATGTTTAAATGTCGACATTGAACCGTTTCTTTTGAAAAATAGAGGACGAAAAAAATCAAGAGAGCACGAAAGAGCCAATGGAGCATCGTAGTTAGCTTACTATAATTTTCTCGTAACAGAAGTCAAAATCGTCACCATAACCGACGTTGATAGTTTATGACTTCGGGACTCCGCGCGAGGAGTATAGCCGCTAAAGGTAACCGTAAGGCAGTTTTGCGAAAATATTTTCCTTGGCTTCCGTATATAATTTTTCGGCAAAAATGAGCCGCACGCGAAATGACGAGGCCGATGCTCCCGGTGCCGTTGCCGATGCGGTTTTATGGCGCGTCGGAGGCTGCGAGAGAGGTATGTACACTTCTATAACAAGCCGAGGGAAAGTTGCCGTTTTTCGTGTCGTGCTGTGCGCGACAAAGCTACCCGAATAATATTCGGTAGAGATGCTTCTCTCTTTCCCTATTCGTTCTTCTTTCCTTATTCCCGTTGATATATATATTGAAGATGCTTTATTGCTACCGTTGCTTGTCGCATTTTCACGAGAAAGCGGGGGCTTACGGTTTCCATTAGCCCGATCATAATTGTTACTTCCGTATTATTTGGGTGCGCAGTTATATCTTCAATGGGGTAAGGAGAAAACGTTTTAAATTTCAAAGAGAAAGTTGAATGTTGACGAAAACAAGATTTGTTTACTTGGCGGTATATCGTTTTATCAAAATTTACTTTGCAATTTGACAAATTATTATAGATTATTAAGAAAAAATTACTTCGTATTTTTACAATAAATTATGTAACTATGCGTTAGAAAGCAAAAAAAAAAAATCTGTCTGATTTTTATTCTTTTAATGTTACACTTCGTACTAATTATAAGAAAAAAAAAAAAAAAAAATCACTTTTTTAACAGTTTATCAAAATATAATATTAGAAAAACGAATGTTTAATGATTTATAAGCTGAAATTTTCAAAAAAATTTTATGCAAAAGCTAGTATTTTTAATGCCTGCCATCAATTTCAAAACAACAGCAACGCTTAAATTTTTCGCAATTTACAAATAAACAAATTCCCGTATAGAAATAATGAGCTTTTTGCGTCAATCGTACATACGCTTACCTTTTTGTATTAAGAAAAGAATCCTCATCAAGCGTCAAATCTATGCATAACATGACGCATCATCTTCGGACGACACTAACGCCGTACTCACCTTGTGCACTTTCACTCGGTGCCCGCGCGAACGCATAAGCGTCGATCGGCGAATTCGAAAGAAAATTATGATGCGCAATAATGCTGCCGTCGCTTTCTCTCTCTCTCTCTCTCTCTCTCTTCCTTTTTTCCCTCTCGCTCTTCACCATGACGAAAGTCTCTTTTAACTTATACTTGCACTCTCCTTTTCCTTCCTTCTTCTCCTACTCCAAATCGTCTCCTCTCTGTCTCTCTTTTTCTCGTCAAATATCTATGTATACCCACGCGTACACACACACATATATATATATATATATATATAAACACGCATACACCGTGCCATTGCTCGTTGTGCGAGCGTAAAAGCCACCCGCAAAGAGTGTCGGCAAACAGGCCCTCATAAATAACGGAGCGGGCAGAAGCGTCTCATGTCTCAATGCTGAGCCTCCTCTCTCCCCCCCCCCCCCATCCTCTCTTGCCCGTTGCTGTCCGAAAAAGGTCCCCCCCCCCCCCCCCCCCCGAGCAGCGAGACGAGATCCGAGAGGTACCAGCACGTTAGACGCGCACCGCGAGGGGTGAACGTTTTCGCATATCCCCGGCTACCGGCCAAATTACGGGGCGGTCTGTGTATCTTGCCGCGTATACGTGTATACGTGTACATACAGAGGCCTCGTTTACTCGTGATTCGCGAATATATTGGATTAGATTACATATGTGTTTTCAAATATTTATCATACGCGATAGTTGTTTGTTAGGTATGATTGACGTTGCAATTTTATATCGTTACAGCAAAAAGTTATTTGTAAAATGTAGCATTTATATGGTTCTAGTATTTGTTTTCATTTGTTTCTTTTTACTAACAATGATTTCCATTTGAAAAGACATTCAGATTATAATAAATAAGATCGTTTTTAATAATTAATTAACGAAATTTTTTATATTTTTTCAATGGCATTCGCGATTTTTGACACCGAAAACAATGTTTATAAATCATTGCTTTATAGCAGCTATTTACCGTTTCGATAAACTAAAATTAACATTTATTTATTATTTTTTATAATGCTGACATTATGCAAAATTAAAACTATCAAAGATCTATTAATTTCGTTAATTTTCAAAATAAATTTTCTACTTCTGTTGGAGAGATCGTCATGTTACAAGAAAAGAAAAAAATAAAATAAAACCAGGATTTTATGCAGACAATAATTGTATAATATTAACCCCATGGTGGAATAATCAATTTAAAAGCTTTATAAAATATAAAAAGAAAAAAAAAGCTTTTTATACGAAGGATTAAAAAATTTGCCCGATCATTTGGAATAGAGCCGCGGCGAGGAGTAATTCACGCCGTATAGCCAATCCTGAAGCGGGTAAATATCCGAGGGAAGATAAAGCTCTCTGGATGAACGCGCGCTTGTCTAAATATATATATATATACATACATATATGTAAGTACGTCAGGATGCGCGTGTGCGTGATCGTGCTAAGTCTGTGGCTTTATGTGAGCTCAGGTGGCGACGCTCAAAGCCAATTATGCGGCGCTCGGCGTCGGCATCGTTTTCCCGCAAATCCCTCGCTCCTCGCTTACTCGCACTCACGCCTATAATTTTCCCTCCTCTCTCATGCTCTCTCTCTCTCTCTCTCTGTCTCTCTCTTTCGACGCGGAGAAGTTTAACTTGTCTCCGCTATAACGGATTAACGGCTACGATTTATGCGCCCGTAATTGTTTCCACCCTTTAATTAAGTCGCATTTATTTCACTTAATGAAAACCGCATTGTGCAACTTTCGGTTAGATGCCTTTATCTTTATATATACATTACAGTATTAAAACATCAGTTGGACATTTTATGGAAGAAATAAAGGAAAAAGAAAATCTATTCTTGATTGCCATCGGTGACGTTTTTGTTCCGAAGAAGTTTATTATAAAACAAAATAATGCACGCGATCAGGATATCATTTAAAAATAAGATTTTGTTATTTTAAAAAAAAAATATAGTCAAAAGGCGCGCAGTATTTTACTTGCAATAATTTTTCAAAGACCTCGAAGCGTCTTCATTCAACATTGATCAACGTTTGCAAAAGTTTTCGCAAGAAACTGTAATATTGACGGATATACAAAAGATACAAGAAAATTTATCGCGACGATCAAAAAATATAAACTCATTCGTGTATTCTTTGCGATTCATCGACAATTTCCATTCTTTTATTTAAGTTTAGCACGCTCTATTTCAAAAACTTATTCGTATGTCTTTCTCTCTGTCTCGATCGAAAGAAAATCGCTGACCTAATCAAAGAATAATCTTGCTAGCGTTTTCATATACACACACACACACACACACACACACACACACACACTCACACACACACATACACACGTACACGTACACGAAACGTATTCCCAGAAGACACGACATAAGCGCTTCCTACTTTTCATCCTCGTACATACATGCCTCTCTCCTTCCATCCTGATTCGCCGGCATGCGCCATTTTCGCAGCTATAAAACATCCGAGCGAATTTCTCGGGGGCTAGCCCTTATCTTTCCTATTATCGATAGCTGGCCGGGGACCAATATGGCCTCGTATCTCTTTCTCTCCTCTTCACCCGTACATACCAGCTTCTCTCGCTTTGCCTTTATCTCTCGCTCCTCTCTTCCTCCTTCCTCTGTATATACGCATATGTATAACGAAGTAGCGCCGCTTCGTTGCCATGGCTACGCGCAAGGAACTTCTTTATGTAGGCAGAAGGAACGTAAGGAGAAATCCCATCATCCGTACTATTATCGTATCTCTCTACCTCCCGTAAATAAGATGCGCACGCGCGCGCGCGCGCATATTGAGTAAGCGAGCCGAGAGCCACTGAGCTCGTTTCTTTACAGCGACGAGGGACCGAACTCGACGATGACATAGCTTCGTACTGATTTGGGGAAAAAAAAAAAAAACGCCTGCGAAACGTTGTCGACGTTTATTCCGGAACATTGACTTTACTATTACGTGTACAAAACTGTCATCATAAGGAAAAGAAAGAATAAAAAGACAAAAGTCATCGGTATCTTTTTTTCTCGCTCTCTCTCTCTCTCTCTCTCTCTCTCTCTCGATAAATTAAACTTCTTCATTTGCGAGGAAGAAATCACTAAACAATCTATAAAGTATATTGTATTAAACTATTATTTTTATAATAATTTAATAAGCTATTAAAAGTTTTTATAATTATAATTAAATTATAAGTAAACTCTTTTCTATAAATCTGCAATAATTATCCAAGAGGATTTAAAACTGTCTCTAAAATTCAAGCGAATTAAAGTGAAACACCATTAACTAATTTAACATTTATGTATATACATATACACAGCGACTGAATTACAACGAGGAATTAGTGAATATTTACTAGTAGATTGTAGCGAAATTTCACTAATTCAACTTTAGAGAGATATAATCGGGCTCGCTTACGTTCGCCGTTTCGAGATTATTTCGCCAATTTATCGAAGCTCCATACAGTCCAGTTACACAAGTATATTGTTCGCTCGAGCAATTTCACGTTATCATGCTCCGCACGAAATGGATACACAACCGATAAATCACCCTTGCCTACTTGCCGCGCGTTCCGAAAAGACTCCGGGGAGAAAGAACGATGTATATATATATATATATATAGTCGTTTATTTCTTTTGCGTAGTCGGTAGATGTAAGAAAGAGAGATGGAGCAAAAAGAAAAATAAAGAGAGATAAAAAAGTAAGAAAAAGTAGAATGGAAAAGGAGATAAGATGCGCGAATAACTGAGAAAAATGGAAACGGCCGATGCAGAGAAAAAAAATATAAGAAAGAATTATTAACAAATAATGTTAAAGGAGATTTTTAAAATAATATCAAGTTTATCGACGTTAATTAAGTATATTTTAATACTATTTTATTTAATTATTTTAAATTACTAACTAGAACATTCTTTAATTCATACATAATTATGTATCGATTATTTTTTAAGTATAAAAGCCTTATATCACTGAATGATTAAAATCTCAGTAGTATAACCAAATTTAAGGCATACATACACATATTATTATCAAATGATTTCTTTTGATAATTTGTGTATTTATCATCTACGGCATATTTTTAAATTTTATCAACTTTAAATCATTATACAAACATATTTTTTTCAATCATGCAAAATAAAAATTCAAAGAGAATAAAATAGAGAACAATACGTTGGTTAAACAAAGTAAAATAGAACAAGACAATAGCTGCTACGTCGGAAAGACGGTGACGATTCTATAGGTATATCATTGTACGGGTAACTCGTCGTACTCGCAAATCTTGCGCTGTACATGTTTCCAATCCGATGTTTTATCGCTTGAGAAACTGCGACATACATCTTCGTCTTGGTTTATCTCTTAGTGTTTTCTTTTTATAAATATATTTATACGCGAGAGCGTGTAATCCACATATGTACTGAATGAAAGGATAAATTTTATGCTTTATTCTCTATTTTTTTTTTTTTTTTCTTTTTCTTTTTCTTTTTCTTTTTCTTGAAGAAATAATGAAAAAGACGAATTGTAGATAAATAAAAGTATTTTATATAAGTATAATTAAAAATGGTTAGGTAAATTTTCTTTGTATCAAAAAATTGACAATAACGGAAATGTATTTAATAAATTGTGCTTACTAATAAACTTTTACATATTTTAAAAATTTCTTTGTAAAATATAATGTATTAAATAATTCAAATAATATTCTTAATATGATACGTGTATTATTTAAAAAAAATTTTATCGAATTATTGAATTATTTTAATAAATAAATATTTTCTTCATCTTTACAATAAAATAACAATCAAAATATAAAATTCTTATTGTATAAACGCACAACTTAAGTGAATTTTCCATATCAATAATATTTCCGTCCTCGTTTAACTAAAGCAACCAGACGATAAGCAGCTTTAACATGACTTTCCTTTATCCCCCGGAAAAATTTCCTCGCTAACATCCCACATGTAAAAACAGGCGTATCGTGCGAAGCTCCATCATCCCCTTCGAGAAGCAATTTCTTCACGAGCTGGGGCGCGTGCGCGTCGAGAAGAGTTTCGCCATCGGGCAACGTCTCCGAGCTCGCGTGCGGCCGCTTAATAGGCAAGATGGCGTCGCTACCTTATCGTTTATCCCCACCCCCTCCGCGCGCGAGAGAGCCCGAGAATCCAATAGCATTGGATGGCAGCCAATATGGCGGCCCTCGTCAGCGATATCATCGCTCGGTTTTGCTTGGACGATCGGACAACTTCCCCTCCTTCTTATATTATATATGGATGTATCTATGTATGCGTATTGTGTGTATATGTGTGTGTGTGTGTGTGTGTGTGTGTGTGTGCAGATATTTTACTTAAATAAAATATGGCGGAATATGTGCAATTTATCGCTTGATTTTGAAAAAGAAAGAATTTGAAATCAGAAATAAATTTATTTTTCTAGTTTTTATTTTTTCAATGTAAAATTTTAAAATAATCATTCTTTTGTATATTAATTAAAATCATTCTTGTTTAAAAATATATTTCTCGTAATAACAATAACATATATTTAAAAAAATAAAACAAATTGATTTAATTTAAACATATGCAAAACAAGTATTTTTGGATTCTTTTTTTGTATTATAAATATGTATGAATCTAATAAGAATTATCTACAATAAAAATAATTTTTTACAAAACACTTAATAATTTATATAATATATTAACAATAATTAATTTTTTTAATTGTATAAATAATGCTATGACAAAATTTTTCACAAGTGTTTCTGCAATCATTTATAATAAACTGAAACGTTCTTTAGCATTATCAAATCTTTATTATTTTTGTGCAATAAAACGACAAATGATAAACAATTAAATAAAAAATAATAATAAAATTTAAAGTCTTTAAAGTAAATGTTGTAATATTCGCATTCCTATATTTCTAATAAGCGAATACTGATTAAGGTCATAAGACAAGTGAAAGTTTCTTTCCTCGCACTTGACAAACTGACTCCGTGGGATTCTAGCTTAAGCGTAATGCACATTATAATGTGCAAAGTAGTGAAGGTCCACATGAAGCAGGTCGACGGCTTCCGCTGCTGCGAACGCACGAAAGAGAAACGCGTATCTCCAAACATAGGAGACTAAGACGATCAGAGCCTTTAAGAACTGACTAAAATGCACCCTAATAACCCAGAGAAAGAAGAGTCGACTGGGTCGAGGACGCAAGCTCCTGCGGAGCTCCCTTAACTTCTCTCTCTCTCTGTCTCTCTGTCTCTCCGTCTCTCGGTCGCAAATCCCTTGTTCGTATAGCTACTCGGAAGCGCATCTCTTTCTCTAAATACGGATCGTACATAAGTCTCAGCTTCTTTGACAATGCTAGGGACCTACGTCCTTGACACAATATTTTGACGGGTCTTCTCTCTCTCTCTCTCTCTCCTCTCGGCTTAAAGAGTCACCTCGAAGAGAGGAACTAAGCCTACGGGCGTTCCATGAGAAAGAAAGAGAGAGAGCGAGAGAGAGAGAGAGAGAGAGAGAGAGAGGTTAACTAAACAAACACAGGACAAGGGAGGAGGAGGAAAGAGAGAGATAAGGTGAAAGGACCGCCCGCGGGATTTTGAAGCGTGCGCGCGTGCCGAAAATGTCTTCGGCGCTTTCTTTCTTCTGTTTTCGAGTAAAATTAGTTTCGCGAGAGGGCGAGATATTCTCGAAAGTTTATCCTGGGGAGTTTGTTGTGACTCGAGAAGACGCTGTTTTGTAAACGCGATCGATCTGTATTCGTGCAGCAGAAAGGTTTTCCTTTGCATTATGCTACGAGAAAGTTTTGCCTTAACGATCGAACGAATAATTGAAAAACAAAAAAAAAAAAAAAAATGTTTAACGTAAACATGCTGGGTTTGAACAGTATATTTACCAAATCCTAGATAATATTCGTTTCAAAATAAAAAAAAAAACTTGTTAATTATTCAACCTTTATTTTCGTTATAGTATTGATTGCTTAAAGATTTCATAATCGTTCATAATTTTAAATTGATGATTTGTAAATATAAAATTGTTCAATAAGTAATTAAAAATGGGTAATATGAAAAAAGAAAAAAAAAAAAAAAAAAAAAACGAATTGAATTTTAATTTAATTAAATATAGGAGAGGGACGACAATATTCATTATTCCTATTTGTTAACCTAAAATTTCTTTTGTAACTAGTTTATAAATGATATATAAAGTATATAATGATGACAATTTTTTGTTTCTATGTATATCAACCAAGCAATGTGTCCATGTTAGTTCATTATCTATTTGGCATAAATCATTGACTTTTATAAAATATCGATACATAATTATCAAGTATAATTATAATTAGGAATAGCTACTAATTTATCGATTATACCTCCGCGATATTTAAAAAAAAATTTTGTAACAAATAATAAAGAAAAATTAAGCTATAAATTGAAAAGATTTTTCAATAATTCTCAACATATTGTTAATAATTTTGTTGAACGATATTATTTTACATCGAGTAAAGCTTTTGTTTTGAATACGAAAATTGTATAAGCTAAATGTTTTTCTTAAAAACAGTATGTCGAAAATTTTCAAAATTGTACTATTATATTCGAAAACATGTATTTTCGAAAATAGAAAATATATTTGTTTGAAAATTTTGGATTAAACTTTCTTAAATATTAAATATAAAGTAAAATGGTAAAAAATAATAAAATTTGAAAATTGAAATAAGAAGAATTGCTTTACATGTTAATAAAAAAATATTATTTTTTTATTTTATGTTTATTTTAGATAAAAATGTATAAGGTTTATTTCTTTTATTATTTAATAATAATTTTAATCAACATTCATTAAGACTGTAAATACTAAAATTGTCCTTTAACAAAAAAAAAATAAAATAAAATAAATAAATAAATAATAATGATAAATCTTTAAGCTTTCCAAACGAAAATACTTTCTTAAATCATTGAGCAGATATTCGTACGAATTTTCTGTTCTAACACTAAAATCTCACGGGAGAAAATCCGAAACAATTCATTATGCCCTCGCATTATCATTCTTGCGAAACTAATCGAGAACTCATAGTTAGACCGGAGCCGGTACACGCGACGCGTGTACATCGTCACCGTTCGTCGCGAATTATCGCGTAACTTGAGAAACTCGGCTCTGCGTGCGCCGTGTCCTTGGATAACGCGCTAGGTTTTCGTGGTTCTATTATTCACGTTTCTCTCTCTCTCTCTCTCTCTCTCCTGCGTGTCCCACTGTCCTAGAAAAACATAAATCTCACTTCTCCCTCTCTTTTTCTCATGCTACATCTTTCCTCGACTCTTTCTCTCTCTCTCTTTCTCTCTCGGGCGGTCCAGTCAATATTTTCAAAATATTTAGTACTCCCCCCCCGTTGACTCGGCACGCGCCAACGTCTCTCTTTGCGACTTTTTCCATTATAGCTCAGCTCGTGTCTCGTGTTCTCGCATGGGATTTTACCCCCGGAGAAACGCGCACGGGTAAAGAAAACGGCGTCGATGACGATGTCGACGACCTTGACCAAGCGACACGGAAAAGAGACTTTCTTCGTGTCCTTCTGGTGCACGAGTCATCGATGCTTCCAAATCAGCGTTTTCTTCTTTTTCATCTTCTTCTTCTTCTTCATCTTCTTCTGCTTGTGCTGATGTTGCTGCTACTTTTAAGCTACTACTCGATTCGACGTCCTCGAAGGTGGAAAGTTTTATTGGGATATAAATAATCGTCCGGGGAGACTTTACAGCTCCGTGTCCGCGCTCCATTGTCGACGGGCTTCCGAATTTTATTGGCTAATTCCGCGCTAGTACCTTTTATGCCTTTTTTCAAAATATATATTCAAAGTCGCGTTTTCTTACGTTAAATTGTTTTATCAAATTTCTTGTATTGTGCAGGTTTAGATGGCACAAAAATATTAAATAAGGATGATATGGGTTTACATTAAATGGCCTAAAGCTACTTGAAAAAAAGATAAAAATTGAAAAAATCACGCCTTTGTCAGATTTTTGTTAAATAAAGAAATAAATTTCAAAAAATAAATGGCCAATTAAATTTTTTCTTTGTTAAAGATGGCTTTTTTAAGAACTCCCAAATTTTCATTATAACGTTAAATGTATTTTAACGTATATAATAAATGTAACTAATAATAAAATATAGAAAATAGTTATTAATATAAGAGATATATCCAATGTTTCAGCATTACTTGAACTGAACTTTTGTAGACGATTTAAAAAAATTAGTTACGCATTGGGATATAAGCGTATTCAATTAAATGAAAATTACATTGAAAGAGTATCTTATAATTTTTATGAAAATTAATAAAATGAAAAAAATAACGGTCGAATTTAAAAACATTCTTTATACACGTTAAAATATAATTTACAATAAAAAAAATTATTCCGTAAAGTTCAAAGGGATAGCTGAGAAATTTTACAAGTAACCGATAAGAGCAGAGTCAGAGTATAGATTTTTATTGTTACGTCACAAAAAAATATTGACGTATAAATCATACGAATTTTATTACCTTTTTTAGGTCGGTGGTAGCAAGGTATAACTTTCTCTTTGGTCAAGGTAAAAAATGTTCATGCCATTGTACGATTATAGATAAGCCGATAACTCATAAATGTATCGAAAATTATTTTATTTATATATTACGAAGGATTGATTTAATTGTAAATGTAAAATTATATAGCAAAATTTATTAACAATACAAATTATATTATTATTAAAAATAGCTCTCTCGGTAATATAAAGTCAATATGATGAATAAAAATACAATTATTTTTGGTCAATTTAAAAATTATATATAAATATAATTTTTAAATAATAATAATTTAAAAATTGTATATAAATATAATTTTTAATATAAAATATAAGAATTATATTTTACTATTTTGAAAAAATAATAAACATAAAAAATTCATTATTGAAAAATATTGCGCGCTAATATTCATAAATTTCCTATATATATATATATATATATATATATATATATATATATATATATATATATCGATAGAAACGATTTATTTGTTAATTTTACTTAACGTTCATGCATAAATGATAAATTGAAATTTCGTTCGTTCCCTCATAGCACGAACAATGAGTCCAAGTAAAATATTCCAAGTAAATAGTTAAAGTGTCAAGACGACGGTTAGCCAGAGTAGAATAAGTCAATCGTTCACAATATCGCTCGGTCGACGCCTTTCGCAAAAGGCTTTTCCTTAACCGAACTTTCTACAAAAGGTACATCGGGGTGGAATAATGGCAGTGGGTCATCTGGCCTCTAAATCATTTTTAATTTATTCCATGCCATATTCGAAAGCGCTTTTATTTATTCGCTGCACCTTGTCAATTTTCTTTTGCTGTATGCATATATATATATATATATATATATATATACATATATATATATATTTGTATATACATTGATGGAACGATTTGCTCGGTTTACCAAACTTAATGCTTTTTGTAGATTCGCGCAACCGTATCATCGCTCGGAATGTTTCAATACACGAAAGCCGGATTTTGATTATGACGTAATTCTCGCTATTCTAATGTTATTGAGAAACTCATTTTTCTTTACAAAAATATCCATAAAGAAATTTTCAATGTTTATGTTATCGTCGTTGCTCGCCGAGTAAATCGATTAATAATTATTAAATCTTTCAGGAATTTTTCAAAATCAAAGCACTTGAATACTTTTAATTTAATTTTAACATATACATGTAGTTGTGCATATTCGTAAGAAAGAGCATTAAGATAGTAATAACAATAATCACAAAGGTATTTTATTATAAAAACTATCGTACATCTTTCGAAACAAAGCTTTATTCAAATGGTTTTAATTTGTTTTTTTTTTTTTTTTTTTTTTTTAATGAAATAATGGTAACTTGTTGACATAAAAGATAGTAGTACATGAGCATTAAAATATTTAGTAACTACAAGCGCAAATAAATATGCTTTATACACTAGTCCCCTTTATTTATTATCTTTAGCAACATAAAAATTAAACGAATTTTATTTACAATTTCCTTGTACAATGTTGTTTAATAAATCGGTAATTTTTGAATTACAACCGAGAATAATACGAATAATATTTATGAATTCGCAATCGTCATTAAATTTGCACCTCTTCATAGTTGAACGATGATCGTAAATAATCGCGCAGAGAGAAAGTCCTCGGTTAATTTTTCCATTGACTTTTCTAACAGCAACAGCAGCAGAAGAGAATCAGTAAAAGGGCCGTCCGACTCTTTACCTCCCATTATCCCCTCGCATAAGAGTACGCAACGGTTGTGGATCCTCGCGCGAGTTAGGTAATACTGAGTAATACCGAAAAACCCTCGTTAACGTTTTCCTCAGACGTTAAAGCGCGTATACAGCCTTGGCTCAAGGTTAGCGCGAGAAAACGACAAACGTCTTACAGCCGATGAAGAAGCGACTACTCGATCCCGTGATTCTATGTACGGTCTTATACGTGTATATATATATGTGTGTATACATTCGCAGCTCGAAGTGCTGTAGCAGTCCGTAAGTTAGAGAAGGGGAGAGAGATAGAGAGAGAGAGAAGCCGAGACTCGGTTTACGCGGGATGCTACCGTGCTTCCAAATTTTCGATGATTTACGGAGGCTCGTACAATAAGGGCTTTACCTACGAGTTATGTACGCAAAGCATAAGGTAGCATCGTAAAATAATAAACCATCTATTAGAGAGCTTTCCTCCGCTCCTCTTTTCCCTTTTTACTCTCTCGCGCTCTCTCTCTCTCTCTCTCTCTCTCTCTCTCTCTCTCTCTCTCTCTCTCTCTCTCTCTCTCTCTCTCTCTCTTTCTCTCTCTTTCGTTCTCTCGTACCTTTTCGCTCACTGCTCGATACTGCTATGCAAGTACATAAATACGAACGGTGGCGAAACTGCAAGGTAGACTACGTGTACGCAATGCCGCATCGTTCGGTTCGAGTATAAGAGTTGTGCGCTCTATACGTACACGATCGATTGCGCGCCTTTGATGTTATTTATAACGGGCGTAGCTAATTCGTAAGTTTTCGTCGCTCTATTTCTCTCTCTCTCTCTATCTATATATATATTTCTGTTTCTCGTCGTAATGACGAGCGAGGTAAAGTGGTTATGATATATTCTACGGTGAATTGCAAGCGTCCGAAACGCGATGCGCGCGTTATGACGAGAAATATAATTCTCAAAGGCACATTTTTCAAAAATTTTTCGTGCATTATGCGCTCTGTGCAATGAAGTATTTATTGGGGCTTTTAACTTAAAGGACGTTATGTAACGTTGGTTTTTAGGATAGCCTTTTACGTTTTAATCGTTCATCCTTTATAAACAAAATCGAACGACGCGACCATATATATATATATATATATCATTGTCATCTACTATATTATCAGTTATAAATTATTTTCGTTAAATTTATGCATGAAAAAATATGATATTCAAAGCAAAGGATACCTTTCTTCTTTGTATTGAAATAATTTGAAATTTCATTTTTTGAAAGAAGGCACAAATTAAAGTAATCCTCTCTCCGTTTGTAAAATAGTCATTGTACTAGTATATAGAATTTCAAGTCCCTTCGTTCTTGCAAGAATCACTTCTTCGACGATTTTATCATAGACATATAACTATTCGATAAAAATGTAATTATTTTATTACTGATTTTTACCTAAAACAATTATTTATAAAAATTGTTCGTGGCAATTAAATAAAATTAGTCACAAGTAATTTTAATCAAAATTAATCTCAATTATATAACAAATTAATTAATCATGATGAATATCACCCTATCAAAGATGAACTCACACCAAGTAGTAAGGGTAACAAAAACTTATCCAATTCGTTAAATAAGTAACTTTGAGCTTAATAAATATAAAAGTTGACCTGCCAATCGAGCAAGACGAAACTCTACCTATACCATCGAAGTATATAGTTCCGTTTAATATACACTGCGTTTATACGCTTGCGCAACTATGCGACGGTTAGCGCGGGTTGCGATAATTTATTTGATCGGCCGCTGGATTTACGGCTCCCGATATTGGATAATGAATCAGGTTTCCCTGATGGAATTAGCTTGACCGGCAAGCTTCCGCCTACGGCCTAGACGAAGCCATATTCTCACCTTTATTAGCGAGAGCTCGGACGACGATGCAAGCCTTGCTTCCATGCGTCTTTTATGGTCCTTCGTCGTGCGTCTTCGTAGAATGTTTCGCGATTTCAATGTTATCATCAACAACGCCGCAAAAATTCATGGGCTTTGAGTCTTAGCGAAATTAAACTTTATAATTTTATTTATTTATTTATTTATCTATTTTTTTTTTATTTGAAGAATCGATTATTTGTATAAAAATTATGATGAAAACATATAATGAAAATTAAAACTTATCTGATTTTCATAATATTACTTTTACAATCTTCTAAACGGATCTTAATAATTATTACAACATTTTTAAAACAAATAAATAAAATTTTAATTTACGAATATTTGCGTTAATGAAAACATCTACCCCTTTGTATTAAAAACAATAATTCTGGCACTGCAAATGAGTGAAAAATCTTTCTCTACGCACTTGTAAATCAAAGAACCATCCAACTACAACCTTTCAACAAATCCGTTGGCAAAAAGTTTTGTAAAAAAAAAAAAAAAAAAAAAAAAAAAAAAAAAAAAAAAAAAATGAAAAAAACTGTTTGCGTTTAAACACCGGATTAACCGTACAGAAATAAAAGGGTTGACGAAGAAAGCGTCCCGTAACTTTCCTCGTCATAAACCGATGAAGTCGAGCCAAAACTTTGTAAAACCATTTCTCTTAAATTCACGAAGAGCGAAGAAAGTATAAACGAGAAGCAAAGGTGAAAGCTTTCTTGAGAAAGCCAAACGAGCGGATCTTGAATTTTGTTTGAAGAAGACAAAAAAAAAAAAAAAAAGCAACAGAAGAATATAAACATTCGAGTTAACTCGATCTTCTTTTCCCTCGGTTTTACGTCGTCTTGCGAGTTGTTGTCCAATTGCCGTGTATAGAGAGAACGGTATTACGATGTAAGACGCTAACGTACCTTTTCGCGTATAAATATAAACGGTTGTGTACGGGAGTAGATAATAAACCAAAATAAAACCATTCCAAGATTTACCATCCGCGTTGAGAGACGTTTTCACCAGCCTCAATGGCTTTCCTTCGACGCTGAGTAACTTACATCGATTCTCCTCGCTGTCACGGACGTGGGGTGGATACAATGGCGCGAATTTTTTTTTGGATTTTTTTTCTTCTCTCTCTCTCTCTCTCTCTCTTTTTTTTTTTACCTGAGCCTTTCGTTTTTTGATTTTTAGTTTTGGTTTAAATTTCGCTTGTTTTGTAAAAAAAAAAAAAAAAGACTTTTTTATTAATGTTTGACGACATCATCGATTTAATATTTCTAATAATTCTTAATGTTATTTACCAATAGTTTTGTTTTTTTTATTGATAAATACACTATTTATACATGTAAGAAATGCAACAAAGTTAATAAATGACACGTAAGTAACATTAAATGAAAAAATTGTTTAAATTCGAAGCTACTGCAAACCGTAGCTTTCAACAATCAAATGCCGCATGGTAGAGTAACAATCGAGTCGCATAGCGCCTCTTCGCGAACGGCTCTCATAAAGGTCGCCGACGCATAAATACATAAACGCATAAACCCATCGTCGGTTCGGTGGAATTTTTCAAAAAATTTACGACAGTCCCCTACAGCGCTCCCTTCGTTTCTTCTCTTTCTCTTTCTTCCTCACTTTCAATCCGTACTACCGCTTCGCGAGGTATCTCGTGTATATATCTATAGATATATACGCATCGCGAGGGCTTCCTTCCTTTTTCGTCGCTTTCCATTATTTTTCCGTCCTTTTGCGGCCGTGTCTCAGTACAGTCGGTGTCCTCTTAATTTGCCCACCGAGCGGTTTTCTTAATGTGCGAGACGACGATGACGACGGCGACGACAACGACGTAAGCAAGGACGAACGGAGGTCTGCCGTTATTACCGCATGCGGTAGACCGAAAGTCTGGTTTTAGGATGCGATGTTTTCTGCACGTCGGCTACTCTACTCGTACACTATCCGGACGAGAGGACTTTTTTATTTCGCACGAGGGGGTGTCTTCCGCCTGTTGACAAGGTCGCTTACGGTTGTTGACGAGATATGAAGAATGTTTGTGCCTTCTTTGTTTTTTTTTTTTTTTTTTTTTTTTCGTTATATATGGTAGCTCGTTGTTCTTAAGATTTTTCATTTACGGCTTATTCGACTGTTATTCCCGATGCTTTGAATGTTTTGGATAAATATGGATTCATACTCGTGAACGTTTTTAATACATTTCCATTATTGTATGTATTTGAACGTGGATATTCGATAAAAGTAAAACCATACGAAGTATATTTAGACTTAAAGTTCTGTTTTGAAAATGAATGCAACTTTTTATGTTGAGAAATTAAACGAAACAAAAAAGAACTTTCAAGTATCCGTCTTTAGAAGAAAATGTACGTAAAGAAAATGTTTAATTTTTTATCAATATTATTAGTAAAATTCATATATTATCGTAAATTATCTCCGTAAATCAGCCAATATTAATGTAAGAGTCAATAAAATTAAAAAAATTTTAGTAAAAATATAATAGCCATGCGAAATCAGCTTGTCCGCAATCAATCGAGCTACAACAACCTTTTCCCACCGTTCAACAGTCATCGCCGGTAACCAATGCACATACATACTCAATTTCAAAATCTCTCTCGCCCCTCGTACGAGATTCGAAATTAATTCCCATAACCAATCGGTCGCAGCCGATGCCGATATCGTTCGATAATGTTGTACCGGCCCAACATGTCGAGCTCGTTTTACGATGAAGGAGCTTTCGGTACGATTCGATGCGTGCATCCAAACATACCCGATCCGAAATAAAGCGCTACACGATTTATTTATTATCGAGGATGCGCCGTGAGTTTATTACTAGCGCGCGTGCGATGCTAGGGTCGATTTGTGACGCGCTTTTATGCGAGGGAAAATATTGTCGGATCAGTCTTGCGAATCAAACGGTCGATTATAAATTTCTTTTTTTCCCAATTTTTTTTTTTTTTTTTTTTTTCGAACGCTTATTTTCTGTGTATTAAATGCGTGAATGTTTTTGAATTATGATCTAGTGATTTATCGCTTTTTATTGATGTAGAATAATGAAAATAAAATATCAATGATTATTGAATGACTTTGAACGTTTTAAAATCTATTCCATCTTAGTAAATAGTTCATGTAGCCCTAATATTGTATATTCGTAACTTTTAAAGACTCGCTTGTTTACCAGCATAAAAAGTTTTTAATCTTGGTAAATTTTTTCAAAGTTTAATTAGTCGTTTAGTATCGACGAAAACATTTTAACGCGAGAACTCGCCGAACGCAATGCCATAAAAATATTTACCCCAAGAACTTCACAAATATCCAAAAAAAAGTACAAAACAATCTCGCAATTATCCATGCCGAATATTTTAAGGCTCGAAGGAAAAAAAAGGCAAGCACATCCAATACGATAATAATCCTTTATTTCAGTAGTTCTACGCGATCTTTATTTTTTCCAAAAATTTCAAAACTATATATAAAAAAAAAAAAAAAAAAAAAAAACTGAGCGACTCAAAAGGGTTTATAAAATCTCAGCGGCATATGTCCAGCAGAATATCACAGTTGGAAAACGCGAAAACTCCCTGACCCAAAACGGTATATTCGGTGGCCCCCTTTTTTTTTTCTCTCTGGGTCAAGAAAGACTTGCCTGTTCGTGTAAGGACAAAAAAATCTTATAAAAACTAGAGCAAAAAATGCCGAAACAGAATGAAGGGTTAAAAAACCGATAGAAAAAAACAAAAAAACTTACCTGACCGTGCAATAAATTTTAAAAGCATCGGTCACTTTTCAAAGCGAACGATGTGTAAAAAAAATTCGATTACCAAAAAGGGTTGACTCCTTTTAACGAATATTAACTGTTGCCTCCTACTAAAATTTGTCCAAAGCGCACTATTCGTTGTATTCGTGCAGCTATGTATGTATACTCGGGATTTTTCTCTCATTCACGAAACTCAATTTCGTCGAATAAGCAGTTTTTACGATTCGAGGGTCTTTATAACGAGTAAATATCTTTCCTTTTTTTTTTTTTTCTTTTACGCGCGTTGAACTATAATATAAATTGTTTATAATAGTAAAAAAAAAATGTTCAACTTTTATAAATTCCTCAATGTTCTTACAACAATAGATTAAAAAAAAAAAAAAGAATTTTTAAATTGTTTGAATTACAATTTGCAATGGCAAATATTATCGAATACATAAAACACCCATTAAAATATTAATTTTTCAATATTAATTGATATTTTGTAGCAAAAAACTTTTTTAATTATTATATTCATTAAAAAAAATCGCTCGGCCATCGTTGATAAATAATATAAACAAATAAACAAATTAATTTACATTAAAATGTATATGAAATTTTTTATTTTTGACACGCCTAAAATCGAATAGTTTTTATCGTTTTCGTTTTGCAAAAACGACATTCGGTAGGTCCGCTTTTTCCATTCCTCCATATTTCTTGCATTCGTGTTGCAAGTGGACAAAATCGCACAACGGGAGGCAGACCACCGCCGGTCGCAGTTAAGTTTTGACTTTTCAATTAGCCACAGACTCGCCTTCACCCAAATATTGTGCCTGTTCGTCTTTTGTTACGCTCCTGTCGCGCCTTCTAAGATCCTTTCGCGATTTTCACCGAGTACAAAGAAGACGACCGAGAGAAGGAGAATGAGAAAAGGAGACGTATAGAAGAAAAACGGGTACGCGTATACCTAAAACGCGTGTATTCGTCTCGGTCACGGGAAACTTGGATATGCTTTCCTTTCCAATTTTCCGAGTCGACGTTTTCGACGCTTCGTTCTCAAGATGTATGTATATGCTGTAAACTGATGTTTCTATCTTCTTCACGGATTTTTAAGTGTACATAATCTTCTTATTCTGCTTCTATGCGTTTTTTCTAGACACTGGATTTTTTTTTCCGAATACATAGCGAATCGTTGTGTAACAATCTGCCGCCATGTATCGTAAACAATTCGTCACAAATAATTGAAAACTTTCTCTTATTTTTTTCTTGAAAATCACGAGTAAATGTGTCGTAACAAAATTGAATTTTTCATTTAATTTTGTGAATATCGTTTGCCATTCAATTTAAAAAAATGCAAAGTGTGTCGGCAAAAAAAAAAAAAAAAAAATTTAAACTACATTAATCAATAATTTTTCTGATAATTATCAAATTCAACAATTGATAAATCCTAAAATTTTTACCATCAAGAATTTGAAATCATTCTATTAACAAATACCGAAATTGAAACATCAACGATCACTTCGTAAATGAACGACGTTAATGTGGCATCATCCGCGCGAAGAGCGAAAGAGCAAAATGTAAAAGGATAACACTACGAGGGTTTTTCCACGCCGAACGAATCGTCTTCGAGCATAAACACGACTTTAAAATTTCGTCACGGAGCGAAAGCCGAACGCCTACACGGAAAAATATTTTCAGATTCTCGCGTTCGTTCCGGGCACTCTTCGTCCTCCCGAAACATAGAGATCTTATGCCGGCGATCGACACGCGAAAATTGACTACCACCGATGGCTCCCGAACAAAAAAAAAAAAAAAAAAAAAAAAAATATGAATGAAAAGGTTTCAACGAAGATGTAGACGTTGTATAAGTTGTTAAAACTACGGGCGGTCCATGGATACGCGTATAACCGTGGATTGTCAAAATTTTTCTTTGCCTCGAGTAAAAACAAACTCGCGCACGCTTTAATTTATCTATCGCGCGCTACGCACATGTTACGCGCGTCTATTCCGATGTTTTCAAAGACCGAGCCGAATGAATAAGCCGTCTCCGTTGCGTTTATGCGTTTGAAGGTGAAAATTTTTCTTCTTTTCTTTTTTTTTTCTCAACATCGATATATTTCTTTAATTTAATTTTTATTATTTTATTATATTCTTTTTAAAACTTTTTGTTTAAAAATAATCGTTTCGATTGTTATTCAAAATATATTTTAATGCTTTTACATATAAAAATAACAATGTGTTTTAATATTAATTTTGCTAAATTTGATGTGTAAAAAAATCATCTATTAATATAAAACTCATTCAATATATTTCATACAATAATACAACGAATTAACTTTTGAAAAATTAGCTGTCTTTATCTCGCGATACGTCTATTAATAAATTAAATCAATTTATAGTATGATAATTGATAAAATATATAATTGCATAATACATCATTTAGCATGAAAAATTTGACTTTTATCTCTTATCGACTGATCTTGTTCGCTCGTGCAGTTGTCCCGCACTATAACGCATTAACAAGATCAATCAAGACGATTACCATCTCCCACGTTTAACGAAAGGAAAAACTGCGAAAATCAACGTCCGAAACTATCCGAACTTTTACACGCTAACATTCTCCCATAACGAAAAACATTTAGTCTCCCTCGCGAAAAATCGTCGAATATCTCTCTCGCTTCGTATCCAAAATTACTTTTCTCGGACATCGGAAATCAGGAGCGGAGGATAGGGGAGGAAGCAAAGAAAGTTATACACGTATACCGAGTGCTTATCCTATAAGCGTAGATATATCTAATGGTCGTGGAGATAAGATAAATAATTCGGTCGATCAGCCTCCGATTTCCTGTAATACATATACACACGTATGTCCTACGCCAAACTCGTGTAACTTTCTCTCTCGTGCATACGTTCACACATACACACGCACACGCGCACACACGTTCACAGCTATTAAACAGAAGCCAGAGAACGCATACACATTTATAAAAGACATAAATAGGATAGAGTGTGACGTGCGTATATGCGCGAATAGAAGCATCACCGATCGGTATTATAAAGGGGAGCCGTATAATTTTCCTCCGTATATAGCGAAACGAGGAAGGAGGCGCCGGCTACATCAAATTCCCCTCCCGAGATACGAGGGTATGATTCTTGTATCAGGGGCTTAAATTGGATATTAATATTTCATAAACTCGACGATCGACTGGTGTGTGCGCGCGCGCGCGCGCGCTCGAGCCTTTTCGTTCTCGCCTATATGTATATGTGTGTGCACATATGTCCACGCGTATATACATAAACGTGTACACAATTTCGAAAGCGATTACGAAAGTTTTACAAGCGATTTTATCATAGCGCCGAGAGTATCATACTTTCGAAGGAATTTATCATAAGCTTGTAACTACGTTCGTGTTCGTATACAGTATGTATTTTTATGTAATATGGTTTTAGTTAAAGTTGCTCGAAAGCTGATTTTATTGATCTCTTATACGTATTTATCGAGTGTGTACGTAAACTCGATGAGTAACATATATGTACGTAACACGTACATCATTTTTATTCTAATAAATAATAATAATAATAACAATAAATCACAGATAATATTAATTCGTAAATCGTTCATTTATCTCATTACGTCTACATGAGAAATACATACAGTTTTAATTTTTTTTAATGCTTGAACATATAAAGTTCAAAGTCATATGTACCTAAAATGATGTTTAAAAACAATAAGACAACTAAAAAGTGCAATAAAAGCCGTAATTTTTTACATCCTATATATTAGTAAAGTCAAATATTTGGTAGTTTACGAACGCCTGTATTTTATTAATTTTTACATCTTAAACGTTCGCATTATAAGATACGTTAAAATTTTTCACAAACTCGTAAAAAGAAAAAAAAAAGGAAGAAAGATTTTCACGTTTCCGTCTTTTCATTGTTTTAAATTCAGCGAGCGAGGCATAAAAAGTACAAAAAAATCTTTTTTTCCCAATGATAAAAAATAAAAAAAAAAATGACTCTTCGAACCTTTTTTTTTTTTTTTTTTTTAAAGACGCACGATGCGACGCTATTTTACAATCGTTGTCGTTCCGAAAAATTTTCGGTTCCATCGGTTATATTACGGATGATTTTTTCGATGATTTTTTTACACCTCCGGAACAAAGCGACTCATTTTATATTTATGACAGTAGATTAGTATTTCTGCTCGTCTTTTCTCTGTCCGATCTATACCGACAGTCGCATCGAGGTATACAACTCGACTCGTAGTTTACGAGATTCCGAAGGAGTTTATGATTTTATTAGTCGAACCATCGCCGTTTTGAGTCTTCTCTCAATTTTTTTTTCGTGCTCTGGTCGTTTTAGTAGTCAAGATAAAAAATATAAATAAAAGTAAAAAAAAAAAAAAAAAAAAAAAGAAAAAAAAGAACAGATTTTGTAGCGTATTCTAGCTTGCTTAATTGCTTTTTTGCTTCAATGCATACGTTACTTTTTAATAAAGTGCAATGTTAATGTTGTTTACGTATTATTTATTTTAAAAATAAAGAAAATACATTCAATATATCGGCAAATATTGTCAATTGATCATTGCAGTTTCATTCAAAAATACAGATTGAAAAATCTAATCGATACAGTTGTATTGTACGTAACGTCTTAATCATCGGTAAGTATACGAGCGCCCGGTGTCAACTTAACTTCACGCTCCAGATCGTTAATCGCGCAGCCAATATGCGCACAGACAGACACATATCACATCGTACGCGTATACGCATCCCCTTGTGCTTGTTTCGTGAGCTGGCTAATTTTGCGCGCGAGAGAAGAGTTAATTGGCTCGTATAAACGCATATATATATATATATATATATATATATATATATATATATATATATATATATATATATATATATATACCGAGGCCGATCGCTCACTGTACGCGCGTGTGTATATCCACGCGCGAGTCTTAAATCGACTGCTATATCCGAGTACGTACGTGTGCTACCGGTATAAGCCTATTTATGCGTTGTTAATGCGCCCCATGTGTTCACGAATGTCTAAACGAAAAGCAGACAAGCACGCACAGACACACCCCTCGCGCTTTTCTTCTCAATCGTTAAACTCGCTTTCCCTTAGCGCGTACACGCGCTATATCTCCTCCCCTTAATACTTGTCTCATCGTCTCATTTTTCGCCGTGTATACGGGGATGTACGCGAACGCACAGATATATATATAAACGCCTATGGGATTTCGCATACTTAAATCCCGCGCTAGCCTATTGCTTTCGAGGAGGATGATAGCGCGTTCTGTGAGTAAAGGAGGCCTAAAAGTCGTTAATAATACTGACGGACGGCCCTGGCAGATATAAACGGATTTGCAAATTGAATAAAAGCTCGGATAAGATAATTTTTCGGGATCAACGTGGCTTTAAGTTTTCTTTTTTTTTTTTATGAGGGTGAAATTATGTTTGCGCGTTAATTGTACACTTTGCAGCTTATTAATGAAAGAATCAAAGTAAAGCTATGTCTTTATACAATGTTTTCAAAATATTAGTTTTTTTTTTTTTTTTTTTTTTTTTTTTTTTTTTTATGATAGCACATTTGGATGACATAAATTTCTTTGTTTCAAAAATAATTGAATATACGATTGCTCGTTATAAATCCAGACAATTATATTGTTTATTTAAATCTTAAATATTTCAATTATTTTTAATTGATATTTTAATTATTCAGCGTTAATTTTATTTTTTTTTTTTTATTTTTTTTTTTGATTTTACTATCCTTAAATATTGTAAAAATAATTTAGTATGAGAATATACTAAAACAATATGTATTCTCTATCAGTATCAATATGCAGATTGAAATTTACTATTTTATTTATTTTAGTTTCTTTAAATATTTAAACAAAATTGTAAATTATTATAGCAGTTAAATTATCTTTTTTAAATTCCAATTTACGTAGTTTAATAAAATCTTAATAATATAATTGGGGTGTATAAAAATTTAAGAAAGAAATGATGTATTTTTTATACGTAATATTTATTTATTTTTTTTTTTTGTTCAAATAATTTTTTTCGTAGGCACAAATTTATACAGACATTTATATGTAACATGTATCAGCTACATTTAATCGTGTAATTGTTTACAAAAAATTCGCAAATTTATGTAATTATAATGATAATCACACAAAAAAAAAAAAAAAAAATTAAAATAATAATTAACGTAAGAGGATACCTCTTCGTAATTTTCGCAGATGGACAAAGTCCACAATAAATACACATCAAATATCGATCTCATTCATGGATCGCCACGAAATTAACAGTTTCGTGCGTATCTTCATTCAGAAAATTTTTCACATACTTGTTTACTTAGTGGTAAACTTTGCACTCGTCCCCAATTATATAAATATATACATATATACGCATTCATACTATGTACAATTTACTCGTGTCCGCGAAATTACAGAGACGCGAGGCAGTGACAAGATCGATGTCTATTCTAAGTCTCTCTCTCTCTCTCTCTATCTCAGACACAATATTATTTCTTATTTACAATTTGATTCTTTATCTATTATACAACTGTACACTAACAGGAAACATGATTAATATACATATGTATCGAAACAATATCAAATTATATGAAACGATTTTTCGCTTATTCCCGATATAGACAATATAACGGTAAATAATAATAAGAAAAAAAAAAGAAAAGAGTAAAAAAAACCTCGTACGAATCGGTAAAAAAAAAAAATATGTTAAATAATAAAAATTGTCTTAGTCGTTCGGTAAAATTATTCGTGTTTTTTTCTTCTCTCTCTCTCTCTCTCTCTCTCTCTCTTTCTTTCTTTAATCGAATAAACAATGAAAGCGTTAATCGTTCAATAAAATAGAAAAAAATCACCTTACGCCTTTTCGCTAATGTCGTTTTTGTACGGTTGAAATAGTTTCGGGGCTTCGATTTTCGTGCTCTTGGTGACGACGCTGGTCTGGCTGGTAGCGGTTATCGCGCTCGTGTAACTATCAAGGGCGCTCTTGCTCTCGAAGGCGCTTTGTATGCTGTGAATTTGCGAGGATTGCAATCTAGCGGACGCGAGAGCGAAATTCGCGGGTAGCTTGTAAGCGGCGACCGGCGGCGAGCCGGCGCTCTTGTGATGCTGTACGCTCGAGATGCTGTTGTTGTTGTTGTTGTTGTTGTTGTTGCTGCTGCTGTTGTTGTTGTTGTTGTTGTTATTGTTGATGGTGCAATCGCAGTCGTTGGAGGAGGCGTCGGAGTGCACGGGACTGAGCTCGGGCATCATGGAGGTGGATTTGTAGGCGGGGGGCGAGGTCGAGGTGGGATCGCTCGGGGCCACCTGGCTCATGTAGCCGGGCGCGCTGCCGGCACCGGGTGGCAGAGTCAAACCCGGCACGTGGAGCGAGGGGATGGCCGCGTGATGGGCCGCCGGCAAGATGTGCGCGTGGCCGGCGGGAACGTAACCCGCGCTCGGTGCCTGCTGGTGCGTCGGTCTTTGCAATCCTCCGGCCGCGTTGGCTCCCGCGGGCGTTCCGTAAGGCGAGTAGCGCGCGTAATAAGCGGCGGCTGCGTTGTAGCTCGGCGGTAGGTGAACACCCGGGAGTACCGGACTCGCGTAGTAAGCCGACGGTGGCAGCGAGGCTGCGGCAAGGAGGGCACCGGCGAACGTCGAGTCCGCGTACATTGGATACGGCCATACAATGGCCATGCGTTGACGTTTGTCTTTCATGCGACGGTTTTGGAACCAGACCTTTAAATAAAAATAAATACGACGTTTACATTTCGTGCATTTGATTTTTTTTTTTTTTTTTTTTTTTTTTTTTTTACAATGATAATATTTTTAATTACATATTAATTGAACTTTGTTAACTTTTTAAAAAATTGATAAAATTCAATCGAACAAGCGTTGTGTTAAAAATTTCAAAATAATAAATAAAGAAAAAAGAAGCCGACGGTAAAAATCAAAGACTAGTGATTTCGAAGTATGAAGAGAACAAAATATCGACACCTCTCGCGTGCCTTTATCTTTCTCAAGGCTCTAACTCACAGTCCAAGGTGCGAGTATTTATTCTCGGTGATCGGGAGTTTGCCGTGAACAAACAGACGGTCGAAATAAAGAAAGGCGCGCGGGCGTTTGGCCATAAAAAAAAAAAAAAAAAAAAAAAAAAAATAAAAAGGGAAGATGCGTCGAGACTCGCCAAGAGGCCATAATCTCTCGATCAAACATGGCGACGAGCCCGGAACGAATGCTACCGTGAAAATGGAGTCTTTCCTAATAGCTTTAAAATATCTATGCGCGCTTAAATTTAGTCTTTGTATATTAATGAAATTGTTTATTAATGTTGATTGAACACTTAGTGTGAGAAACAATTTGATAGATTTTATTAAATTAAAAATAAATTTAAAAAAAAAATAAACAAAGTTTAAAAATAAAAAAAATATATTCATTTTATTTATGAAGAAAAATATCAACGGTAAAAAACGATAACTACCTTGATTGTAGACTCTGGAAGATTGAGAGCAGCAGCGAGTTCTATCCTTTTAGGCCTGGTAACGTAATTTTGAATAAGAAACTCTTTTTCCAATCTATCGATTTGATCTTTAGTGAATGCCGTTCTATATCTGCGGTTGTTGGTTTCCATTTGAAGCGACGGTATGTCTGAAAAATACGAAAAAATTTCATACGTTAGATAGTGCCGATCTATTGAAACAAAAAATTAGAAAGTCGAGTTTGCGATCGTATCTTAAAAGCAAAAAAAAAAAAAAAAAAAAAAAAAAAAAGAAGAAGAAAAAAATGAATTCGACAGTCCGACGGAAACGTGCACCTAAGGGGAAAACAGTGCAATCGTCGGGTGGTCCAACAAAAAGGCGACCCACGTCGTGCTTTGTCGCATTCGTGAAAACAAAGTTGAAAAGTCGCAAAGCTTTGATGAGCCGAAACGACCGCAATGGAAAATTGTCGTACTATTCTACGTTCGGTATATTTGCCGACAAAGGATCAAAGTGAAAACTCGATGGACCCCCGCCGTATATGAGCGATTGTACGAGAGCGTGACTAAATTGTTATTGGGGAAAATACATCGCGATATTTTACTTTTACAAAGAAACGAAATTTTCAACGAACGCTTTTTTTATCGCCCAATCGATATAACCCTTTGACATTCCTAAATGTTTTTTTTTTTTTTTTAAATATTTTGTCTTACGAAAAATAATAAAAATGAAAATATTATAAATAAACTCAAGATAAATCAGAAACATTTACGCGCAAGGCTGACTCGCTTAAAAGTCAAGAAAATAAAATTTAACAAATTCCGGCCCACCCAAAAATCTCGAACATTAAACACTCCCATAGAATTTTCTCAGAATCGTGAGGACCATAAAATAATTATCGCAATAAAACCTCGAGTTTTCCAAGAAGGATTGCGACCATCCTCCATCTCTTAAATTAAAATATTCCTTTAAATACATCGTAATAATCATATAGCACGATGCAAAGTTTTACCGTCGGAAAATTTCGTTATGCTCACGTGTATGTGTGCAATTGGATTATTCGCGTCAAATAAACGTGCAGGTAAATGAAAAATTTATTTTTAAAATAAGCTACGCAATAACTAAGCATTGGAGAACCGTCGATAAATCTACCTGACGTCGTTTCGAGGCATAATTAATTTTTTTAATTGAAAAATTGCTTTCTAAACCGATTAACAAATAAAAGACATCAATTAAATTATTAATAGTTGAAAAAAAAAAAAAAGTAAAACGGAAGAAGTCGATTGATTAAATCAGACGAAACAAATAAGAAACTCACGGTCATCTTTTTTCGTCATTAACGGCGAGCCATCGAGATTCGGGCTGTGCGGCGGTTTCAACTGATATTGCGACATCGCGTCGATGGTGGGTTTCGTGTCCTTCTGCTCGATGTGCTCGTCCTCGAAGCTTCTCTGGAATCCTTGCATTCTTTTCTTTGTTTTTATTTGTCGCGATGAAATTTGGCACGAATTTTATCTTCAGCACTAATCACAACAAACAAGATTGTTCGATTTACTCTTGCGTAGTAGACATGTACACCTCGCGTCTGTGTGTGTATATATATATATCGTAACGTACACTATACCGTCCGGTAAGATAAATATTTATGTATATATATATATATATATATATGTATATATATATATATATTAAGATATACGTGTATATAAATATGCAAACACTTTACGAGAACGACGGAAAAGAAAATTTTTTTTAACCAAGCGTTTATACGCTTCGAGCTCCACGAAGAGATTGGAAGAGAAAGAGGAATTGAGTTTATACGACTGCGGTGTTCTTCCTTCTCTCGTGGAACGTTCTCGTGGAACTGAGCAGTGCGAGGGAGGATGGAGCGATTATATAGGGGTACGGGAGGGGAGACACGTTTCGGAGGTAGCTTCGCAAGAGACTGCCCTTACTTAAGCTCCGATTGGCCCGTATTCGTCAAGCTGTGCACGATTGGACGATGGTCCGATCCATGGGCTCCGCCCATCGGCGAGTGCCTCGTTCCGCTGTGTTATACACACAGACGCGAAAAGTTACTTACCCTCTTTTGCAGCGCGTCTGTGCGTCCGTGCCTCTGTGTGTGTGTGTGTGTGTTTGTGTGTATGTGTGTGAGTGCGTGTACGGCAGTCGAGGGACTTTTCTCCTTCTGGCTCTCTAAGCTTTTTGTTAAGGGTTTCTATTGATGCATGCGCATACTTATATAGGTGTATGTGTAGATGTTGAGGTAGCTGTTGAATTTTCGTAGACGAGGAATTATCTCGTAATAATTTTGGCGTATAAAATCTTTATAATTGGTTTTGCTTAGCTTTTTCGTTTACTTAAAGCTTTATAACCGTTTGTTTTTTTAACCTCGATACAATAGAAAGAAAAAATAAATATATTAATTAATAAAGTAATCAATGTAAATTGTTTATCGTCGCATTCATTATTTTAAATAATTTATTATTTTATAATACACCATTTTAATTTTATTAATTTCATTAAAATTTGCGATATATAATATTGTGTGATTAAACATTTTTAATTTTTTGTAATATTTAAAAAAAAAAAAAAAACGTGTTTATCGAGAAACTATGTACTTATGTTATTAAATATTTCGCTCAGAGTGTTTGTTAATTACATCGATTAAGAATTTAAACCTTTATTTATAAGATATATTATGTTTTCTTGATTTACTTTTTTATATCAAGATTTAATTAAATAATAATAATATCATTATACGTATAATACTTTTTAAATCATTAATGCTTGGAAGTTAGCGATAACATGAAATAATTTACAAAGTAATATTAATTTTTAAAAATATAATCGCTAAGATTATTTAATAACATTTGTAAATATTTTTAAATTATTTAAAAATAAGTTTTTAAAATAGTTTTAGCAACGTTTTAACATTGAATTAGAATAATTCAATCAGAAAAAAAAATTAATATATTTTACTTCAATTCATTTTATAGTATTTTTTATAAACGATGCAGAAACGTATATACATAAATGTTTATGTTGTGTGTGTGTGTGTGTTTATAACAAAATCATAAAATAAAACGATATTTTTGAAATATTGCGCAATTTTGGAAATTTAACGTATAATAAGAAATGTAAAATTTTACGCAATTTTCCCGATGCCAGTAAAAGTAAACGTACAAGGAAAAATTTGCCGAAAAGTATCTATATAAGCTCGTGCATTGTATTGTCCGTCGGTGACGCAAAGCAAAACCGTAACGTCGTAAAATACATCCAGCTTGTGCAAAAAGTCATTGAGGTATTTTTCGAGCTGCTCTCAAAAATTATGCTCTCTTTTTTTTTTTTTTTTTTTTTTTTTTTTTTTTTTTTTTTTTTCATTCTTTCTTTCTTTCTTTCTCTCATTATCTCGCCGGCAATATCTTTTGCTAAATTTCCGTGGACGAAAAAAGGTTCCCGACCATTTTTGCTCCATTTTAAACGTTTTTACGAGCAGCACGACCAAAATATAGTCCGAAAAATTTGCCCGCGAGGAGCGACGATCTTATTTTATGCATTCGAATAACAAATCAAGTACCGCACGGTACCTGGACAATTTTTACGGCGTTTTGCTTTCTCGTCATCGCAGGGCACACTGTACATGTATACGCTCGATTTTGTCTGTATAAGTATACATATACATACATATACAGAGGATGAAATAGAAGACGAAAAGTAGCGAAGCAGAAAAGAAAATTGTCAAGAGGCGCACGCGGTCGTACGTACACAGGTATACACTGAGCTGCACTGTCCCATTGTCTTTAAAAATTAGATTAACAATAATATTATGCCCTTTGGTAATGCGGTGTAAATGGCCATATACCGCCGCGCAATCGTAAATCAGAACACGGAGCAGACGAATGTGCTAGACCTTCCGTGAACTTGTGCACACGACCGATTTTTTCCGTGAAACATTGTAAATATATGTGTGTGTATATATATATATATATATGCATTTGCATACCAAATATTTTCATATCGACAAGAGATTGTGCCGTGCGTTCATTTCCAAAGTATAATTATGTCTGCTTATACGTGCTTATTATGATGAATCTATTATGACAATAAGATTATAGTTTATTCTTGGATGGATTAACGCCTTCGAAGAACTGTTTCATAAAATAAAAGCATTATGTCTACGTACACGAATTTATAAGTGTTTAAATATAATTAAATACAAATTAAGTTAATCTATACAGCAGGTAACATTTAAAAAGTTATGTTTACTTGGATTTTTAAATGTTATATTATATCATTTAAGAGAAATGTAGATTAAAAGCATTCACATCTTAAGCGGATTGTCTCGATGAGTTGTAACAGATTTGCTCGAAAACTTTGTGCGACACATCCTAAGCTAAATTTATTATTAAATGAGACATATTATGACTGTACATCAACTTAAATAGAGATCTTTCGATACAGCTTAAGTAATGTTTGCATATTAAATGCAAATGAAAATTTCTTATTTATAATTTCGTTATAAAAAGCTGTTAAAAATTAATTTTTGTTATCATTTTAAACAAATAATATCGTATATTCAAATTTCTCCTTTTTATTAAGTAATTTTTCCTTAAAGTTTTTTTTTTTTTTTTTTTTTAATTATTATTAATTTTTTTTCTCTTTTTTTAAATACATCATTTAATTTGCTAAATATTCATTAATTGAATTATAATTTAATAATCAATTTTTTTGGCAAAAAGAAAAAATTAAAAACAAAAATTATTATAGAGGATTAACTGTTAAACATAAAGTAATGCATAGAAAAACCGAAATCACGCAGAAAAATAAAAATCCCGTACCTGTACATTAACGCAAAAGCAACTGTTGACGTTTCGGTAATTTTGAGATACTTTAGAAAAGCCAAAAACTGGAGCAACGGTACTGGAAGTAACGTGTCATAATTCATTTAATTTAGCACCTCAAAAATTCAGTAATAAGTACTAAATTTATCCGGCTCGATGCGTAACAACGCCGAGTTGTTGTTTTATTACGGTTATACGAGGCTGAAACCAAAGCTCTCACGTACGTGCACACTCGCACATACAAGACCGACGAAATTTTTTCCAAAACAGTATGTACCGTAGGACGATACAAGTCTCCATGTCGCGCGCGCCCTTGAGCCTGCAAAAAGCCGTACCCTCGTGGAAAAATAGCGATTATGTTTTTCTTCCCTTGAAATACAGCCAGTAGTTAAAACTGGAGCGTTTTTTTTTCTTTTTTTTTTTTTTTTTTTTTTTTTCTCTCGTTTAACCTCTCGCCTTCTTTCATTTTTCAAAAGCCATCCCTCGTTTACGATGCGCGAGCGGGTACCGAGACCTTTTGACGTCTTCTTTAAAGTAGAGCAGAATCCGTTATAGGGAAAAAATATACGTATACGATCGCTTTGAAATCACAGGCCAGAATTTTTAGAGCGAAAATTAGCGTATAGTAAATTTTTTGTTTTTATTACTCGCAGGTCGTCGTTTTTACCGACGCGTTTTTACGAAGCCGTATATACGTATAGCGGCAATTTTCGATTGCTCTCTTTATACTTTACGTAATGTTGTAAGAAAAAAAAAAAAAAAGAAAAAAAAAAAAAAAAGAAAAAAATTAACATTGTACTTTTAATGCCGGGCTTTATTGGTTTTTTTCTCGGTGTGCCGCATCGTGTTAATGACCAATGTAATAAGAAAAAAAAAAAAAAAAAAAAGAATGGTTGTACATTTTTACGTTGTATTATGAATTCTATAAATTCATTATTAGGTTATTAAGAAGATTTTTGCGGTAAAAAATTGCTCCTATAAAATCTTGAGTACGCTCTGTAATAATTGTAAAAATTTACAATTATTCATTAACGGTATAATAAATTTTAATTAGGCGTACGTATAATTACTATATAAATTATATATTATTTCGTAATTGAATTAAAAGTTTATAAAAATATATTTTTCAAATAATAATTGTTTTAAATAAAATAAAAGATGTTACTAAAGCCATTGTAAGTAGTAGTACATAAAATAGTATTAAATATTCAAACTATCTTACATTAAGGCCTTAAAAAAATCACTAGCTTAATGGCTAAAAATTTTACCCGTAAAATACACTCTTTCTTTCGCTTGTTTTACACCATCGGTATATCGCGCATCTTCTATTAGTTCTATGTCTTTTATTATTAAAACTGTATTCAAACGTAGAAATGAAGCACCGGCGCAGCCTTGTACGATATTCATGTATACCGTTCATAAACGAAATCCGTCATCGCTTCTTCGGTTTGTCTCCTCTCACAATGGAAATCGCTTAGTACTATTAAAGACCTTAATTTGGTTTCAAAAGGGATAAGGCATGTGCATAGATGTATATATATATATATATATATATACGTATACCCAATCGACCTGACGCTTAACCCTCGCACTCTTACTCTTTTCTTACCTGCAAAATACCCGTGCTTTTACCTTACGCGACTATATAAGCTACACCGAATGAGTTAATTTTCGCCTCGCATTTAGCTTTACGACCTACGCGCGCCCCCTTCCGTAGTACATACGTCGTGTCCCTGCGTGCTGCACTTATACGATGTGTAATAAATCGAAAGCGACCAAACGCATGAAGATTAACCCTTTAAGCTTAAGAACGGCAATCGTGCGGTTCCTTTCGAATGTGTTTCCTTGTTTTCCTTATTTTTTTATATTCTTATTTTTCCGTATTCTTACTTTTTATACGAGGATTATCCTCGTCTTAAGCGCGGTGAAAAAGAAAACGGGGGTATATAAAAATTAGAGGCGCGTGCGGGAGGGTATGTACGTTTTTTTTCGTTTCTTCTCTTACCTGTACGAGCACGTGGAGAGAGAGAGAGAGAGAGAGAGAGAGTGAGAGAGAGAGAAAAAATAGTCGACCGGGATAACGACGCGACGTTGAGGGTTCGAAAAGGGTTTAACAACGTAACGGTATCCGAAAAGCAAAAGATCGTGCATATACGTTTGCGGAACAAAAAATATACGTCGATTGCCTTGCCGGAATTTTATTTGCGATGGTACGTTTCGCCGCCGACGGAAAGAATCGCGCGGTTAATCTTCGGTATTGTCTTCTTTTTGCTTCGACTCGATTGTTTTACAGCACAAAGGGTTATTTTTCTGTGCTTGCGATGGTTATTTAGTTTTCATTATTTTCAGCTAAGTCGAATGGATTGATTGCATTGTTTTTCGAAATTAGGCGCGTCTTTATACATGTATACGAGCGCGCACGCCTGAGACGGATTGTAAAACGTTAAAAAAAAAGTACGAAGCAAAAATTTTAACAAAAGAGCGATGCTTAACCTAAAGGCTTTTGGATTAAGATGTTTACCCTTTTTGCTTATGGATTAAGTTATAAATGTGCCGTTGAATACTTATTTTCTCGAACATTTTAACCTTTTTAAGTATCGCAGCTTATCTTTTTTTCTTTATACTAGTAATCATTTTTAATAACAAACGCATACATTTATGTACGAGATATTAAGAATTTTTATATTCTAATATATTTATACATTTTTAATAATAGAAATAATAATTTTTTATAAAAATAATGATATAATAAAGAAAAACTATCAAAATGAATAGACAATTGACAAATACGTATTTTTAAGACGAATTTTTTTTTTTTTTTTTTTTTTTTTCTTCACGATGCAACAAATTTTCTCAACCAATAATTATTCTCTTTGCTTAACAAAACACTCGTGTAAATTTCATATTGAAAGCGACGTGCAGCAATAAAGCTGTACACACGTATATGTACATACGCAAAACACACGAGCAAGCTAGTACCATAAGTCGCAATAATACGATGAACATCCCGTCTCTCTCTCTCTCTCTCTCTCTCTCTCTCTAGTCGCAACTCGAGATAACCGGTCGAGATAATTGGCGTGAACGCATCCGTAGCTCGGGCAGATGCGGTCGCAATGATGCCGCTGATTAAACGGCTTGATTAAGCGCGCTAATTTAGCAGCGTGTTGCTCTGTAACGCTCGGAGTTTATGCGAAATCCATACCTGTCCGCTCGTACGTTCGAGCTCGTTGATCCGCTATCTCTCTCTCTCTCTCTCTCTCTCTCTCTCTCTCTCTTTCTCTAGCGCCTGTACACTCGCGAGAGAACCCAATTCGAGTGAGCGTTTCGCCCATGCACGTTTCTCGTTTATCTTCATAAATGTATTTTGAGGGTGTGAGGGGAGACGGAGATAGAGAGATAGAGAGAGAGAGAAAGGAAAATGGCTGAATTTTCATCCGATCGACGGACACGTTGATATTGAACGTATATGTATGTGCGAGCCAGTAGTGCCGATATTACAGTGAACTTGGGATCGCAATATTTACTAGTAGAAAGAGGACGGATTTTCTATGTGTATATGTATGCCCAAATTTTGGTTAGTAGACCGATGAAGATTTGATAGAAAAATCTCATGATGTTATTAATTGTATGTATATTTTTGTCGTTAGTTTTACCTTATTATCGTATAAATAAAAGGATTGTTACTCGCAAAAGTATTGATCTTAAAAAGTCAAAATATGTTGTGTAATATACATTTTTATTTTTGAAATAAAAAAAAAAATCTTACGTTTATAAATTTTAATGAAAAACAGATTGTAACTATTTGATTTCAAGAGAAAAATAAAGTATTTTCGTATGTTCTTTGTAGCCGATATGCCTTAATATTTAATACACCTTATAAAATGTATTAAGAACTTGAATAATTAAAATCGTTTCCGTAACGAAAAATATTTACATGCCGTTGCACAAACTAGAGAAAATATAAACTGCACCGTAGCGATAATCCTTAGGACGTCGAGTGCGACACACAATCCTTAATAACAGGACTTTTGACTTCGGAAGTCGGATTTGCAGATTAACTCCTGGGGTGAGACAAAGAGTCAATTTCTTAAATATACCTACAATCGTTTTACCCGTGTCGCTATGGGAGTATAAATAAACAAACAGAATATATAAGTAACACAGGTATCGCAAAACGCGGCGATTTCTCCGTTCTTGCACTCGCAAAATGCAAATGGTGGAAATCATGGAGGAATGGAGTAGAACGCGCGTGTATACATGAATACATTATATGCGTACATACATAGATATATGTATAGGTATATTTTTGAAGGGGCGGTCGGTTAGAGCAATGATCATTAGGGTGGTAATCTTGTTAAGCTTTAAAGAGCCACAGTGGGGGGGATGGGAGGAGAGGGGGTCACTTAACCTTTCCCTCTCTCTCTCTCTCTCTCTCTCTCTCTCTTTCTCGTTCTCACGCGTATACGTATAAAATGCATTTATACGCGCGAAACTTCTTCCATCCATAGACCGACTTTCTCGACTTTCGTATACGTGCGTACGTTAAACAATACACATGAGTATATATCAAAATTCGCTAATCGGATTTAAAAGTCAATTTGTCCGTAGGGTCGAGGATTTTTAGTGGTGCTATCAGGCCATTATTACCGAGTGCGCTTATGAGAATAAGGGCGCAGTTTGTTCGAGAGCAGTGATGAGTCCTAGTGTGCTTGGACAGGTGAGAGAGTGGGCGGTACTTTTTAAAATTTTCTTCAAAGCTACCCGAGCAACATTGACTTTTGTACCCATATGGACAATGTAAATGTAGTTAATTGTTCGGTTCCCAGTATTGTCGAGCATAAACTGGATTTTATTCTTATTTTTCCGATGATTTTTCGATTCGACCGTTATAATGTATCATATATATGTCGAAGATATAATCGACATCCTAAGTTATTTTATTAACAAGACTATTGAATTTTTCTAAAAATATCGAAATTTCTGTTAAATTATTTTAATGTTTGTTGAAAATTTTTTTTTGTTTGTTTCAATTTTTAAATAAAAATTTCGAAAAAAATTCAATTTTAATTCTTTTTTATTTATTTAAAATAATTTAATTGGAAAAATATAGTCTTTAAGAAAAAAAAAAAAAAAAAAAAAAAAAGAGATAGAGAGAGAGAGAGAGAGAAACAATTAAGTAAATTAAATGATACATAGATAATACACTTTAACTAAATTACATATTTACAAATTTAAATAAAGGCTAATAATCAATTTATAGCAATATGTTTTAAAATATAATTATTTCTTCAAATGATTATTATCAACATCAAATTTTGAAACAACAGATAATACTAATTACCTTTGAATGTTCTAATTAAAAATAAGTATTTTATAGTCATGAAAATAATACGAGTAAAAGTTTATATAATTATTATAATCGATATTAAATTATTAATAGAAATTGATGAATTAGAGAAGATAATGGAAAAAATAATCAAACGTGTACATGTAGCTAACACTTCATCGAAGTAAGTGACGGAGAAATTACCTGGTGATGTAATAAAACAAGGAAAATTTACCTGTGGCTTAAAAGTCAAGTTCCATTAAATTCATGACAATTGTGCTTGCAGTTATATTCGTTACCATTGCTTTACTTGCGAAATTAAGCCAATTATCGAGAAATTTTCAAAAATTAAGGTATTGCTCATACCGGCCCAATCGATGCATAATACGATCGTTAATAAAGATCACGAAAAACAATTCGGAATAGAGAGTTTTTAACGGGAGAGGTTGTACTTTTATGAAAATTATACATTGAAATTAACAAAAATTGCAAATGAATGTAAAAATTCAATTGTCAATTATTTTGTAAATGTTTTAATATAAAAATTTTATTATAGTATATACAAGTCTGATCGTTAAAAATGCTTTTTTCGTATTTGTAAACTAAATTTATCAACAAACATTCGTCTCATCCGTTAAAAATATTTATCAATCTTAAGCCACGGCAGAATTAACGTTCGGTTAGCGCGCGAAGGAACCTTAATTATTCTTAAAGGACGTCAACATATTCGTATGTATATATACAAATATATACTCGTAACACTCGGTGCATTCGGTGCAATAACTCGTGAAAATCCCTCGGTCGAAAGGGAAAACAAAAGAAAGGAAAAGAACAAATCTCGGTACATTAAGAATTGCCCAAAATATCGAGGAGTCGCATTGTGTAGTTGGCCAGGCTAGTTAACGCGGCACCTCTTCGGCACCGCTCATCCGCATTCTTTTAATGACTTTATGCTTATATAGGGACATCCATAACTGTAAAATCTCACCTTCTTTCTCCCACTTGCTCGCTTTTATCTTTCGTTTATTCTCTCGCCTCTTGGCTTTCGCGATATCCTTGAGGCAACTCGGAAGCTCCTCGTAATGTACGAGTCTCCTGCGCGCAGTTTTCATCTATACAGACATACATATGCGTATACATTTTAGCTTTTTTTTTTTTTTTTTTTTTTTTTTCGGATAGGTTATAGCCGGAGGAAGGAAAAAAATGATAATTTCGCGCGGGTAGTAAGGGAGACGGTATACGGGTGTATACGTCGTTACGGTAATTAACGCGGGGAACCTTTTTTTTTTTACCGCGCGCTTTTTTCGAAAATGAAAAAAAAAAAAATAAACGCCGATGTACAACTTAAAGAAGCACGTCGAATTGCGATTTTTATGATTTTTTTTTTCCTTTTTTTCTTTCTTTTTTAAGATGAAACGTTAACCGTAGAAGACGTATATTATTAATATTTTTATTCGTTTATGCGCGGTAGCAACGTTTACCTTCCTCTTTGTTAAAAATTGACTTTTCAAGAAGTCAACGCCGTATGTGTACGGTAACTTGTTGACTTTTAGATAATTACTAGTTTTAGCTGTGCTGTAAAAATTTCACGGTTATATTTTTATTGTATAATTAACTTTTAAGCGAGTAGTAGATTTTTTATCGTAAAAAAAAAAATGTATAAAATAAGTTTTTTTTTTAACTCACTACCTGAGTAACGAGGGCCGTTATTATCTATAAATTGTCGCTATAAGAATACAAAATATTATAAAATATTAAATTTCATTCGAAGCGTATCCTCGAACTTAAAATGTTATCGACATAAATATTTTTTAAAAAATTCATTCCAAAATCGACATTGAACTCGAAAACACGAATAAGACACGAGAATCGAATAAAGAATAAGTGACGAAGAGACGAAGAGACGCGTTATAAAAAGAAAGAAAGAAAGAAAGAAAGAAAAAAACAAAAAGGCGAAGAAAAAGAAAAAGCAGAAGAGAAGCTGCAAGTTAATGAGCGAGCGAGTGCGAACATGTGGATGTACTTGAAAAAGATTTCGGCAGGGCTGTGAGATGCCGCTAATATGTCGTCTCACGCTCGTCGCGAGTATACATATACGCGCGCGGCTCGCTTTGAGCTGTTTCGTTTCTTCGCAAGCGTTGTGCATTCTTATACTTGTGTATATCGTATGTATGTATGCATAAATACATACGTATTTATATATATATATATATATAGACGCGGGTAGAGTGAGAACGCGACGATGAAGTGGCGCTTAAAAGGTGTCATTTTTATGAATGAAAAGCAACAACGTGCCTGTACAGCCTCGATATTACAAAGTGAATGAGTGCACGTATACTGTGTGTGTGTATATACATACATATATATATGTGTGTTTTTTTATCGCGACGGACTTTTTTTCCTTCTTATACTCGGCAAGCGGAGTGTAATAACGTAACCCGCGCGTTGATGTGTATAAGTATTTTGTGTTTCTGACTGACTGGGACGCGTGGTATTTTTATTTATTGGAAGAAAAAGGTTTTAAAAATGTTTACGTGGGCTTCCGTACTGGCGTGATTTTATTTTTATTTTTTTTTAAGTAGTTATGCGGTCGTTTTTAAATTTATTTTAACCACAATTTGATTATTTTTATTTTACGATCGTTCATGAGCGTATAATTATACTTGTTCATAGTAATATTATAGATTTATTTTTTACGATATACTAAAATTTACGCTTTACAAAAAAAAGATTCAAAAGATTTTCGGCAAATGGTGTGAATTAAATTAATATTTTAATGATATTATTACATTTCAATAAAATGATTCGATGGAAAAAAAAAAAAAAAAAAAAAAAAAAAAGGAAAAAAACAACTTTTACGATATAGGAGTCTAAATAATAATTATAAATTATCACGTCACATAATTTAACGTTTAGCATACAGTCGTTAAATCTTCCGTATACCCAAATCGATGATAATATCAATTATCACCAACGTATTCGCTTCCCGAGGCGAATGCCTACGGTTACACTGTTCTCGATTTTCGTTTTACGATCGCGAAAAACTCGCGCGTATAATTAAGAAGCGGATTGTCAATAATGACGCAGGCAAACGCTTATGCGGCAAGATGAAAGAGATCAAGGGTACCACGGCGACGTCTTTTCTTTTTTATTTCTCACTCATTAGATTATATTCCTTACGTTTTTGTAATAAAACTCAAGACTTTGAAAAATTGTTCAAATTTTTACTTTCTATGCTTTATTTATATTTAATTAAAATTTGAAATTTTTAGCACATTGAACGTAATTGTTGACTGATATATTTATTTAATGAAATATTTATCATTGAAAATGTTGATCAAAGGATAAGCATAAATCACAGAAAATATAAAAATTGTATAAACCGGTCAAAATGAATTAAAACAAATGTAACGTGAAAAAAAAAAAAATAAATAAAAAAAATTTCACGTTTTATCCTATGACGAGTTAATATTTTTACCTTTCAAACCAAAGAATCCTCGTGTATTCTATAGTAGACAAAAGAAAGAAGCAAAAGAAAAGTTGAAGCGAGTAAAAAAAAAAAAAAAAAAAAAAAAAAAGCAAAAAAAAAAAGAAAATAATAAAATAAAAAGAAGGAGTAGTCGAAGCATTTAGTACAGGGCCGCTAATTACAATATCCCACAAAAATTCATCTTTGCACCGGCGTCTATATAACATACCGATAAGAACTCAACGCGCGCACGGTAGCACCTCCGAGCGGATAGACATTTAGCTTTTTATTTTCTCTTTCCGGTTTCACGGGACAGAGCGAACGTCGGACGATCATATAATGTAATTCCAAGTGTGTACACATTAACCGAACAGTTTAATACATACATGTCTTAACTCGCGCGGCTTATGAAAAATCCTGTTTCCTTTCCTTGCTTTTTTCAACGGGGGAATTTTTATTTTGCATTTGACTATTTTGTTTTTATTTCCTTATTTTTTTTTTTTTTTTTTTTTTTTTTTTTTTTTTTTTTTTTTTTTATTAACTTTTATTGCTTTACAAGGCATTAATATGCTTATACGATTAGTTTTACCGATATGCGTTGTATGTGATATATTATTCAACACTATTTGAAGCATTTGAAATAAATATACTATTAACATAGTCGATTGAATATTTTTATCACGCAATAAATGGTGTTGTGACACAACTTATCACATGTAATTTAAAAATTTTTAAATATTTATAATAAAAAAGGACTCTTTTATTAAAATTTGTGAAATCGTTGAGTAAATTAATATATATTTTTATGTGCGTCGTAAAAATATTATCTAATCTAAATAAATGTTTAGATAAAAATTGCTAATATTTGACAATGTAAACAGTAATTATTTTATTTTAACAACCAAACTTAACTTGATTCGTGTTGTTTTAGAATAAAATAGTTCATAAAACTCTTTAAGTTTTCGCAATTCATTTTTAATCTCTTTTGTATGCGATGCAATGTTTATGCTTCAATTTCATCATATTGAATTAGTTAAATTTAAGCTTTTGAATTAACCTAAGTTTTAAATATTTGGTAAAAAAATTACATTTTTTAAGAAAAAGTATATCGACGAAATTAATACACCAACACTTAACGAGTGTTTCATAAAGAGGAAAAAGAATCTTCACAATGTTCCGGAACAACTAAAAAAAGTAGAGTAAAATAAAAAAAAAAAAAAAAAAAAAAAAAAGAAAAATAAATAAGCGGTATAAGAGTTGCGCGTATATGAATGCACGGAAAAAGCACTTGAACCAATAGCCACCGGTAAAAACTTTGAAGATTGCGGTAAAGCTTCAAGATTAAAGGAATATTTACAAAAAAGAAGAGAGAGAGACAGAGAGAGAGAGAGAAAAAAAGAAAAAAAATCATAGAGGAAGGCGCCACCTTAGGCAGGAAGAAGCTCTAGATGTACCGGAATAAGAGTAAAATTCGGCGCCATCGGGCCACTTACTAACTTTCGAAAAAGGGCGATAGGGAGAGGAAGATTTTTCGAGAGCGTTACGGCGCACGCCTACGTATGTATCCCTATTCTACTCTCTTGCACTTCATCTATTTCCGGTATTTTCCAAAACTCGATTGCATTTTAGTCTCTCTTATACTTTATAGACCAGTTGGAGCTAGAATTAGGCGAACGCGCGAGGCGCGTGCATCGCTCTATGTTTTCAACGAAACCAAAAAAAAAAAAAAAAGAAAAAAGAAAAAAGAAAAAAGAAAAAAGAAAGAAAGAAAAAAAAAACATTAAAAGTGTTTAGATGCTCGCTTCGCCGCGAGTCTATAGCAACAGCCCATCGATTATTCTTTGCACGGGTTGTTGGGAATACACCCTCGCTGGAATAGCGCATTTGCCGACATGTCGAGATTTATATTTTTGGAACGCAAACGGTCGTTTAGAGTTGTATAACCAGACATTTAGTAGAATTGGAATGGAAATCAAAATAAATTTCGAATTATAGCAGCGATCGCGGCAATTAATTTTTTTGTTTTTTGTTTTTGTTTTTGTTTTTTTTTTTTTTTTTTTTATCGTCGGTATATAGCCTTATCAATTTTATCCACGACGAATTAACGTGAAATTTTATCGTTTGATTTAAACTTGACATTTTTAAATTTTACATTCGCATGTCTATCGAATCGCAAATTGAGTTTATTCGATTTATTTTATTTAAACGTCTGTTACGTGTTAATTATTTGGATAAATTTTTTGCGTTCAGTTAACGAATGAAATCGTTACCTTTATGATTAAACTTAATTTGACGGTTAATAAATCCATTAAAATAATACGAAATAAAATGAAAAAAAAATAAACAACATTAAACATTATCTTGATTAATTTAACCAACAATTAAATTTATACACTTTTTAAATCTTCGTATAAAAATACACAAATCTTCTTCAATTTGTCAAATTTATAAAATTTTAAATATCTAAACTCTAAAAGCAAAATAAATCTCGTTTAAAAATTCATATTAGAATTTTTACTATCCACATCGCAGAGGAAAATCCCTAGTCGTCTAGCGATGTTACACAACACGGCGTTACATTGGCGCACGCGAACAAAACTCAACTATATACGTATACATAATTCTCATCAAACGCTCTACCTCCTCGTGGCCGCCATAATAACCGTGGAGAGAGAAAGAGATAGAGATAGAGAGAGAGAGAGAGAGAGAGAGAGAAGAGAAGAGAGAAAGCGAGATATAAGCCAACGCGCTTCTCTGCTCGCCCCTTACGAACGTGTAACGCGGCTATATTCGTAGACTCGCCGGCGCATAATAAGCGCCAAGTTTATAACCGAGTTAGGAAAATCAGGAGCGAAGGTAGCCAAGTTCGTTTACGCCCCCTTGAGCGCGCGGCTGATTAAATTAGGGGATGATCGCGCGAAATTAGAGATATTAAATTTTCTGACGTTATACACGTGTTATGTGTGTGTGTGTGTGTGAATGTATATACGTTTAAGAACACGAGAACGCTTGCGTACACGTATATGTTTTGTAATAAGTCGGTGATAAAATTCATTTCATTTTTTTTCTCTTAGTTTGAATACTTTTTTTTTTTTTTTTTTTTTTTTCAGTTCTCGTAAAATATCGCTGATTTTACTCGTATTGAAAGTAACACACGGTATAATAAGCAACAAATTATAAACATAAATTCATATATATAAATAGGATTTCATGAGAATTTTTCTTCCTTAGCTGGTGACATGCAAAATAAAATAAAAAGCAATTGAAAAAGGAAGCATTAAGAAATAATTAATTGAAGAAAAGTAAAAACAGCCGCTCGCACGTACGGAGTGCGTAATTATACGGCGCATAAACTCTCTCGCTCATTCATCTCTCGCTTTTTAAAATCGAGAGCAAAACGACCGCTCCTCGTTGAGCGACTTCCTCTTTGCAACGGATAAAAAGTTATAACGATGAAAAAACAGAAAGACGAAGAGATGAGAAAAGACGAGCTGCAATGGATATGTAGATGCGTCTGTGTATGTAGAGCTCTTCCTCCGCTATAATGTGCACTTATATTCACGTTTATATATATATATATATATATATATATATATATATATATATATATATATATATATATATACGCGTAAGCGTCGGCATGTCGTAAAGGAGTCCGAGTGGACGAGAGTCACAATGACTCGGGCCACTTGTGCGCGACAGTTTGCGAGGGCAGCGAGAGAGCGACATCTCTTCTCGGGTGTATTGCTCAAGTGCTCGATCTGCAGCCTTCGCCTATCATCTCTTTCTCTCTCCACTTGTGTGCAGCTTCGTTTTATTTTTTCTCTTTTTTCTCTTCTTTTTCTCTCTCTCTCTTTCTCTCCTTCTCTCGACTCGACGACCAGATGCGTCGAATGCTCGAGCTGTCAGCGAGATGTACCCGTGACTAGGCTTATATAGCAGGAGACGATTCATTCATTCATTATCTGTCAATGAAGCTATCGAGGATACGAATATCTTGACGAATGATCTATCATTATTTATCTCATTAACGAGATTTCAATGAGTTGATGGATATTTTTTTTATCTTTTTTATATTTTTTGTATTTTTCTACAATGGCCGTTAATTTTTGCGTAAAATTTGTTGTGCGTAAATAGCTCAAAAGAATCATTTTTTTATACTTATTTTATACAATTCAAACAAAATCCATACATATTTTACAATACGCATTAATAAAACACTTAGTATAAAAAAAAAAAAAAAAAAAAAAAAATTAAAATAAAAAAATTCAATTTAAAAAATCTTTCAATTTTATTAATTTTCAAGCAATAAAGCGAGCCGTAAAACAAGTAGCTTAATTTTTTGCAAAATTAAAATCAGCGCTCGCGCAATGTGTTTTTTTATTTTTTTCCATGTATATATATATACATACACGGGGCTTATAAAACAAGACGATAATTCGCTGGGTGAAGCGAGCACTGAAATCTGGGCTAAAGGAGAAACACTCTCGCGCTGTATAGTCGACTAGACGATACAGCCGGTGGAGAAAATTATATTTTTAATTACGCCGAGAGCGAGTTCATAATTGGTGCTCACTACGCGGGGGATGAAACTTATTAGCTCCGGAGGGTAAACCGTGCTAGCTCGCTTCGTCTACCTTACACTTATATTCACACCTTCACTTTATACGTGCACGTTTATACTCGAAGGATATTACCGTTGCGCGAAAACCAGGGACGTACCTGCATTATACACCGGACTCTACCCTTAAAGCGAATAATTTTGTTAAAAGCTTTTTAAAGTAAAAGTAACTTTAATTTTTTTTTTTTTTAGTATAATATTCAAATATTCCTTTTTTTTTTTTTTGTACATTTTTTTTATTTATGAATATACACTTCATTAAAAATTTTATTTTATTCTCTTGAAATTGCATTGTAAATCATAAACAATATTTTTTTTAAAGAATTTCTTAACTGTAAATTAAGAAACAAGCGTCACGGATATTATGTCTAATAAGAACACAAATTTCCGGAAAGAATTTAAAAAGCCAACCCCGTGATACAACTTAATTTCCGCGTTATATCGGACGTAAACTGTCGTAGTCGCGACGCTTACTTCTTCTTTTTTTTTTTTTTTTGTCCATTCTTCTCGTTCTTTTTCTTCCTTTTAATATATAATATCCCAGTTTATAGGTGCGTCCCTGGCGCTAATTTCGCGTTAGGTGGCAACATTTCCTCATAGACGCTGAATATATACGCTCCTTTCGTACCTTAAATACGTGTATAACGTGGAAGCTCGCTTATACCTTCGCACCGACGTACATGCACGTGCAAGGAGAAAAGCGCAACATACACACGCAAGTGGAAAGTTCAGTGTCGGTCGATGGGTTTCAAAGGGATGAAGCTACATCGCGAGAAGCGAAATATAGTCGTCCGGAAAAGGAAAGAGAGACGGAGATAAACTCACGGATATAAGCGAAATTGTGTATACGTGTGTGCGTATGCGTGCGTGTAAGAGAGAGAGAGAGAGAGAGAGAGAGAATGAGAGAGGGAAAAGGAGGATAAGAAGAGATGAGAGAACGTAGAAGGTAGGTGGCAATAAGGCGTTGGGCACCGCGCTGTTACGACCCCTGATCTAACAAATTCCCTCTATATATATATATATATATATATATATATATATATATACGCAACTCGACGCGCTTTCGCTCCTGTATATATCGGTGTATAATGCAGCAGTGCCGTACTCTCTTCTTCTCGGAAAATCGAGAAACGCTCCCCCTGTTGTTTGTTGCTGTAGTTTTCTTTTCTTCTATTTTTTTTTTCGTTTTTTTTCGTTTAATATTTCGCCGACAAATCTCTTCGCCGTGGAGCAAATGGAAAATTGAACTCTCTATATGCGCTTGTTATACTGTAACGTTTTACGTTACATTATAACAATTGCTTTATTGAATAAATGAATATTAATATTACGTTACATTTAGATGATTCTACAGATATACTAAAATAAAACTAAATATTTTATCATGGCAATTGAGATTAAACTTAATTTTGCATAATTATAACATTTTCAAGTGAGCGTAAAATTTTATGGATTTGATAATTTAATTACAAAAATGTATTAAATCCTCGCGAAAAAATATGTTTAAAAGACGTTCTTTTAATCGTTAACGTATTATAACTTTTTATAAAATTGTATTAATCGATACTGCTGATATAATCAATTTTAATACGAGTATATCAGCATAAATATTTTAGTTTTTATTGGAATAACGAATATATAAATGTATTCATTGGGGGTAAAATCGCTAACTCACAGCCAATCGCATTTTATTATTCTACTTGGCTTACTTATCACGGGAATTGTCTATACGACCGAGAAAAATTCTCGTTTATCTAAATCATACATCTTTAACTAAAATTGTCCTGTTTCGAAAAGTAGTCGGGCGAGAAAAAAGTCGAGAGAAAAAAAAAAAAGAGGTATTTATATATGTGCATACCTAGTAGCCTCAATTTTTTCCTTATTTTATTATTACTAGGAATACAAAAAATTCGCTTATCTTTTTTGGCCGATACATTTATTCATCGAAAGAAAAACGTAACGAGCACGAAATATACGAGAAAAAAAATTAGCCGAATCGTGTAGAAAAAAAGAATTAACCATAAAGAAAATACGAAAGAAAAAAAAAAAACAAAAAAAGAAAAAAAGGATATCTCGCGTTATCTCCTCTTATCGCTGTCTGCGGAGCTGCTAAGGGCAAATCGAATGCGTGCCCCGGAAGGAGAGAGACACGTCGTCGCCAAGCCGCTCAATACTTTCGACCGCGAAGCATATACGTTTTGTGGAAACAAAAAATGTAAAAAAAGTTCGTACGTTTACTTTATTATATGTTATTATTTGTTGCCAAAAGATTTGCTTACCTTTACTATTAAATTGATCTTTATTCAAGATTTTATTTTATAGAAATAAAAAAATAAATATCGTTAAACTACTTTAAAATATTTTAAAAATTTGTATTATTGTAAAATTAATAATATGTTAATTAAATTATAAATTTCAGAGTGCAAAGGATTATAATTAAATTCCCTAATTCGTAGTAAAAATATTCAAACTATTTAGTAAATAAATACACATATGTACATATAATGCAGAAAAAAAAAAAGAAAAATAAAAAAATTAATTCCCTTTTAATAAAAATAAATAAAAAAAAAAAAAAAAAAGAATGAAAAAAAATGTCAGATAACCACCTTGTAAACCCTAAAGAATCCCAAATAAAAATACTTTTCAAACTTACACGTATACAATAAAAGGTTTATACATACCTAAATATCTACATATATATATATATATATATATATATATATATAGGTACGAAAAAAACAGCGGTAGCGAGTCGGCGAGCGCTTCGACCATTTACCGCGAGTGCTCGCTCGAGGAGCTCGACGATTGGTCGATCGCCTCGGCGAAACGGGGGACGCGTGCGCTTCAACGATGGAGGCTCCTTATTCGCGCGCGCGCGCGCGCGCGACACCTGTATATACCTATGTATACGTATATATCTATATATGTTTACATACAATCTTATATATATATACATATATATGCGACTTCCCATCTTGTGCTCTTTCTTTTCGTAATATGTATTCTTATTCTGAAAAGGAAGATGAAACTGAAAAGATTTTTCAGCAAAGTGCAAATTGATAATTTTCGTTTGTATTTATTTTTGTATTTATAAGATTTTAGTATAAAAACAATATTTTTTAAAGACAATTTATAATAATTACGAAAAGAACAAATGAAATTAATTTATATGGATTGGCCGATTCTAAAAGAAAAAAAAGTACAATAGAAATCTTTTACAAAAAGTAACAAAAAAAAATTATAAACTTTTTTGATACTGAAAATTTATAAGAGTGTCAAGTTGCTTACAATAAATAATTTTTATGAATAATTTTGAAAGCTTACATTTTTCCGAAACAAACGATCCTCAAACAATTAAATCCATCTGTTCCAATTTAAAAAACGCACCAATCATCGAGTAATAATAAAGAAGTACGATGATCTATAGCTGGATTTAGTATTTTTTTTTTTTTTCGATCGTGTAAAAATTCAGCTCTGCGAAACGGAGAAATAAAAAATCAGGAGAATATAATCAATCAAAATCAAGCAATCGTTTATCGTTAAATCAGCGCACGCCTGTATTCGAGCTTCTTTATCTCCCTTGAGTATATAAATGTTAAGGCAGTGCCACAATAATATTATACTCAAGTACAACAAAATTGTTAATAATAATTATTTTTTCAAACTTTTGAAATTTTAAGTTTGCATTAACCGCGGATAGATTAAGATTGCAAAATTTACAATCACACATTAAAATCTCCGAACCAAATGAGTAATGCATTTAAAAAAAAAAAAAAAAAAAGAAAGAAAAAAAACCAAAATTTAAACAAATCATTTACGAAAAAAAAACTTCGTTAAATTATATAAAAAAGAACTAATCGCTGAAAGAAAATAATTGTGAAAATCTCTTAAAACTCGGTAATCTTGATAAACTACAGCGAGAGTACAGGAGGCGTAAAAAATTGTCGGTTGTTTATACAGGCTCGGTAGCATATGCGTCTCCGCGGGTGGGATGTGACCCCGAGTGCTCGGGATGATTACACGTTGCCGCCACCCGCGGCTTCTCGCAACGACGACGACGACGACGACAACGAAGTCGAGGACGACGAGGAGGACGACTCGTTTCTCATTGGAATTTGATGATGTCCGCGCTCTCTTCTTCGATCGCGAAACGGGGGAATTGCCGATAAACGTGTAGGGTCGCAGCAACCCTTCGTCGCTTTCTCTTTCGTGTGTTTGTTTGTACGCTTGGGGCACTTGTTAGGCTGCGGATGAAATTGATGACCCTTTTGGCTTTTATTTTAGTATCGATGGATTATAACGAGCCGTGACTTTTTTAAAAAAGAAATGATAATTTTCGTTTGAAGATTATTATTGATTTATTTAATAGCTTTATTATACAAGTGACATTTTTTTTTTTTTTTTTTTTTTTTTCTATTTTATGACAAACGATAACATTTCTTATCAAAAGATTAAAAATTTAAACTTTTTTTTGTAAAATAATTATTGTTCACACTATGAAATTAAAGTATAACTTCACGATATTATATCAATAATTAATAATACCGTTATTTACTTTGTAAACTAAAAAAAAAAAAAGTTTAACTTTTACACTACCGTAAAGTTTATTGAATAAACAAATAAGTGAAAGTAATAACAAATTGTTTTCGGTCGATTAATTTTATCTGAAAATTATATGGTAAGCCCTTTGACACCCTTTTATCTGCGTTTCCCCTTCTGTTATTACACAGATATCGACACGGCGCGTCTGGATTATGAACCCTTTCAGCAAGTGCAGTTGGGACCCCCTTTAAAAATAATAAACAGGGTGATTGGCTTGGGTGTTAAAAAAGTACCAGAGTGATTCTGTTGTCTTTTTTTTTTTTTTTTTTTTTTTTTTTTTCTTCATAATTGTTTTAAAAATAAACAATATTTATACGATTTTGAGGATAAAATTTAAAAAATTAAAAATATACCGCGTTAATAAATCTTCTTAATCAGCGAACTCGAGTACCAATAAAAAAAAAAAAAAAAAAGAAAAATAGGCGATTCAACCAATGACGGCTGTATATCCTTCCATCAATTATGCAATGATCTTATCCCCCATTATACGCCGAGGAATAGACGACAAAAACAGCGAGGGGTAAACAACTTGCGTGATATCCGCACACTTCTACCATTAATCGGTATCGTGCTTATACACGTAAGTGTGCCTTCTCCCATATCCATCGTGTAAATCAATGTGTAATCTCGGCACCCCTTGAGAGTCGTTTTGAAAAAAGAACAGCGAGGAGGAAAAAAGTAAGCAGGAAGGCGCGCGTAACGCCCACCGAATTTTACAAACATTATAATGCAGCATTCATCGAATGCAATCCATGTTGTATAGAATAAATTTATTTATCAAGCGAAGGTAAAGGTGCAGTGTTTGTTTCAATTTGAAAGTTATTTACTTTTATTTTTAAACAACTGTCGTTTTCTATATTTATTTATTTATATTTTTCTTTGATTTTTATTAATATAATTGTAAATTTGTAAATGAAATAAATCTAGAACGGGTTTAATTTAAAGCAATTTATAATTAATCGATCGTTTGAAATTTTAAAAAATTTTTAAATTCAATAATAATGAACGAAATTTAAAAAAAATGATTAGGTCACAACAAAAATCAAAGATGAGAATTTTGAAAACGAGAAAATTGAACTTCTACACACAAATACACATACATGTAGATAAAACTCTATGCCGTCCTAATTCAACGAAATGACCGCCGTAAAAGGAATCAGAGGGGAATCATGCCTTGAAATTCTTCCAGTAGCAGTAACAGCAGCGGATAGCTTTCGGCGCAGGGTACAGCCGCTCATTCGTTCTTAAATCGCGGATAGAAGAGTACCATTGGGTTATAACCATTCCGCTCCTCTCTATTTTCCATCTCTCTTTTTTCACCACCGCGCCACGCTGTACTAGAATTTTCTCTCAAACTCGACAAATATTTCATTCCTTTTTCTTCTCGGCTCCTACGTTCCCTTATCTTCCATATACATGTATACGTGCACGCGTATGTACGGCATCGGTACGCTTAATTATTAAAAGCAGCTGGGAATCTGAAAATGCGGGAAAGCGCAATGATTTTTGTAAATAAAATGTACACGAGAGCTCGAGAAGTGAGAATTCAACTCTGAGTACTTTGCTGCTATACGCAAGTTGAATAATTTAAACGATCGATGAAATCGTCAAGCTGTATTATTGAATATAAATGAAAACAAAAATTAATGCCTGTACTTTATTTTCTGATTTTTATATGAATATTTTAGATATTTTTTTATTAATTACAAAGAATATTGTAACTACCATGTATTATACCTATAGTAAATAAAAAATCACTTAAATCGCCACCAATATTTTTATTTATTTATTTTTTTTTTTTTTTGCGCGCGCGTAAAGTGTACTTTAAAATCAATCTAATTTAATCTAATATATTACTAGATTATTGTTTATCTTTAAATGAATAAAAAATTATATTATCTTGAAAAAAAAAAAAAAAAAATCAAAAACTTGTACATTTTATTTAAAATGTGCATTTTTTATTTTTTTTTAAATTACTACGCATCAGAGAATATTATCTTACCTAAAATATTGATAAACTTAATAATAATATGCATTAGACTAAAATTAACAATTTTAATAAAAATAAATGTAATAAATTTATAAATAGATCAAAAGCATTCGCAGTAAAATCGATCGCTTTTACCGTCTACAGTCGGTATATGTTTGTCTGACGGTAAGTTGAATGGAACAGTGACTTTAGGTAAGTTACCAAGTGTAGTTATATTTGGCACTAATAATTTTCCAAATACATTTTGATTACTATAATTATTTTAAATTTATTTAGAAACAAATTATATTTATAATGATATACTTTCTTAGAATTTTCAGACGTATTATACGCGATTTATACGCATTTATTATCAATTCCATTTGCCTTCCAAAGTTGATTGTATCTATCAAGGTAATTCTTAATTGTATTTTTATAAGATATTTTTTTTTTTAAAGGTGTGCTTTTATTATTCAATATTTGAACAAAATTAGAGAATAATTTTTTTTTTTTTTTTTCATGCTCACATTTATTATAATTATATTACATGTTGAATGATACTCTTTTGAAATATTGAATACTACGCATGTATTTTAAAAACTATAAAAATTATAAAATATCATTTTCATAAATTTGGAGTTGATATATTTTAAATTGTAATGAACAAATTTATAAATAGATTAAACATTTTACCTATACTTTCGAATATATATATATATATATATAAATATAGAAAAATTAAATTGTGATAATGAAGTAAAAATGATGATGATAATGATGTGAATTAATTAAGAATAAAGATAAAACTTTTCGTCATAAATTATTCCACCGATTACCCTTTACATCTAAGCAAATTAAGGCGCCAACTTCATCTATCTTTACTTACGTAAATATTTGACGCGATGACGCGTCACGTGTTATTGGGTTATTCTTTTGTATATCTGTATATAATGCGTGATTTAAGTAGATTGATAAGTATAAGCTTCTACCTTTTAGACGCACTTTTACTAATTGAGTGTGACTGCGAGATTGTATTAATTTAGTGTTAACATAGTTAACTTAAGTTTTTCCGATTAAATGTTTAATGTGGATTTGCGGATTATATTAATTTGAAGTATTTATAATAATAATTTATATATATATATATATATATCATAAATAATGCCATCAGAATTGAAATGGAAATGTAAGAAAATTTTTTTCTTCCAATAATAATTTTTTCGCAAAAAAATAATGTTTAATGTAAGATTAATGTACACAAATTTATTATATGCTTTATCTTGTCTATGATTATTTTTGTCTCCTGTCAATTTATTTATTTTTCTAAAATTATTGGTTCATGCGAAAATAAATCAAATTTGTATATGTATTTCGCATGATTATATGAGTGTTTTAAGCTTAAGGTAAAATTTGGTAATTTCAAGAGTGAAAAGTTAGTAATTGAAAGTGCAAAAAAAAAAAAAAAAAATCAAGGATTCGATCTGATTTTTTACAATGTCGATTAAACTATCCACTATAATGAAATTTTAAATAAAGTTCTAATTAATTTTCTCATTTGTTTAATTAATTTGTATATTTGAGATTTCTAATTTACAAAACCGTCGTTTTATTAAAATTCCGATATTAAAAAAAGCTTTGAAATTTAACTATTCGTCAGACTTATCATAAAATATTTTATAAGACTTACATTATTTACATTGTTTACAGGTATGAAAATTCAACAAAGATGGATTTTCGTGCTTATGGGATTTTTAGCATTATTCAATGCATACGCCATGCGCGTATGCTTATCAATCACCATAACGCAGATGGTCGTTCCAACAAACGAGACAAAAGAATTTTCAGACGACACATGTCCCACCTTCGTGGAAGACTTTCCTGCGAATTCTACTGCATTCAAAGGCGGAACGTTTGAGTGGAGCGAGTATACACAGGTGAAAAAATTTCGATTTAACGATGATAATTGTTTTTAAAAGATTTTAAAACTACATCATTAAGATTAAAGTTATTTTTATAATATTAAAGTTTTTTATAAATTTAGTCAACGAGGAATAAGATTTTATTTTTTTTTTTGCGAATAAAAATAATCTTTTTAAATTTAAAATACATTAATATAATAATCTTTATGTTGTATATTACGTTATAAATATAAAATTTTTTATGATTCACATTCATAAATTATTAGAAGTACCAAAAGTCTTTGAACTCTTTGATTATTATTGTAATTGTATCAAACATTATTGCATCACGGATTAATTATCATCTGATTAAGAAAAATATAAATAAATAAATAAATAAATAAATAAATAAATAAAAATAATGTTCGGTACCCATTGTGACCTTCAATCGTATATTTTTAATTTTCAATAAAAATATCAATTGAAAACATTAATTTGATAAAAATAAATCGGATTAATTTAAATTCCAGGGTATAATACTTTCGTCATTCTACTGGGGTTACGTAATAACTCACATACCCGGTGGCTTAATAGCCGAAAAATTCGGCGGCAAGTACACCCTCGGCTTGGGAATCTTATTAACGGGTGTCCTCACCACCCTGACACCTTTGGCCGTTTGGTGGGGCGACTCGACGGCTTTCGTCGTTCTGCGCCTCTCGATGGGTCTTTGTTGCGGATCTATGTATCCAGCCTCGAACGTCATGCTATCTCATTGGATACCGTTGGAGGAACGTTCGAAAGCCGGATCGATGGTATTCGCCGGGGCGCCTTTGGGTACGGTATTCGCGACCGCCGTGTCCGGATTGATTCTCGAGTACTCGAGCATCGGTTGGCCGGCGGTCTTTTATTTCTTCGGCGCTTGTGGTGTCATTTGGTTCGTCTTGTTTTCGTTTCTCTGCTACAATACGCCGTTCGATCATCCGTTCATTTCCGAAGGGGAGGTGAAATTTTTGCAAGAAAAATTGAGCGAGCACAAGCACAAAAAGCCACCTCCTGTGCCTTGGGCTCACATATTAAAATCAAAAGCGGTATGGGCTCTGACGATAGCCTCGATCGGTAACGGTTGGGGATTTTCAACGATGATCAGCGACCTCAACAAATACATGAGTAGCGTCCTCAAGTTTTCCATCCAAGACAACGGCTATTTGTCATCGTTGCCGTACATATGCATGTGGTTAGGAAGCATAATCACTTCCTGGATATCCGACTGGCTGATTATCAGCGATAAAATGACGACGACGAAAGTAAGAAAATTCGGAACAACGATCGCCTCGATAGGTCCCGCTTTCTTCCTTATCGCTGCTTCTTACGCCGGTTGCGATAGAATCGCCGTAGTCGCGATGATTACAATCGGTATGACGCTTTTGGGCAGCTCATTGCCCAGCATTAAAGTAAACGTACTGGATCTTAGTCCGAATTATTCAGGCTCGCTTATGGCCTTGACGAATGTATTCGCAGCGAGCACGGGAATCGTAACGCCTTACGTCGTCGGTATATTGACGCCGCGTCAAACTCTCGAAGAATGGCGACTCGTATTTTGGATTGTATTCGCCGTCTTCGTTATAACGAATATTATATTTGTCGTGTACGCAAGTGGCGAGGTTCAAGATTGGAACGATCCGGAATTCTTGAGAATGCACAAGGAGAGTAAAAAGATAAGCTCGGCTAAGGAAGAAATTCATTTGTTGCCGATGCCTGTTATAACATAACGTAAAGTACATTTTCAACGATTTTTGCGTATATGTACATACTAATAGTATTTATTTATTAAAATACGTATGTTTAATCTATAATTTAAGCCGTTGATATTTCTTAATTTTACGATATTCGTTATATTAACTAATGGTAAGTCGTTTTAATAATTTAAATTAATTTATAAAATTTATGATTTTTATATCATACATATTATATTAGGAAACTTATTAATAAGCATCTACTCATTAATATAAGATAACGAAGGCACATCTGCGTCTATAATAATTCATTTAAAATTTATATTTCAATCGATAAGACTTCGATGTCATATATTTATTTATTTTTTATATTTAAAAAATATTATAAAAAATATGATAATAAATGTAAATTTTTGCAATAAAATAATCTAGTCACGTTCGTTGGTATACTTATATTTTTTACCTTACATGTAATAACAAAAAATATCGTTGTATTAATAATAATAATAAAGTATTGTTTAATCAATAATATAAACATGTATTTATTTATAAGGATAAAATAGTTTATAGTTTTGAAATGATTTTAAAAACGATCGAATAATACAATGTGACTAAATGTATAATGTTGCAAATAAATTATATAAAAATACATATTAAAACTAATCTGGTAACTCGATGATAACCTTATTGTGTCATATATTTAAAATAATAATAATATGCCGCCATTCTCGAATTAATTTATTTTATTTATCGTTCATGTCGTAATGATAAAAATTCTTATTTAATGTTTTAAACTATCATGAGCATTGTATACGTTATGTATAATTATTATTAATTTATTTTGAAATAATAAAATGAAAAATTAAAATTTTAACGCCTAATTAACATTACGTTTCAATAGATCATCATAAGATATTTATTGTTTACTTTAAAATCTTTTATTTCCAATCGTATAAAATCATGCAGTTAACGTCATTCATATTTATCATTTTTAAATATTGCAGTTTCTTATATATCTAATAAAAAAAAAAAAAAAAAAAAAAACTTTAAATTAATTTCTCTAAGAAAGATTCATTTGACGTTAATTCGGAGTGCAATTATCCAAGAGTCAATGCACTCGACCTCGAACCTAAAAACGACAGTATAAAAACGACTTTTACAATAATTTTCCAATCAATTAACTGATGTTGCTAAGTCTACATTATAAGATTATTTACATCAGTTTAAACAATCTGCAAGCGATTTACGCCTTAGATTTTTATTTTTCATTTATAAATTTATTATGTGCAACATCGTGTATATAATTTACGTATTATTTGTAAAAACATATCGATACACAGTTTAATTCAACCAATAAATTAATAAAAGAAAAAAAAAAAAAAAAAAAAAAAAGAGAGAGAGAGAAAGAAAAATAAATCGATTAAGTGTACAGCGCTGTATGTGTATGGAATACATTTTATTTGCCGTTGCAAATAGAAGCAATTGCACCGATTCGATAACTTATATAAGAAATATCAATTAGTTTAAATAAAAAGTATTTTCATGGTAATGCGTTATTTATAAAGTATATTTTTTCGCAAAAGCTTTTGATAAGTATATATCATATATATACTTGAGACTGTACTAAATTATCTTATAAATTTAGCAAACATTAATGATAATTTTAACAGGTTGAACATTTTTTTATTTTCTTTTCGTTTTTTGCTTTTTTTTTTTTTTTTTTTTTTACCAAAATTCGATATAATATAATTAATTAAACGTGCACTGTGAAAACATAAGAAAATTTTTATCAAATTTGGAAAATTTTCAAAGTGTTAAATTTATAATTTGAGTTTGAACAAAAATACGCAATGTAGGAAGAAACAAAAATTGACGAATTTTTTTTTTTGTTTTTTTTTTTTTTTTTTTTGTTTTTTTCCTTCGATCATTTTAAACGATGCGATTACATTCCAAATTATTTGACTCGTTATAAATTGTGGAAGAGTTACATTAATATTGGTAAAGTTATTTTCTTACGCTTATATAATCTCTATACGTGTTGTATTATTTTATTAACGGATATCTTTTTTATAAATTATAAATATTTGTATGAATTAATTTTTACGCATCGAATGACCGATAATACAACCGATCTCTTCATTATAATTACGAATAAAATTATCGTTATTATACACATTAGTAAGAAATTAAAATATCAAATGACGTTAATAACGACAATTCACAGGTAATGTTTCATAAAGATAAATTCGAAAAATACACCAAGAACAATATCGTTGACTTTTCCATAAAGAATAGAACTCGCGATAAGAGCGAGCAATAAGACCGTAAGTAATACATACACGTATATACACATGTGATCGAGTATAAATTAAAAAAAAAAAAAAAAAAAAAAAATCAGTTTTTTTATCTGATGTTCTTTTATCAAACATTTATCAATGCGCATATTGCTACAGAATTGAAAAAAGATAGGAGGAGAGAGAATAAGAGAGAGAGAGAGAGAGAGAGAGAGAAATAGTGAGAGAGAGGCTCGTCGGTTCGAAATCGTTACGAAATATTTAGTATACAGGCATGCAAAGAGTCACACACAAAGACAAACACAAACACGTACATACACATAAGGCGTTTGCACCGCATTACCCTAGAATGTATATCGAAAGTTATATCGTCATGACGGCGCGTTTCTTCTATACGTCAGTAATGCGCGCGCCGAGCCACGCCACGCGCAAATTATTTACGCGGGGCGCACGGACAAAAGGACGACGATTATTTTCTATAAAGATGTGATACAAAAAATAAGTACACGCAGTATATGCGTATAAGCGTCGGTAATCGGCGCAATTGTCGTCCCTTACTCCTCCTCTTATAACATTTGTACAAGAGGCCAACGACGTCGTCGTCGTCGTCATCGTCGTCGTTGTCGTCTTTTTTTTTTTTTTATTTCTCATCCTCGTCTTCTTGTTCATTTTCAATTTGCGTTTGTAGAAGAACAAATATTTAATTTTATGACGTACGCAAGGAGTCTCGAATTCAAAAGAAAGTTACGACAGTTATCTACATATCGCCGGGAGCGGACGATTATGTTTTTACCATCATCGGCTAGAGCACGACCTGGCATCATGTAAATCTGAGTTAATCATCGAGAAGCGAGTGAAAAAGTAACACTGCCTACCAAAAGGAAATAAGACTGTATTTATTCAAGTATTCGTTCGTACCGGTTTCATCCGAATTTTTTACCGATCGCTCCAAGGATTCGACGACAAAAGACATCAACATGACGACTCAATGGAAAGACTGCTGTAAGTGTAGCGTAACATACTTTTGTAATATTAAAAAAAAAAAAAAAAAAAAAAAAATTAAACTAAGCCGTCGGAGTTATTTTTTAAAGTTGACTAAAATTACTCTTATCGTTACCGAGTGTATGTGTATATATAAGAAAGTATGAAATAACGAATAAGCAATCTATAATTAATTTTAAATTATCATCGTGTGATAATTATAATAATTAAATTATTATAACCTTTATTAACGTTTTCCTTTCGCTGCTTGTTGTTATCTATACGTACAGCACGTTTGTAATTTTCCTGTAGCTGAATTCCTGTAACATTTCCAATTGTATTAGTCACTGTATACGTAGTTTTCCATTAATAATCTTTTTATATACAATATTATTTGGTACGTTTCTAAATAAAACATTTTTTTTTTTTTTTTTTTTTTTTTTTTATTACGGATCTTTCGCAAACAAGTTAATTATCATCGATGATGAATAACTTTGAATAAATTAAATACAAATTGCACGTGTAATCTGTGTATGCAAAATAATTTTATTTTTTTTTTCTTTTTTAACATAACCAAGTGCGAATCTAACGTTATGTTTATACTGTATTATGTTTGTTTTTTTTTTTATTTTTTTTGCGTACACAGTAGTGTGTTATTATATAAAGATTTGATTAAACGCGTGCAAATAGATATTTTATGTGTATAATAATACATTGAACGCGCGCAGAAAAAAAACTGCGAAAATCGGCTATTCATTTCTGGCACAATATGTTAAAAAATAATACACGCGCACAAAATTTTCGAAAATTAATTTTTAGCTCTAATTATATAATTTATTGTTATTATTATTATTTATTTTTCATTATTATTTTGTTATTTCAATGGATATATAAAAATTTTTTAAAGATAAAAAAGACGATAAACAACGATTAAAAAATTTTTAATTGGCTTGAAAAAAAAAAAAAAAAAAAGAAAGAAAGAAAGAAAGAAAGAAAGAAAGAAAGAAAAAGTTCCTCGTCATAAAATTAAAAAATTTGAATATAACTAAACAGAGTTCAATAAACGTTTAAATAACCTTAGCCTTATATTTTATTTGACGAGTCTCGAAAAACAATCCATTAAATATCCGGTGCATTATTTCAGGCTCAGGTATTTCACAACGATGGATCTGCGTTATCATGACCTTCTTTTCGCTATTCTGTGCATACACAATTCGCGTCTGCCTGTCGATCGCGATCACGGAGATGGTGAAACAAAGCAACGAGACGTTGGAACTTTTGGACGATACGTGTCCCAATTCGGATGAGATTTTATCTTTGACGAAAAATTCATCGGCGTTTGGTACTGCTGCCGGTGATAGAACTCGTCCCAACGACGGCACCTACGAATGGAGCGAATATACTCAGGTGATTAATGAAACAAAAAAAAAAAAGAATCTCTGCCATACGAGAGAGATGAAAAACAACGTTTGGGGCAACTGCGCTTCCAACCTTTTGCATTTTACTCGACGATCGCGCTTTGCAGATAAACAACATAAACAAAAGCGATTAATTATTGTCGTGCATATATTATACGTAGATGTAATAGCCTCGCTATCATCTTACCGCGATTTATCATTTAAAAATAGACGCGGATATTTTTGGCGATACGACGCTTTTTACAATGGGATGCGTCAGATGACTTGCTCTTTTCTCAATCTGTGTAATAAAAATTTTGCAACCTTTTTTTTTTTTTTTTTTTTTTTTTTTTGTTTTTTTTTGTTTTTTCATTTCAACGAACGCAATTAAATTTTAAAAATATTTTTAAAAAACGAGTGATTTTGCAAAACGTTGGATGCATATTGCAATCATATTTTTATCACTCGATCAATATTTGTATATGCGTTTGCTTATTGAGACGCACGTTATAAATATTACGATGCGTAAAATTATTTATTTTGATTGGCCGATATTTTTACAAAAACACGTGTCTGCTCGCCTCACTTGAGATAATCTCGACATAAAAATGCCATTGCCGTTTTTATATTTTCAAATTTACCGATTTATTTATGACTTGATTAATTTTACAATTACGCGCGGGACGATTATTATTTAAAATATTATCTGTTATTTCTTAGAAGTAGATTATGATGAATAAAAATTTGTTTCGTCTTCGTTTTATCAATATTCTTCTTCTGATTAAGGAAAATTACATGGATTTGGAGGAAAAAAAAAAAAAATCATTATTTTATTTTTTATAAATAATAACATTTTCATGAATAGATAATTTTTATAATTAATTAGTTTAAGGGAAATAATAATAATCGACATCGTAGATAACTTTAATCATTTCTCTATTAATATTCATGCATCGAGTTAATATTTCAATAATTAATATTAATATACATATGATAAAAACTAATTAATTTTTGCTCATGAAAAAAAAAAAAAAAAAAAAAAAACTGTAAAAAATTACCTTTTTAAGAATAAATTGAAATAAATCTTAAGAAAGTAAATTTAATTGATGAATTAAAATAATAATATTCATATTGAAAATCATCATATCGTTATATAGTTATCAGCGGCTCTTTTGATTGTAAAAATAAAGAACAAGAAGAAGAAGAAGAAAAAAAAGAAGAAGAAGAAGAAAAAAATGCGCAATGATAAAAAGTTACGTCAAGCGATAACATTCATTTTTATTTATTTATTTTATTTTATTTTATTTTTTAATTTTTTTTATTTTTTTTTATTTTTTTTTATTTTTTTTCCAGGGAATCATTCTCTCGTCATTCTACTGGGGCTACGTGATCACGCACATCCCTGGTGGCATGATAGCCGAAAAATTCGGCGGCAAATACACTCTCGGATTCGGTATACTCTGGAACGCCATATTCACAATTTTAACTCCGATTGGTGTAAAATACGGCGATGCAACTGCCCTAATTGTACTACGTGTACTTGTTGGTTTAGCCCAAGGCGCGGCGTATCCGGCCCTCAACGTCATGTTGGCCCAATGGGTACCGATCGAGGAACGATCGAAGGCCGGCTCCCTCGTGTTCGCCGGTGCACCATTGGGCACGGTATTCGCGACAGCCGTCTCCGGCCTGATCTTGCGTTACAGCGACAGCGGATGGCCAGCGGTCTTTTACTTCTTCGGCGGCGTCAGTATTATCTGGTTCATCGTTTGGGTGGCCGTGTGCTACAACGATCCCCACGAGCATCCTTTCATCTCGGAATCGGAGATGAAGTTCTTGCACGAGCAGCTTAGCGAGCACAAGCATAAGAAACCGCCGGCCGTACCTTGGAGACACGTGTTAACGTCGATGCCCGTCTGGGCACTGGTTGCGGCGATGATCGGCCACGGCTGGGGATTTTTGACGATGATAAGCGACTTGCCGAAATACATGGGCAGCGTATTGAAATTTTCAATCGAAAACAACGGCTATCTGTCGTCGCTCCCGTATCTTTGCATGTGGATCGGAAGTATCGTCACGTCTTGGATAGCGGATTGGTTGATAATGAACAAGCACATGTCGACAAAGAACGTCCGAAAATTGGGCAATTCCATAGCATCGGTCGGGCCTGCCTTATTCATAGTCGGTGCTTCTTACGCCGGCTGCGACCGCGTTCTCGTCGTCGCGACGATCGCCCTGGGCATGACCGTGATGGGCGCGGCGTTGCCCAGCATGAAGGTCAACGGATTGGATCTAAGTCCGAATTACGCGGGCAGTTTGATGGCTCTGACGAACGGAATCGGAGCTTTCGCCGGCATCGTAACCCCGTACATCGTCGGTGTTCTTACGCCAAATCAAACATTGTCCGAATGGCGTCTCGTATTTTGGATAATAGGGATTGTTTTTTTGGTTACGAATTTGATATTCGTCGTGTGGGCAGACGGGGACGTGCAATATTGGAACGATCCCGATTTTCTCAGGAAGGAGAAGAGCGATCGCAAAGCGAAAAAAGCCAAAGAAAACATCGAATTGTTAACTGTCCGTGCTAAATAACAACAAATGTCCATCGTTTCGTTGATTATTTTAATGCAAAATAAGAGAAATATTTATATTTTGATATAGTAGAACCTTCGAAGTATTTTTTTTTTTTTATAATGTTGCAATCAAATTTTTATTTTATTAAGACTTGGGATGATTTTTAAATGCTCATTAATATCGTTGAAAATTTATGCGTGAATTAATTATTTATGTAAATGAAGGATTAATTAATCGTTAGCTGTATCGTGTTTGTAAATAGAAAATGTATTATAAAAAATAATTTGCGAATGCGAATGATTTTAGTTTAATAATAATAAAAAAAAAAGAAAAAAAGAAAAAAAGAAAAAAAGAAAAAAAGAAAAATTGCATGAAAATACGTCGATTAATCAAATGAATTATTAAAAATTTGACTTATTGCAAAAGAGTGAGAGATGTGCTTATAATCTGAAAGAGAGATGTGCACGTGGGATAAATTGTAAATCAGTTTTATCATTGTAAATAAGCTTAAAATGTTGCGATTTTCAATCTTTAATAGTGTTTTATTATGTTACGAAAATTTACGTCATTTGACATTCTCGTATTTAAATCCGCATAACCTTCGATATCAGTTGACTATTATGTACCAGTTGCAGAAGACGAGATACAGTTTTCAAATCAAGTGCTTTTTCCACAATGGTGTTCTTTATTTTTATGTTTTGCTCGTAATCTAATAATTGGATATTTTTTTTTTTTTTTTTTTTTTTTTTTTTTTTTCATGTAACAATTAGTTTTTTACTTTATAGTGTTGCAGTTATGTTTGAATAAATTGTACGTTTGAAATTTTACACAAATGTTCATCTAAAATTATGTTTTATTGTATGTACAAAGGGGAGTAAGTGAAGATATTCAAGTGATCATCTCCAAAATTGTATAATTAAATGCATTTGTTATTATATACATATATATATATATATAATATTTATAATTTTACAAAGCTTATAAAATACATGATTATCGTTAATGTGTAATATAATCAAACTGAATTCTGTTTTTTTTTTTTTTTTTTTTTTTACTAAAATAAATGATGTATTTTCAAGTATAATAACAATATATTTAGTAAATACACTTATTTAAGATTTTATATAATTAATTAACATATTAATTAAAATAATTTTCAATATGATTTATTTAATATTATGTAAAAAATTTATTGACAAAAAAGTGAGTTGCGAATTAGAATTACTTTATAAAAATGATTAATGTATATAAAATGCATTATTTTAAATGCAAATTTCTATCGCAATAAGATAAAGATTCATTTTTTATTAATCAATCTGTTTCTTTATTCTTAACTGCGACTGATTTATTTCCATTATGTATTTTGAATTTTAAATTTATCTGACATTCAATTGTTAAATCAAATATAAGCATGAAATTTGACATACGTCTTACTTGTTGCAGTATAATGTATATAAATAATAAAAAATTATTATTAAAATATTGTTATTTCATTTTTAATTGATATAAATCCACTATTTTATTGAATAATAAAATACAAAATAAAGATTAAATATTTGAAATATCAATACACTTTTTATTAATGAAATATATATATATATATATATATATATATATATATAATTCGTTAATAAATTAAATAATTTGGCAAATAACTTTGGTTAAATCTAATAACGGTTAATTTTTACAATTTTGAACTGTATTTCATTAAAGTAGAAAATAAAATCGTTTAAAATATTATCGATTTATTATCACGAAAAAGAAGAATTTTTGAAAAAATGAAGAAAAAAAAAAAAAAAAATTTCGTGAAAAATTTAAAATAACAATAATTATAAAATAAAAACGCTGATAATGTATCTTAATAACATTTTTTTACAGTAAAATTTATCGGTAAAATTTTTAAAATATATTAAAAATAATCAAAGTTCAAAATATTATAAAAAATGTCGACCAATAGCAAAAGTATTTGTAAGTTTTCAATACGCCTAATAATTAAATAAGTCAAATAATCGTTGAGCATTACGTTAATTTGTTTAATTGGATGAAAATTGCAGGTTCGCATTTTCCACAAAGATGGATCACTGTATTGTTATGTTTCTTTGGATTATTCAACGCGTACGCAATGCGCATTTGCCTATCGATAGCAATAACAGTCATGGTAGTAACGACTAATAACACCGTAGAATTCGTGGACGATACTTGTCCCGAAACAAACTATAGTCAACAATATCAAAATCAAACAACCATTACTGCCGGAGTATATGAATGGAGCGAGTATACTCAAGTAATGAATAAATAGTCTTTTTAAATATTCATAGGTTACTTTATTTTTATTAAAGATATGAATTTATTTTGTTTTTTTTTTTTTTTTTATACGGTAATATGTAAGTATTACAATTAAATTATTAATAATTTTTCGATATGTTTATATCACAAATTATGATTGACTTGCTGGACTTATTACAACAATTACTATAATTATATCTTTTCGATTGGTAAATATACAATATAATTCAAAAAAAAAAAAAAAAAAACACGTATAATTTTTCTAATTGTCATTTATAATTTTTCTATTGCATTTTATTAAAATTTTATATAATGAGAATTTATCGGTATTTGTTTAAAAAAACTTGGTAGTGAATTCATTGTTCAATTTAAAATTCATTCTTTTTTTCATACACGATTCTTTCTCGCTTCTTTCCTTCAAATTGCACAAAATTTTAAATCTAAATTAATGATTTAGCCGTTATCATTATTATTTGCGTGAATAATCAAACATTATTCTTATCATTAACACAAACAAATGTGTACGCGATACCAATTGTAACTCAACCGCGTATACTTATTTATAACGTTTTACAACTTTGTCGAGATTTGCGAACAAATCCCCGTGATAAAACATTAATTACTTTGGTTAAAAAAATTTCAACGGTGCTTAATTTGGTAGCATTTTCATCAAATCATTTGAATTTTAAAATTCCCTCGTATATTTTTATTACGCACCTATTATGGGTATATTTCGTTCGTTTTTTTTTTTTTTTTTTTTTTTTTTTTTTTTTTTTTTTTTTTTATTTTATTTTATTTTTTACGTTTTATTCATAAAATGGTAAATGGATAATTAAGTACATTTTTTTTTTTTTTTTAATTTATATAATAAAAAACAAAGAAAATAAAGTTTGTTAAACTTCAACTATGATTATAGCAATTTTACTTAATAATAATATTTTTAACGCATAATAACAGTAAAAACTAATAAAATTAGATATATTTGTCCGGGTTCAAAATTTAATAAATCTTTGTCGCATATGACTTATGAGGTCAAAGAAGACTGCGCAAAAGTAAATGCGGGTAACCGAGATTTCACATTTACATTTGCTTTTGTGTATTTACATTAACGAATACAAATAATAAACGGAAATTAATAAAGTTTGGGACTCAAATTTTAACAATTTATTATTTATTAATAATTATTAAACAAATAATTACAACAAAGTTTTACGACTCGAGATATAAAATAATGTTAAAATAATTTACATTTTTTACACAGGGAATCATATTATCCTCATTTTACTGGGGCTATTTGTTCACAAACGTACTCGGAGGCGTTATAGCACAAAAATTTGGCGGAAAGCATACCCTTGGAATTGGCATCCTTATAACTTCCGTATTAACATTTCTCACCCCATGCGTCATCTATTTGGGTGACTCGACGAGTCTCGTTTTCTTACGAATACTCATGGGTCTGGGCGAAGGTCCAACGTATCCGGCTTTGAGCGTTTTGATGTCTCAATGGGTTCCCGAGAACGAACGATCGAAGGCAGGATCTATTGCTTTTTCGGGCGCGCCATTGGGAACGATATTTGGAATGATACTGTCGGGTTTGATAATTCGATACTCCGAAACTGGATGGCCCCTTGTATTTTATTTTTTCGGCAGCGTTGGACTGTGCGCGTTCATTATAAATAGCGCATTCTGTTATAATAAACCAAACGAGCATCCCTTTATCTCAGAAGCGGAAGCTAAATATTTAAAAGACGAATTGAGTGAGTATTTTATATTTAATTTTTAAAAAAATTAAGTACATTAAAACTGTTAATTAAAAAGGTTTTTTTTTTTTTTTTTTTTTTTTTTGTATACGTACTCGGTTTGAAGCTTGCGACAAGTCTGCTTATTATTGCAAAAATAATAAATTCTACTTGTAACATAAAATTATATTTTATTACTAAATTTTATCAAATAATTAATTTAGAAAAAAAAAAAAATATATATGTATATATATACATGTCAGAGAGTAAAATTTCACTCGATAATTTACAGAAAATACCCATAGCGATTTTCCACCAACTCCTTGGCGACACATTTTACGTTCGAAACGAGTTTGGGCTCTCATTATCGCGACGATAGGTAACGCATGGGGATTCTTAACAATGGCAAGCGATATGCCAAAATACATGAGCAGCGTACAAAAATTTTCCGTGCATAACAACGGCTATCTATCCTCGTTGCCGTATCTTTGCATGTGGATCAACAGCATGATAACTTCGTACATCGCGGATTTTTTAATAGCTTCGAAACGATTGTCGATCGGTGCCGTGAGAAAAATCGGCAGCTCGATCGCTTCGTTTGGTCCCGGAATATTTCTTACGGCAGCGTCTTACGCCGGCTGCGATGGTTTTTTGGTAGTTGCTTTAATTACCACTGGCATGACTCTGATGGGATGCGCCACATTTAGTATATTGATAAACGCATTGGATCTCGGACCGAATTACGCTGGAACAATCATGGGTTTGGTTAACGGAATTGCAACATTGAGCGGTATAATATCGCCGTACATAATTGGGATTATAACACCCAATCAAACTATAAGTGAATGGCGATTAGTGTTTTGGATAGTTTTCATAATGTTCGTCGTATCGAATACGATTTTTCTTATTTTTGGCAGTGGAGAACTACAGGAATGGAATGATCCAAACTTTTTAACAAAAGAAAAATCGTTGAGCAAAAATAAAACAAAAGAAGACGTTAAACTTTTACAAGTTACTTAAACTTTCAAGTATTATACATACATAAATCGTAGTACTTTAAATCTTAGGATTGATTTTGTATTGCAGAATTATTTTAAGGAATAAATTTATTTTACAGCACAATGATATTAATTAATAAGAATTAATAATTGTAATTGTTACCTATGATGGCTATTATTTTCTCTTTATAGCACATTTATAACAGCTTCAACTCTCAGTATTTTAGTTTCAACCAATATGTATCAAATATGTTATTTTTAATTTAAATTTTAATAATAATTTTAATTAATTATAAATGCAGTTACTTACCGATTCGTTTGTAAATGCGTTTACTTAGATTAAAGTGATAAAAACTTGAATTAATTATGGCATACAAAATCAATTTACAAAATTATTTTTAACAAATAAAAACCAATTATGACATAATGTAAATGAAACAATGTAAAATAAAATTATCTTTTACCGTTACATAAAAAACGCATATTATATTACTTATTGAATAAAACGATAATAAAAACTTTGTGAGTATGATCGAAATAATTTTTTTTTTTTTTTTATATATCGATTTTTATCACCGGCAGCTGGTTGTTCAGCTTTAGATAATTTTAGCAGTAAATCACACAGATTTCTACCTTATCTACAGTAAAACAATTATCATTTCTAACTTATCATGCAAAGATATACAAGTGAGTGTCTTGATTTCTATTGTACCATCATTACACTTTATTATAATAATTTATAAATAATTTATTGAAAAAAAATAATGTTAACAAGAAAAATTGGAAATTAAAAATTATGCAAAAAATTACAGACTATAATTTTCAAATAGAAATTAAAAAAAGATGTAAAAATCGATCCATTATATAAAACTTAAATCCATTTAATGTTCTTGAAATTGTTAATTCTTTACGAACGGGACATTTTGACGCGTGTGTATCCGCTTACATGGAGAGTTTTTTTGGAAATATATCGTAGTATTTCGTTTGTTTGTAAAACTTATATATTTTGGACTATAAATAAACGATTGCTTAATAATTCACAAGATAACATTGATTTTTTATTTATATTTAAAAATTTACAAGTCGCTATATCATTTAATTATAACAATTAATGTAATAATGTAGACATATGGTGTTCGCTTTACCCTGACCGCTTTGCACCTATTCATTTTATCTGCTTAAATAAATATGAAAAATTACGTTGATTTTATATTAAGGCGATGAATTGTGTCAAAATATGTACATACATCGCTCTTTTATATATTTTTGATAATTTAATTAAAAGCTAGAATCATTTTTTCCAAAATCATTTTTAACGAATTTTATTCATTTATAGCTTCGAACATCGCGTAAATACTGAAAGTTACTTTGTGAAAACATGAAAAAAATAATTTTCTGTGCAGTGGAAGAATTTTCGGTAGTATCTATAAGCGAAATATGGCATATTAAATTAAAAAAAAAAAAAAAAAAACCCGAAAATATATCAAAATGATTACCAATTACCTTGCGAATACCTGAAATCCTCACAGCACATCAGGGTTGCCCTTGGTTTAAATATTTTATTTTTACTCAAAAAACTTCATAAACGAAATTAAATAAATTCTTTGTTTTTTTTTTTTTTTTTTTTTTTTTTTTTTATAAAGTATTTCTAACAGAAGTATTGTATTATTTAAGACTTAATAATTTGAACAACAAAATTGGAAGTTACAAAACATGTTTTAAAAAGAATTTAGAAAGGTTGCAGTTTAAATCTTTTATTTTTGCACAAGAAACTTTATAAAAGAAATTAAAAATATAAATAACATGTTTAATTAAAAATATGATGCGCAAATATTTCTTTATTGTAAGGTTATTAAGATACCGAGATTTCAAACTGAGTTACGCATTAAGCTGTTTTATCAGAATTATCTTGTTTCTTTAATACTAAAATTTAAAAAAAATTATTCATTTTGGGTAAGATAAATTTTGTTCCAATTAAGCAATTACATATATATATATATATATACATATATTTTTTTTTTTAATCGAGGTTGCATTTTCTGTAACTTACTTCTGTAAAATAAATTTTACTTATAAATGTGTATTTTCCATATAAATGTAGCTATACTTCGCCATTTAATTCATTTTCTATTTATCCAACGAATAAAGAAATTTCATTTACATAACTATATTTTTCAATTTCATAAAATTTAAGAATGTAACAGTTGGAAAATTTTTACCAGTAAAATGACGTTACTAAAAACTAAACTTAAAATTAGAAATAATTTTAATCGCTGTAAAAATTTATAGTCAATATATAGATTAATGTAATCCTAATTTAGAAAAAAATAAATAAATAAATAAATAAATAATAATAATAATAATAATTCTATATTATTTTTGTATATAATACATGTACTTCCTGTGACAAATTTTTGATAAAATTTATGATAAATTAAAATTATAATTGCGAATCCGACGTAAATGCAAAATGTCATTTCGCCAAATTCAATTAAATTATATATTTTCTTTTTTTTTCCTCGATGACGGGTAATAAATTATAAAAATGAATATTAAACACTTAAGTAGATTGAATTCGTGCTTCGCTTATTTTTTCAACATTTAAATACCAAATTTATCTCGCTGATTTATTCCAACAGATAATTGTCAGTTATTATCCAAATAGTAAAATACAATGTTTAATAGAGTTAAATTGCGATTAATTTTTACATAACTTTGTAGTTTCTAATAGGTACGTATAGCCGCGCGATGACATTTTTAAACGAAAGATGTTTTTATAACTAGTCGTATTTAAGCTTATGCGCAGCGTAAAACCCACCGACATTATCGCCGAAACTATTATTTCGAGATACAAGATAAGTATATTCACACAAGTCTATTGCTTGAATTAAAAAAAAAAAAAAAAAAAAAAAAAAACACTGCATTTTAACGTAACGATAAATTTAAAGATAATCTTCTTTTTCTCGCGCGTGCTCTCTTTCTGTCTCTCCATCCAGGTAGATAAAATTTAACACGACAAGCGTGCAATAAGCTTGGTGGTGGGGTGGGGTGGGGGGGTTGTGACAATGGCTGTCGTCGGATCATTCTCAATTGAGTGAAATAAAGGAATGCCTAAAGAGCATGTTTCCCACCGGTGTCGTAGAACGACGCTGTAAATGTGGACACGCGCCTCGATCGCACACCGCACGTAATCGATAGACACCCGCGGATGTAAACAATTCCTTATTCGTTATTTTTTTTTTTTTCCTTTTCCTATTTTTTTTTTTTTTTTTTTTTTTTTTTTTTTCACAAAACCGACAGTTTGCCTTTTCTTCTTTCTTTTTTTGTTTTTTTTTTTGCTTTTTCTCGTCTTCTTGTGTGTTCGCGTTTTATTTTATCATTGTGAGTCTTGAGAAGTTGTCACCATGTCGTCTGAATCGATGTTTTCTTGTAAGTATATTAGACAATTGTGGTTTAATATGTAAATCAAATATAAAACTTTTATAGATATTCGGTTAAATTAGAATATTGCTAGTTTGTAATATTTATACATTTTTTCAATAGATGTCAAAAATAATAAAAAAATATCAATTCACTACTTATTCTATTTATTGAAATTAAAAAAATTTTATAATTTTGTTTTAATTTTTTTACAAGCATTAACTTTGTTAAATTCTAATTTAACGTTAATTTGTTTGATTTTCATTATTTGTCAAGTTTATTACTTTTTTATTGCACTTTAATGTAATAATTTTTAATAATTTAAATTTTATAATAATTATGAAGTCTACCTATTGAAAATTTATAATATATTAGTTCAAAGGTAGCTTGCATATCTATTTATATATTCTTTAATTATTCTATTAATTAATTTATTAAACTAGCTTCTAAATTATTATTACAGTCTAAAAATCGCACATTTAATTGCTTAGAAAACTAAAATAAACAATGAAATTTGAACTTTCGATAACTTATGCATACATTTTATTACATTAAAATATGTATAATAAAAATCGAAGATTGTTAAAAAATTTTTATTTATCGAAATAAATAATAATTTGCTCGTTATTATGACTTTCAGCTCCTCATTTTTCTTATAAAAAAAAAAAAAAAAAAATCTCTCAACATAATTTATACATAATAAATTTGATGATTTAATTTTAAGTTTACGATGTTTTTTAATAAAATTAAAACCAACAAAGATATCTTAAACAAGGAAAAGGACCGATGCAATATCAAAAATTAATCAAATCAATATTTATATTATAAACAAATAAAATTATAAAAAAATTAAAATTTAAAAAATAACACTGAAAACTTGAATTCGTTTTCAGATTTAGCAATAATAAAGATAAATAAGAATATATTTACTATATAAATTAGAATTTGAAAGTTTATAATGCTTTTTTTTTTTTACATCAACGTGCATTGAATTTTGATTATAAAATTTTAATTATTCAGAATTACGGCTAAAAATTTTTATAATTATCCATTAAATTTTTAGGCTCACGTATATCGCAAAAATGGGTATTCGCAATAATGGGATTCTTAGCAATATTTACTTTATTCGCAATGCGCATGTGCCTATCCCTTACGATCCCAAAAATGGTGAAACCCATCGAGCATTCGATCGAACATTACGACGATACTTGCCCTAGTCCAGAATACAATTTAACCATCGTTTCTTTTAAAAATAGAACAATTATCGACGATGTTAATAAACTTTACGATTGGAGCGAATATACCCAGGTGAACGATATGATTTTTTTAAAATATTTATAACTTAATGGTTGAAAAAATTATTTTTTCACAAACGATAAATAAATTGAAATTTTAAAATATGATAAACTATATTAAAATGATGTTAATTATTTAAAGTATATTCGTATAATTAATGAATGATTAATTTTGTAAACATTAAAACATAAGTACAATTGACATCTCATAAAAATAAAACAAAATTATTTATTTATTTATTTATTTATTTATTTATTTTTTTTTTTTTATTTATTCACAACAGATTTTGTATTATTAAATATACTTTATGATAAACAATATGAAAATAATAAAAATAAACTAACGTCTTGAGAATAAGTAGTCTGAAAAAATATAAACATTCATTTTTAATAACATAAGTCTACCAAATTCTCTATATTATTGTATTAAATTTTATAAATAAATAAAATGTAATTGTTTTTAATGTAAGAACGAGAGATAAAATGAAATAAAATTCAATTGAAGAATTTCTTATGTATTTTATATTGAATTATCGATAATTAAAAGCTTCGATTTTAATTGCAGGGAATAATTCTTGGCTCGTTTTACTGGGGCTTCGTAATAAGTCACGTGCCCGGTGGCATATTAGCCGAACGTTTCGGTGGTAAGCATACGCTGGGCCTCGGTGTACTTTTCACCGCCTTATTCACGATAATGACGCCTTTGGCGATATCGTGGGGCGGCGCGACGATCCTCATTTGCCTTCGGGTCGTGATGGGCTTGTGCGAGGGTACGACTCAGCCGGCGATGTCGGTAATGCTGGCTCAATGGATACCCGCGGATGAACGCTCGAAGATATCGTCGTTCGTCTTCATGGGCGCGACTTTCGGCATCTTGTTCATCTCGTTGAGCCTGGGACCCGTGCTCCGTCAAATGGATTGGCCGGGTGTTTATTATCTCTTCGGGGCTTTCGGTATCGTATGGTACGCGTTTTGGTTGGCGCTGTGTTACAACAGCCCAAAGGACCATCCGTTCATATCCGAAAAGGAGTCGAAAGAATTGCGCGAAAAATTGAGCGAGCACACGCATTCGGATGCGCCGCCGGTGCCCTGGAAACACTTGCTCACCTCGCCGCCATTTTGGGCATTGGTTTGCGTAAGCATCGGACGCGACTGGGGCGGCTATACCCTTATGTCGGATATGCCAAAGTACACGATGAACGTGTTGAAATTTACGGTCGACGAGAACGGTTTGTTATTTTTAGCGGCTAACGCCTCCATGTTCGTATCTTGCATATTGTCCTCGTGGATTTCGGACTGGCTGATTGAAAAGAATCACATGACGAGGACGAACGTGAGAAAGCTCATGACTACGATATCGATGAGTTTACACGGTCTGTTGTCGACGATTGCGGCATACGTGGGTTGTCAAAAGCTTCTTTATTTCTTAATTACGATCGCATCGACGTTCTTTGCGGGCGCCAGTTTTCCCGGCATCAAGGCCAACGTATTGGATCTAAGTCCAAATTACGCCGGTACCGTTATGGCCATCAGTCATGGGCTTGCAGGTATAGTAAATAGTAAATTTATCTTATTTTTAAATTCAATTTTGAGATTACTAAAAGTTATTGAAAAGCTAATTGATGAAATAGAAAGAAGCTTTAAATTTAGATTGGATAAGTTTCATTTTTTTTTTTTTTTTTTTTTTTTTTTTAGCAAACACTTGTTTAAATGCGACGCCATCGTCGTACGATAATTTATTTAAACTTTTTACTTTCGCTATTTAATCATCTCTACAGAATGTACATATTATGATGTAGATAAAGCATGTATGTTTATATTTGATAATAAATAAAAAAACGTCACTCAGGTGTACATAGGAAAACAACTTATCAAATTTTACAAACAATACGCGCTGTTCACTTGTTAAAATACATTTCATTTTCATGGAAAAAATGTAAAATTTATCGATGTTTATCGTTAACAACGACGAATTATTGTATATACATATTATTAACCTATATTAACATTAATAAATATTAAAATTTTTACTCTCCCCAACGAGCGCTAATCAAAAAAATGACATCGACATTACAATTTCGTTTACAGGATTATGTGGAATTGGAGGCCCGTACATAGTAGGTGTCGTAGCCCCGAATCAAACGTTGAGCGAATGGATTGTCATATTTTGGATAATATTTGCCGTATCCGTCGCATCGAATTTGGTATTCCTTCTTTTTGCGAGCGGCGATGTCCAAGAATGGAACGATCCGAACTTTGAAAGAAAGAAAAATAGAAATAAAGGGAACGACGTTAAGGAGGCTGAAAAATTGTTGACTTTGGACAAAGTTCAAATAGTCGTCGCCGAAAGCGCTAATCTGTAAGCTATAGGGGGAAATTGCAGAAATAAAACAAAAAAAAAAAAAAAAAAACTTATAGATTGCTTTAAAATCTATTGACGCAAAATTTACGGTAATTTTACGGTTAATTGAAACAAATTGTCAATTGCAATGAAAATTTAAATGATTGTATATTTTATTTTTACACCTCTTTTATAATTTTAAAATATTGTAAATATGAATAGAAATAGCTTATCTAGTAAAGTAAATTATATATGAAAATATATAATCGGTAATATTAGTATATTGAAGTACGTAATATTTTATTTGTTTAAATAAAAGTCATATCATATCTGTTTGGATTAAATTCAATCAAAATTTCAATTTATAAAAATCGTAATCGTGTATTTCGAATTTATAAATCATTTCATCCTCGTGCATCACATGTTTTATAAATATTTAATTGTTAATCGAAGACTATGTCGTTATAATGTATACGTATATTATAAAAATGTATACTTAAACGAATTTATAAGTATTTTGAATGCATTTTATGCAGTAGCTTACATATTCGATATATAATTATAATGGCTAATTACATTTAAGCAAATAATACCGCAATAATTATTATTGTTACGATTTACTTGTAAATAAGGAGTATCTAAACTTAAAATTTAGGACACTTAATCACTTATAGATTTCATTAGATTGTGATAACAGGATATTACATATTTAAATACATAAATAGGTAATATTTAATTATCATATAGAATAAATTTAAATGTCACGTTCGCATTATTCCAATCGCGACGATAATTTTTCAGTGCTCAAGTTAAGAAACATAAATAAAAATGGATGTATAAATTATCATAAATAAAAATCAAAGCCTTAAAGATACTGCACTTTTCAAATTTACTGTTTACATAAATATTATCTTTTTACGAAATTTTCCTCTCTATCTATCTTTCGTCGTCAAAAGCGCGATTAAACTTAGATTTTAATTGTGCAATACTTATCATGATAAAGCACTTACGGTATGATCCGACTATTTTGGATATTTCGTAATACCGTAATATTTAAGCCTCGTTTGAGTAACGTGTCAAGACCGAAGAAATGACTTTAAATTGTTGAGCATTAATCGTTGAAAATAAATTCTCATGCGATTTCATTCTCGAAATGAAAAATTCTAATTCTACGCTTTACACGTAACATCCTTTATCGATATAATTTGCCACGATAAAATTCAAGAAGCAACAAAAATCGCAATAAAAATTTTGATAATTTTAACAGTTTTTTTTTTTTCCTTTTTGTTTGTTTGTTTGTTTGTTTTTTTGTTTTTTAATTTCCTTAACTAGTTGGCAAGTAATATTCTCTTGGAATATAATCTTGTTTAGGACTATTAGGTTCAATACCGAGGAGCTCACCCATGAAGCCGATGTACGTTATTGCCAAACGAAGAGTTTCTATTCTTGACAAGCGTTTTTCATACGCAAATGTGGGTACCTGCGCAAAAAAAAAAAAAAACAAAACAAAAATTTTTGTTTTTCTCTTTCGTCATGTTTTTATTTATTATGCGACAATGAAATTTTCTTGATTATAAATTGTTTAAAATGGTAAACATTAAAGTATTTTAAAAAGAGGCCCATACCCTTATATCCATATCGCGTAAAAATGTAAAAAAATTTCAAAATCTTAAAGTACTTTAAAATGATTAAAAAATAAAATTTATATTAAGATGATCATAAAATTATTATTTTTAAAAATATGACCGTTATAAATCATGAAATAAAATTGATTTAATAAATTTCGAAGAAAAAAAAAAAAAAAAAAAAAAAAAAAATTAATGTTTGCTCTCGTATATTTTAGTAACAATTGAGTATAATGAATACGAATGCAATGAGCTATAAATTTCAGAGTTAATTTCTCACTCGTACAAAAAATATGAATAAAAAAATTAAAAAAAAGAAAAAAAAAAAATTTAACGTACCTTTCGTCGAAGTTTATCAAATGCCTCGTTCAAATTAAACATTCTACGTCTTTCGCGTATATTAGCCGCTCTTCTTTGGGAGACCGTCGCTACTCTGCGTCTTGGTTTTTTCGTCGTCGACGAAGGGATATTTGATGATCTTCCGTTTTGTGTATAGCGGCTTAAACAAAGATTATTTATTTATATAATATATATATATATATATCGATAAATTAAATAATTTTCTAAACAATATAATTACATAAAATGCTTAAAGACAAAAATATCTCGTGAATAAATATTTCACACTATTAAATGCCATATTTCTAAGTTTAATCAAACTCATAAATATGTCGTGATTGAAAAAAATCCATTGACTAAGCTTTGTTGATAATGATTTGTTTGTTCAAAAATGTAGCAATTCATGATAAATTTTTTTTTCTAAAAATCATGTTTTACAATAAATCAATATTTCATCGTGCATCTTTCATTGTTAATCTTAAAACAAAGATGGAATTTACGTACATTTTTTTTTTTTTTTTTTTTTTTTTTCCTTCGCTGATAATATAACGGAAATTATCGAAGCGGCTACTTAAAAATTTAGAGCTAATTTTATATGCGAAATTTCATAAAGTATATCATCGATATTATCATAATTAATATTTTAAATTAAGATCTATTATCTATATAACAGTTTACATTCTGCATACGAGTATACGTCAAATCAGAAAAATAATCGAGATTTATAGTCGAAGTTCATTGTTATGAAAATAACAAAAACGTGTTATTAATGACAATTATAATGCTTTTTTAAAAATAATTACAATACCAAATTTAAACGGAGAATCAATGTAATGAATATATGATACTTAAAAGAGATGTAGAAGTTTGTATTTTTCGCTTGAAAACGCAAATTTGTTATATTCAATGTATTAAATACTGATTTATTCGATAACATAATCTAAAAATTAACACTTGATCGTTCTCTAAATTAAAATAACTTGACATACGATGTACTTGCGATATAAATAAAAAAAAAAAAAAAAAAAAAAAAAAAAACTCAATATTATGTTAAGAATTAATAATAATAATAATAACAAACTCGTTAACTCTATTAATTATAAGTAATTTGTTTTATAAATGCAAAAAAAAAAAAAAAAAAAAAAAAAAAAAAAAAAAAAAAAGAAGAAAATTTACAAGATAATACGAGTTGACGAGATTCTTATCAAATCTCAATAAACTATACTATAAATTAAAACGTGAAACTTGTGTTTAAACAAAGAAATTCGATAAATTTTTACGATTGCAATAATTGTACAGTAAATGATAAAAATTGTCTCACCTTTGATGTAACAATGCACAAGGCTGCCTATAAAGTCCGTGTTCGTTGATGTGTGGATGGGAAGGCGGCGGTGCCGTCGGATACAAAACTGAGCTATCCCACATTGGGTAACTACCGATTTCATTACCAACGTACTGCGACATCTCCGTCGTCGTTGTTGTTATTACCTTAAAATTTTTTATCGAATTTTCATATTTTTTTTTTTTTTTTCATATTTTTAACTTGATAATTGTTTACGGTGTCGTTTAATGTTTAGATGATAAAATTTCAAATTTAAGATTTTAAATGCCAAGAGAAATGCATTGTATTAGACTTTACTTTTAATGTTTAATATGATTGGTTTAAAATTATATTTATAAAACATAAATTTTATTAGTAATGTTTCTTTGCAATAAACCAAGATATTTTTTTTTTTCCTTAAATAATTTACTAATTAGAAGGGTAAAACTCGACATATTTTATTCATTGAATGAATATTGATAATATAAATGAAAAAAGTTGTGGAAGTTAAAAATTTATACGTTAATAATTAATGTACGTATTTTGTCAAGTTTTTTTAAATAAATGAATACTCTTTAAGTATAACAATTTTGAAAAATCTAAAAAAACAAACAGTTATCGCCATTGTCACGTAATTAAAAATATGAAAGAATAAAAATTTTAAAATCGAAGTATTATAATTTTACAAATGAATAAATGCCGATATAAATCATACATAGTTTAGAATAACAAAACTTATAATAACAAATAAATAATACATTCATAATTCTACTTGTATAAGGACAGTTAAAAATTACTAATGGTGAAGGCAATTTTTCAAACTGATAAAATTGTCCAGCACAAAAATATTATAAAAAATATAAAATTATTTAAAAATATCATAATAAAATATAAAAATATAAATGATAACTTCTTAACTCATAAAAATAAAAATTAAAAAAATATTCTACAAAGATTTTCGATCAACATCGGCATCTTTTTTAAAATTATAAATATATTCTAATATTAATCAAAATCAACACTAAATTAAGGCATAAAGAAATTTTATATTCACAACTTACTGGAGTTTGGTTTCCGTTGATTTCCCACAGCGGTTCGGGGTAGCTCATATCCTGCGATTATTTCAACGATCTATACCAATCTTTACGATTATATTCAACTAACAAAATTCAACCACTATTATACAAAAAGATATTAGAGATAAACCAGATCACGGTAACATCGATACACATCTACCCTCGTTAAAAATACAATCGCGAATGTTTGCTTGTTCACGACGCACATAGAATCCGAGAGAAAGAGATAGAAAGAGAGAGAGAGAGAGAGAGCTTGCACACCGGGGAAGCTGCGATTCCGATGTCAGAAATTTCAGCGATAGACACGCCCCTTTGGTCAGAAGTAACGAGCCGTTTAACCCCCTCCCGCCCTGTTTACTTGTTCGATTCTTCGTTGGATTTAATATTGTACACTTAATATTATGAAAATAACACGTCACTTTAAAAATTATGTAACGGTTTTATGATTTTCAAGAAATTTTTCATAATAAGTAATGATTTTGTGTGTCACTGTTTTGAAACGTTTATCGTTAGTTTTTAAATGACTGCACGGATACGCGTAATAAAATATTATTTACATAACATTACTTGTTGAACATTATTGGTTGTAAATAAATATTTATTTTAAACCAAATTTTTAAATTAAATTAACATTTTTTTTTTTTTTATACAAATCTTCTATGCTTTTGTTAAATTTTCAAAATTTATTGGATGAAGTACATTTAACGATTATTATAAAACTAATAATTTTTTTTTAACTGCATTTTTTTTTTACTTTTTTTATTTTAATTACTTAAAAAATATATACGAATACGATTACTAAATGGAATATTTACATTATGGATAAAATTATGTATATTAATAACGTATGTAAAATGAAAATATTAAAAAAAAAAAATTCTTTATTTTCCATGCAGCGTACGGCCTTGGACTTTTAGAATTAAGCGTACACACACGTAATATATTCGCGACGCATGCGCAACTGCGCCAAGTTTCTATTGGTCCGTTGGAGGGATGGAGGCTAGTACGATATTCTCCTATTGGTCGACTACTTATAACGGGGTGGTACCCATCAAAGGCAATCATCGTTACCGTCCATACGATATATCTGTATTTTTTAATGTACATAGAGCTCCGTTTCTATTATAGTCACTTTTTAGGAATATTTAGGATATAATTAAATATTTTAAGTAATTCTGTACTGTGCTGTAAAATAATTAATTTGTATATGTAAAAATAAATTTTTGATTCTGTTGTATTTTAATAAACTTACTTTAATTATTGATTTTTCAATATTTATTATACGTTTATTAAAAATAGATAATTTTATTGTCATAAAAAATAATTTAAAATCAATAAAATAATTTATTTATTAAGTAATTAAATAAATATAAAAATTAATTATTACATTTATAATGAATTTGTTGTTAAATATTTCAATATTCAATTGAATACATTTATTTATTTCGGATTATTTAGTTCTGACAAAACTTTATTTTTCACAATATGAATCTTGTAAATTATTATACAATATTTTATTTTTATATAAATTTTTTTATAAATAATAGTTTCTAACCTATAAGTAATTTTGATGAACATTTTAATTCTATTCAAAAATTGAAGGGTTGTAAGTCTAAAGTTGTAGGTCTAAGTGCCAATTTTATTATTTAGAGATATAACAGAAAAACATTATAAAATAAACAACTCAATGAAATAATTATTTATTTTTACTTAATTCAATTAAACACACATCAAAATTTCAAAACAAAAATGCACTTGGATCCATTTGGATATATTATTAGCCTTGGCATTTTCGAGATCGTATTTTCGTAAAAATATTAACTTTGGATTTTTTGGCACTTAGACCCTTTAGACTTACAACCCTTCAGTTTATTTAATTTTTAGAAAAATTTTGGAAAACGTTGGATTCTTTTTAATTAATAAAAATTATTATAAAAAAACTAACTTAAAATGTTGTTTTCGTAATCAAAATATTTTTTTTTATTGAAAAAAAAAAAAGAAAAAATAAATAAATAAATAATAATAATAATAATAATAATAAATAACAATCAAAACAACTTTATTAAATTTCTTCGCTGAACTAATCCGTTCAAGACGACACTTCCGGAATTAATGCATAGCTCGAAATCGCTTATGCCGGAAACGCACAGCGTGACATCGGCACGCGACAAACGAAACAAGCGACTCGAGCAGATAAATTCTAAGTCCAAAGCATATTGTCAAAGTCGACGCTTGTACGCTAACCATTCGTAATCCACCCTCCCGCAAGCACGAATTAATTAAATAGATATTAGTCGAGTCACTTGACGGCGCTGCAATTTCACCGTGTCAAATCCGATCGCGTGTTTGCTCGAGCAGTGGTAGTAGTAGAGCTTGCACGCCCGGATTTTTACGCGCTCGGGACGAGCCAGGGGTGCATAAAATTATTAATATAGAATCATGGGGGAGTGACGCTCCCCCTTTTTTTGTCCTTTTCTTCATTCTTTCTCGCCTGTACGTACGTATTTCTATTTCTTTCTGTCTCTCTCTCTCTCTCTCTCTCGCTCGCTCTCTGACGCGCATCTATAGGTGTAGATAAAATTTTTGTCGAGTCTCGATGAAAGCGAAGATTTTCTGCGATTATGCGCGACACGGTATCGTTATTATGCGATTTTGCACGAATTTTAGAGCGTACCACCGAAAATGCTCATTTATGCTGTTGCCCAGGGCCGAGCATTGAGTCAGTAGACAAATTTTAGAAGATTTTTATTTCATAAATTATATTTGTTTATAACACGAATAATTAAATAATAACTTAAGAAAAAGAATTTGTTATAAAAATACAAAATATAGATTCAAGTATTTGATCGTATCTTTGCGTTACATTTTTTTTTTATAAAAAATAAAAATAGTGATTATTTATTAATTTTACTACAACTACTATTGAAAATAAATTTTCTAAATAGCAAAGAAAACACACATTATTAACGTAAATTAAAATAAATTCAACACACATTGTTATTAAATAATAAATTTAAATCATTTTTTTAACATAGTAATAGAAAGAAAAAAATTAAGCAAACATCGCAATTGTTTTTAGTATCTCGTTTACTAATTTCATCTTCGTCGAAGTTTGGGTGTCGAGATTCATGTCTAAATTGCTATACAGTTATAGAGTAAAGTAATAACTGCAAGCTGACGCTTCGGATCAATGCGAGAGTGTCGAGAGGCTGGAAAACTCCGAGAGCAACTTTCGCGCCCAAAACTGAATTCTACTACATAGTGTGACATATAAGTGGAAGAAATTTTTCAAATAAAGTATATTTATAAATTTATTATTTTTTAGTTTTAAACATTAATCTGCTAAAAAATATATGCATTGATAATTATAATATTATTATAATATATTCATCATTGAAGTAAAAAAAATTTTTTTTTTTTTTTTTTTTTTTTTTCAATTTTTAGCTAAATTTATATCCTTTATTTTTATTATGTCCAACTTATTCAAAAATATTTAAAATATTTTTATTAGCAAAAACATTATTTATCTAAAGCCTTTGGATATATTATTTATTTACCACCTCTCATTAATCCTCTACCATAGCTGTCAATCCGTTGACTTCTTAACAGGCCTAAAAATAGACACATATCCTATAAATTTGGACAAAAGGCAAAAATCAAAGCCAAAGACAAAGATCAAAAGCGACGCCACTTTATCATCGGCATAGAGCAACATAAAACAGGAGCAGCATCCAGCAGCAAACGCTGCACCTGCGCTCGAGACAGGTCGTACGTATACTAAGGGACAGTTTTTCACGGATTTGGGGAAAGTCCTAGATGCGTCGTAATAGGGGCGCTAAAGAGCCGCACGTGCACGCCCTCATTGAGATGCGTTACGAACACAATGGATAACTTACCCCACCCCCCTCGACCAATATCCGCGACACCACTGTATAAGCGAAACCCTTCGACCCAAAGAGACGCTTATTAAGTACATTCGTCACGCAAGGAGAATCGTAAAGCGCTGCTAGATGCGTATTATTATAAAACGATAAGTCATATGAAGACTTGGTGGTCGAGGGGCATTTTTTTACCGATGATATAATAGAAGGGATGCAAGCAAAAATATCGCCCTATTGTTTTAATAAATTCTTTTGTTTATAAAACAAGTTTTTTTTTTTTTTTAAATGTATTGTTGAAAAACAGCCAATTTCTAAGATCGTATATTTTTTCAGCAGTTAATTATTTCATTTTCAAATAAACGGCATTTTTTCACTCGAGATACTGTAAAGTATTGTATAAACATCATTTTCATACTATTCGAAAAATTAATTAAAAATTCATCCACATTCTAAATACTATAATGCTCTAATGCAAAAGAAACAGTGATTACAAAATATATTTTAATTTTTAAGTTATTTAAAATAAAAATGAATTATTAAAACATAATTTATACAAAAGCAAACTAAATATATAATTTTTAATAATAAAAGAATTAAAAAAAATATTCAGAATATTTATCTATATTTAATAATAATTTTACTTATGTTTTTACTTTACTAAAATAAATATTTTATATAATGTTCAATAAATAAAACATCACTTTTTATAACTTTTTCTTTATTATTTAACAATTTTCATAAATTAAGACACCATTTTATAGCACCGAAACATTGTTATTCTATTACTGTTTTCACATAAAATATTACAATCTAATTATCACCTAACATGCGACATAGATCATTGATATTTTTTTCTTTCCGTAATGTTTGGTAATTAATTCGCTTTGTAAGCGCCTAGGCACATTTTCATCTCAAAAATATTTGTGTTACATATTTCATCACATAAAATGGACATCTTTTTTATTTTGCTTAATTTTTTTTTTTTTTTTTTTTTGTATTTTTTTTTTTTTTTTTTTTTTTTTTTTTTATAGACATCTTACCAACTATTTTCTTGGACATATTTTATAAATTATTCTATACAAAAGCAATATTTTCTATTTAATAAACTATTCAGTAAGCGTGGAATTTAAATGATTTAACAATTATTAATCATAAAATTATTTATCAGAGTCTGATCATTATTAAGTACTTGCTTGATCAACTTTTAGTTCTCATAAAAAGAGCTTACAATAGAAGCGCCTTTGTCAGGTACAATTGATAATAATGGAAAATGTCAGTTTATAAGACATATTATTTTAAAAAGCACATGTTAAATATTTGCATATAATTTACAACTTTTTCGCTGTACATTAAATACATTATCTCAGTATGTATAGCAATACTTAAGAAAGATTCAATACGTACAATAAAAAATAGTACAAAAAAATATATGGTAAAATAATTATTTTAATCAATCACTTATAATCGTTGTATCCTCATTTTTTAAAATTCATGTAGTAAAAAAATAAGTGTTGCTTATTCCTTATTATTTTTATAAAATATACAATTACAAAACGAAACGCTATTATACAATTATTATATATGAAAAACGACATAATGTTTTAAAAAGCATTAAAAATATTAGGGAACTAAATCCTTTTTATCTTGAGGGACATTAAAACCAATGGTTACATGCGAGTCATCGGTAAAACTGCTCGCTAATGTCAATACTGGTTGTTCTTTTTCTTCGACCGAAGATACTGATTTAGTTGGAGAAGCTTTCCAATCTACAGAATGGCTCGATAAGGCCACCGAAAGCGAATTTTGTTTTGGTAAAAGGGGCGATCTTCTGCCGCAAGACGTTGATGTTTTAGGCGTATAAACACTTTGAGAGCGCAATAAATTGTTACTCTTTTTTGACGCAATTCTCATGATTGCGTTATCGATTTTTGGTTGCGTTGAAAGAAACCTGCTTTTTTCAGATGAAGCACTGGAACCGAGAGAACTCGTCTCTTTTATTCTTACATCACCATCTGGAATTTCCATACTTTCGACTCGGAATCTAAAATGTTTAATGTTCAAAATAAATAAATAAATAAATAAATAATTCATTCGTTTAATGCTTACCTTCCAATCTTTTTGTAACTACTGCTGGGCTTTACAGTACTCTGGCTTTCCTTTTGTTCAAATATATATTGTACATCCTGTTTTTTCTGTTGCTCGGTTTGTTTCAGCGTTAAAGTATGATCCTCGTCTTCCTCGGCATTTTCAGCACCCGAGCCATCGTCCGTTGACGGACAGACGTTGGGCTTGACGAAAATTGGGAAACAGTTGTCATTAGCACTCCGACGAATTTGTCCATCTTCGCTACTGTAATAATCGGTATAAGACACGCTGCCTCGACTTTCTCGAGTTTCTTGATCAACGTTTACACGGAAATCATTGAAGTCCAGGTCAAGACATCGATTGGGTGAGTATTTAGGACCGGCGGAAAATGGTTGCGAACTGTGAAGTATTTTATTTTTTGCATATAAAAAAATAATGTAGAATAAAAAATTTAAATCAAGATAATATTTATCTGTTTATTTTTTTATTTTATTTTTTTTATTTAAGATAGTTGTAATTTTTTTAATTCAACTTTTCTTTTTCTTGTTTTTTTTTTTTTTTTTTTTTTTACTTCCTCAAACAAGTACGTCAAATATTTCTTACAGGTTTATAAATGAAGTTTTTTGTCTTGGCGATAAAAATAATGCTTACCCGTCATTACTAATTAAACTCATAGACATACTACATTCGCCTGCTGAAGTTGGCGCCGGCGAAGATGGTTCGGATGATAAAAATGACGGTGGTTCGCTACTCCAGCCAGTACCTTTGTATTTATAATTTAAATTAATTTTTAGCTAATACATTCACGGGGTGTAAAAACAAATTTTGATTTTACTATTAGGACTCGTAGGCGATACTTGATTTCTTACGTCACTCAACTCATTGTCATTGGGTGCTTTGTAATTGATCGGAGTTGGTGTTATATACCTAGTGATAAATAAAGAAAATTAACGAATGTTCAAATTTTACAATACACATCGTTCAATTATGAAACCTTTAGATGATAAACATGTTATATAATTTTAGCGCACATAAATAAAAAACAATAATAAACATATGTAAATTAATTAATAGCACCATTTTATGAACATTATCGATTTGTTCATAAAACATGTTAAATGTTAAACGATGACACGTATAAATACGGGATTATTATAACGCAAAATAAAAATTATTAAAGGAATTCATTTGGCGAAAGAGATGAAATATCAGTATATGATAAAATACCGTTTCATTTCATTCCCTGTATCGATAAATATTTTTAGAATTTTTAAAATAACTTCAGTAGAAAGTATTTTCTTGAATCCATTCCAAATATAATCAGTTAACCTAATAAAAATAAATTTTTTTAATTAATTAATTTTTTTTTTTTTTTTTTTTTATTTATTCTTTTAGTTTGCTAATTTTATTAGAAAATTCACCATCTCGTGTATTCTTTTTGATATTTTTTGACGCTTGTTTTATTTAAAGTTTACAATATAGTTTTATGCAAATATTTCGATATAATTATTGTATATTTAATGGCCATAAAAACATGATTACCAAAATTATAAAGGTATCAAGAGTAATTATTTTGATATCTAATACATTCTACTTTAAAAAAATAACTATACATCTATATTTTACTAATTGTAATTATAATACTATCGATACAATTATATATATTTTTTTTTAAATTAATATAAGAGTTTTGGCGCTGGATTATAACTAATACTAGTTTTTAAGAAATGCATAATCTTACAAATTAAATAAAAACGCTAAATTAAAATGTCTATTTTTGCATATAAGATATTTGAATCTTATAGCATCAATTTTTTTTTTATACAAATAAATGTATTTGAGCTAATAAAACTTGAAAAACTTGCTAATATTAATTATAATTTAGACTTACGTATAAATAATATTTTTTTGGGTTTCGCTTCCGAATAACATAAAAATTAAGGCATAGATAATGTAAAAAAGAAAAATTTGAAATAAGTAAAATAATTTAAACTTTATTTCAAATAAAATTAGGGATTATCTAAATGAGTATTATAATAATTAAAAGGTGTTAAAGAAAACTCTCTATTTTACATAAAATTTTTTTTTTACTTCATACTTTGGGAAAATACAAATAAAGGTGAAAAAATATATTTCAATTAACAAAATAGCAAGCAACGAAAAGGCTAAAAACTGTACTCACGTAAAAGTAGAAATTCGATATAAATATGAGCAAATTTGCTCATTTATACACTGACAATGTTATATACTGATATTGTTTTAAAATCAAATCATTGAAAATTTTTATATAATCTTATATATATATATATATATATTCGACATATTTACTAATTATAATAAAAGTTCTCATCATGCAAATAAAAATCTCCTATCATTTCATAGATAAGTGTTCATCGTCGAGGTTGATCTATGGTTTAATAATACCTGGCAGCCTCGATGCCTAGATTATGATGTTGGCCCGTCGGTTCTAGTCCTATGGGGGAAGGGAACTTGGGTGGCGATGAAGCCGGTGTACGGAAAAGCGGCGCACTTGTCATCATCTCCAAGAAAGCGTCGAGTTGTCGCAATGACAGAGCGTTGTGTAAGGTTTCTAGAGGTCTTATTGGTGGAACACCGCCGAAGCCTTCGATTGCTATGCGAAACAAATTCATAAGATTATTATAATATTAAATTATTATTATTTTATCAATAATTTAAGTCACATCTAGACGTTGAGGTTTCATCTGACAAAAAAAAAAAAAAAAAAACAAAAAATTTTTTTAACGGCGATGTATATGAAAAATTTTAAAAAGTTAATAAATAAAACGCAGCGTTTATAAATTTAAACGTTTAAAAAATATTTCGGTAAAAGTTATATACCATCGAGAAAATAAAATATTATTAAAATCATTGAATTAATATTTTTTTAAAAGAAAATTTGTCAATCAAAATAAAAAAAAAAAAAAAAAAAAAAACCCAGATGAATAAATAAAAATATTTTCTCACCAGCAACAGCAGAGGCATGTGGCGGCACCATATCCTTAAGATTTGGCGCGCTAGATGATCCACTGATGACCGCAGTGCTGAACAAACTGTTTGCTGATCCGGTGAGTTTCTTGTTAACGTTGTACCCCAAAAGCTTGAAATAACTCATCTGTCCGGAGATACTGTGACGGTGGCGCCTTGCTGTGCAGGTAGGGTCAGGTTGAATGATCGAAGGTCGTGTGTCTGGGGACGAGAAGGATCGTTGCTGTTGGAGTTTGTAAAGGATAGGACGGTAGTGATGGTAATTGTTCGTGGTAAAATTGGCAAAACTGGCACCAGCAGCTATGGTGAAGGGATTATGGTAGCGCATAGGATTATTGTTAATAAACCTGTGGCTGGAATCATCATCGCATCGACGTTTTATTGAATTTTGTTGACAAGTACGACACAATTGTTGACGTCTACGATGCAATTGAGCACGTCCCAGCCAAAGGATAGCGTCATCGATGCAGCTACTGTTATCGTTTCCGTCACCAATGTCATCTTGGTCCCAATTCGTTGGGTTAGTAGCTGGATCGATTAATGGCGTGCAACACCGTTTGCAATAACAGTAAAAATTGTTGTCGTGCATCAAGGCCGTTCTCAGGCAATCTAGCGAGCAGCTCAGATGCAGCTTAGATGAACAGGACGAAATGGACGGGGATGAAGATAAAGAGGACGTGACAGAATCCAGCGAGTTTTTACGTTGTCTACGACGGGACTTGCAAGCTATTAATAAAAGCTCGGGACACGAGTTAAATCTTTTCAATTTTTTACCTTCTGAGTGTATTTTTTTGTGAATCGTAGATTTTAAAAACGAGCGTGTATTATTATCGGATAAAGTATAAAATGATTCCAGAATAGAATCCGGCGAAGAAATTTCACCGCAACATGAGGAGGCATAGCTCGAGTTTGCCGACTCATATTGTTGCGCCAAAGAATAACACGAGCAATTTGAAAATTTGTGAGAAAGTGAACGAACGAAATACGTACGAAAATTCGATCGTTCCGATGGAGAAAGATCACGACTCTGCATTATTAATTCCGAAACGTTACAATTGTAACATAAACAACGTCCAGGCGAAAGAGAGCGCGATCGTTTATCCAATAAAGCATTGGTCACGACTTCCAAATGATTTGAACTAACCGAATGTTCGTGGACGCATTTTGGCTGTTTATGCGAATGTAAACTAACATTTGAAGAAAAGTGTTGCTTGTTAAAATGAAAATGCAAGTGGGCTTGCTGATTCGATTGTTGATTGTCGTTATGATGGCGGTAATGCTGGTGAGAGTATTTACAATTATTATTTAGGCGATGAGCGTTGTTGGATAATTTTGGAGGCAAGAGAAACGAGCCAGGGCAGCAGGCGTCCGACGCGCCTTTTATTATCAACGGAATCTCGTTGCTGCTTAACGGCTCCTCGTCATCGAAATTATTATCGCGATCGCCCGTAGAAGACTCACCGTTAATTTCAATAACTGGAAGCGTCATTGCCGATTGCGAGCGTCCATATCTCTTAATGACAGTGGGCAGTCGGAGCAGCGAGTTGTTGCTATTAGTCGGATCGCCTCGTTCGCCAATGAAAATTCTATTACTAGTAGCGTCTAAGGTAGCAAGAGCAGCGGCGGCAGCGTTACTGGCCTCGTAATCGCGAGGAGACGAACTAGACACAGCTCCGGGCGAAGCTAGCGGAGTGTTGTGTAAGGTTATCAGAGGCGGATTATGCGAGCTAAATGAAGACGGCGGCGAGTCCTCGAGGACGTTTATGATGGGCACGGGAATGAGCTCGGGAGAGCTAATGGAGTGAGCTAACAAAATGGGCTTGCCCAGGTAAAAAGAGGATTTATATTCCTCTTGGAACATTTCCGAGCGTTTTGAAGTCATTCTTGCGATTCGTAAACTCGCTGGTTTTATTTGGTATTGGTTAATTTTATAGAGCAAGAATTACAATGATTTAATTACAATACACATCGTTAGATAGTTTGTATAAATAATTTTTTAAGGACATTAGGATATATAGATAGAGTAGGTGCGGAGAAAAAGAGAAAGAGAAAGAGAAAGAAATAAAGATTAAAGATTTTTGCCCAACAAGTGAACATGACTTATTCAATTTCAATTTTCTTTCGAGTTATAAATACTTAATCATTCATTTTTCAAACTTCCAGTGACCTTCGAAATTAATCCTAAATATATGGATAGATGATTCGAACATCCCTGGAAATATTGTTTTAAAATTTCGAAATAACAGAATAAAGTTTTTAATATCATCAAGGAATAGTCTGGAAGTGTAGAACTGCACCTTTAACCTGCTCTTAATGTATTGACATACACATAAGTGTGAACATTCATTACAATAAATATATACGTATATGTGTATATAGACCACCAGCATACGTGATAGAAAGTGTGTTAAATGTTTAGTCCATGCAGTCAAGCAATAAATGTGCATTGTTAACTATTGTAGATTATTGTATAATTATTGTCGAATTTTTTTTTTTTTTTTAATTTTTTTAATGAAATTTAAATTAATTACGTCAAATATATTATTTAATGCGTTGGGTATATGTCTCATACCAATGAACTAAATTGTCATGTAGATATGTACTTTTTTATAATGTGTTATTCATAAATTTAAGTATAATTAATTTAAATTTCAGTACAAAATAGTTTGTTTGTTACAACAAATATACACATTTTTTTTTTTTTCGTAAGCAAATCAATTGCAAGCTCGAATTTCTTCAAAGTTAGAAAGATTAATAATTACAAAAATAATATTTCAATTCTTTGTATAACTTTAACTACACTAATGAAATGATCAATGAATGAATCAATGAACTTCATATATTTATATGCAATATACTATACGTCCTTATATTTTTTCAATAAATATTACTTCATAAATATGATGAACAATATAAGGTTTGCAATATAAATTTTTTAGGAATAAACTTCAATGGTGAAATATTTAGGAAAACAGTGTTGTGAAGATGAAATAAGTATTAATATGTATATATAAATGAAAAATGCATGGAACGAAACGGTAGGATTTAGAAACATAATAATCAATGATATATCTAAATGACGATTATCGACGAAATAATTTTTACAATTGATAATTGAAAAATTAAGCTCGATCGGTAACACAAGCAAAGGATTGGGAGCATAATAACTTCATAAGCATATATAAAACGCGTTTGAAAAAGCGTGTTAGTTATTAACAACAAAAATAACATGAAACTTAAACAAAATACACGATTAATCAATATTTTTGTTGAATTCGACAAATAATTATATTTAAAAAAAAAAGAAAAAAAAATGAGGATTGAACGTAAAATATCCGAAACGAAGTGCAGAGTGATAATTTGGAGGATTAAAGGAACAAAGGACAGCGACTGGATGGATCACATAAAAAAGTATGTGGTCCAAACGGACGCCATTTTTAAAACAAATTAGTTATGGCTTCCACGCGCACAACTATCGCAGAGCAAAGAGTTATTTCAAATTCAAATACGACAAAAAAAAAAAAAAAACGCCTTTATTCGTATTATTATTATTTGTAGAATATGCACACGTGCCCTAAGGCTTTTGCTTGTAGCTTTTAGAGGTGTACGAAGCTAAAGATGTGATGATTGTAATACCGTTAGCTCGTTAAACGATGTGCCATTAAAGAAAAAAAAAAAAAAAAAAAAAAAAAAAAAATGAAAAAAAGGAATCATTTTAAAAATTTAAACTGTAAATAATATTTATAATTTTATAGAATTAAAACAAAAGTATTGAGTTTTTTTTAAATTTTGTTATGAATTCATCACATCGACACACCACACACATTAATATATTTTGGCACGAAACACGTTAGATCAAACACGAAAATCATCTGAAAACCGAATTTTAACGCTTTACTGGAGGTCATTTTGATTTACAAAAAAAATCAGAGCATCTGCAGGTTAAAGATCGAAGCATAATTTACACTTGATTATATCGATTTTCTTATCATAATACATTTTAAAATTCTTTTAATAAAATATTTATCATTCGACAAAGTATGGTGTCGTATAATATAATGAAAAAGTACCCAATAAAGAATTACCCTTTGTAATAATTGTAAATAAGTATTCAATTCTTAAAACCACTTATAATTCATTTCGTAATTTTTTTTATAATATATAAACCTACAGATTCCTGTTTATAATCTTGTTAAAATGACTGCGAATATGCGAGTCATGCATGCAACGTTTTTATGAAGTACAATGAACGTTTTAAATACTTTAGTTTTATAAACGTCAATGTAAAGTAACGTTTCCAAATTAAATTAAAATTCGCCTAAATTAAAAACAAAGAAAGTAATTTTTAATCATTTGTATTTTGCGCTAAACTTGATCAAAATAACAAAAAAAAAAAAAAAAAAAAAAAATTAATTTATTCGTATCACAATAAAAGGTGACATTGATAAATGAATAACATAACAAAATAAATGAATTTGTATTGTACATTAGTGAAACAGCCTGCCACAATACGCGTGAACTAAATATTATAGAGGCACTGCAAGAATAAATTATTCATTAAAAAATACCATAGTGCACAAGGAAATCGAATTATTGCTTCCAGCTTAGGGACTATAAATGTATATATAAAAAATAAAAAGGCAGTGCAGTACAGCCTTTATTAATTAAATGCATTATATATTGCTAATAATGGCCATTTAAAGTACCCTAATTACTTTATTATTATTAGTGTATTAAAAATATCTGATGGTTGTCAAAAATTTATCATTACAATTTCAATGATTCGAATGAAAAAGAGAGTATGGTAAACGTTTTCAATTGTATAGCATTATGAGTAATTAATTTCTTAACCTTTTTTTTTTCAATCATCTTTAATACAAATTAAACATCTTTTTAAAAATATATATATAAAAAAAAAAAAAAAAAAAAATGTTTGTCTTAATCATTATTCCATAATTTAATAAATAACATATTTTTCAAAATAATAGAATTATAATGAACGTATAAAATCACGACTCCAAAGAAATTCTGGGTTTATTTTAGCATTATAATAATGTGAAATTTTAGTTTTTAATTCTAATTTTTTATAAACCTAAAAAGTAAAAAATAGAATTTAAAAAAAAAAAAAAAACCGTATAGAAGAATTAATTTTTTAATTTTTTTATGGTAAAAAATAGTTGAAAATTCATAAAGCTTTGTAAAAATATTAGTTTATCAATATTCTTATATTTATTCATAAAGCTAGAAATAAAATAAAAACAATTAAAAAGAAAACATTAAGAAATATTGATTATTATATTGTCAAAAATAAGAATTGTGACTCTATATAGATTTATATGAAATAAAATATAATCATTAAATCATAAAATAAATTTTAAACATCGGATATTTTTTAAAAATTTATTCTATATAGGCTTTCTTCAGATTTTTTACTTTATCACTATCAGTGCTGTTTAATTATCGACCATTCTCGATTTATAATTTCTAACTTTAATTATGCTCAGGTATAAATACAATGCTAATGGTGGAGAATAAATTATAATTCGCATATTGGATAGTATAATAAAAAGAATGCTTGAATGTATTTAATAGTAAAAATGAAGCTGTAAAGGCATATAACGGCACATACCTTCTTTGTTGACCGCGTCCAAGCTCTGATACTGCAGCTTGTCCGCAGCTACAAAAAGAGATACGAAAGAAAAAAAAAAAAAAAAAAAAAAGACAAATATTTTCATAACATTCCACGACAAGAAATTATTAGATACACAGGATGCTTCACAGATTGTTTTTAAAATAAAAAATTGTTTTTAAAAACTTTATTGACTTAAAAAAATATTATATTATTAAGATAAATTATGCATATTTAACATGAATCTTTTAAAAATTTATTTTATAAAATAATTGTTTTTTTATCATATATAAAATATATGTAAATATATGTATATATATTTAAATTTATAACATCATTAGTTTTTTTTTTTTTTTTTTTTTTTTTTTACGAACATAATCTTGAGTAGAAGTTTTATTCACTTTAAATTTTAATATTTATTTTGAATAAATATTTTTGTTTTTAATTAAATGCACAAGTTTAAAAATAATATTAAAATATTTTTAGCAAGTTTCTTTGGAAAACTTTTTATATGTATGTAATTAAAATTAATATTTTCCTGAGTCAAAAAAAAATTTAAATAAATAAAATTGTATCCACTTATAAAGTTTCCAATGCCTGTGATCATGCATATATTGCATTTACTTGCATATAAAACCAAGACTTAAACATTTATTATCACAATAATCAAACGGTGACATTAAAATGTTCTTTAGATTGAAAATTTCTGTTTCTATTATTCAATATATCACTAATTATATTATTTATAATTAATAAATTACATATTTTTACTGCATATGTATTCTTAATTTATAATACCGTAGAATTTTAATTTACATTTTTTGTTAAAATTTTTATATATTTCCCAAATTTTTTTAAATAATTCAGCACATTTATTCTATATTTATCAATAATTAAAAATAAATAATTATATTTATAACAACAATTTGATAAATAATTATAATAAATATGCGTTTGAGGTTAAAAAACTTTTAGCACAATCTCAAAATTCTGTGTATCATGAAGATAGCGCGCTTTAATAGCTGTCCAATTATGCCCAAATTAGTTTTTTTTTAAACGAAATTGTACCCTAACTTGATCATTTATAAAAGATTTAGTACAACAATAAGAATATAAAGTATCCAAGTATAATAACTTTCCATAAGAAACATTATTTATTGTATTGCATGCATACATAATTGTGATGTTCAACAATATTATTACAAATTTTATTTTTGCTTATTTATTTGTAAATTAAATATTTTCTCTATAGATAAGAAAGAAAATATAATTTTTTATAACTTTCATATAATAAACTTGTAAAATTTTATTAAACATCTCAATAATTATTTCAGAATAATTTATACCACATAAGTAAACTGCAATAAAAGATACAATATTTTTGTTAACATATTATTTTTAAATGTTTATTACTACTTGTTACAGTATATCTAATAAATTCATTGATTCAATTTTTAAGCAAAACTAAAGAAATTAAAATATATAAACTTAAATATATTTGGCATTTAAAAAAAAAATGAAATTTATTATATATTGTATTACTCATTTTATAGTACTTACTTTTTTCTGGTTTATCCTGTCGTTGATGATCATAGCTTCGAGCTCTAGGTTCACACATGACACCAGCCTCTCTTTCCCTTCGCTGTCTTTGACTTGCTGCTAATTGACTGCCTAGCCTTGCAGCTTCATGACCAGCAACTGTTCTAGCACTGAATTTTAAAATTTTCTTTATTAATAATACTTACTATATTAAAACAATATTTACATTAAAAATAAATAATTTATCAACATAATTTAAATGCTTTATAAATAAATCACATAGTTACCTTATAGGAATAGGAGCCGAACTTTGTAAGAAGCCACTATCATAAGGTTCATCCATAATGTTAGGATCTAGATCCATTATGTTAATAGCTCTACTTGTTGTTGGACTGTCAAGTGTTGAGTCTACTGAATCGATTTCCATGACTGGTGGGGATGTATCCTTTAAAATACGATTTCTCTTCTTGTAGAGAGAATTGAGATAGATATTAAAAACATCAACATCTATGCAAATGTAAAAATTTGTTTATCTTACTGTTTCATGTAATGGCATCGTGTCGTCATCCTCTAAAACACCAAGTTCAGTATCTTCTTCCTCAATCCGTGTGCTGCACTGAGATGTATTGTCTTGACCAGAGCCTGCTTCTCCCTTATAAAATAAAGTACACAATTGTGATAAATTGATTCAATTGCATTAATTAAAATTGTTATAAACCATTAACTTAAATACAGTATTTGATAAAAAATAACTATAGTCCTCTTTTAAATTTATATTTAGATATTAATTCTGTTATAATTAACGAAAATTTTACATAAATAGATGCACATTAATCGTTAAAAATAATTCATTTTTCGTAAAAAATTAAATACTTCGTTAGGAAATATAACAGAAACTAGAAATTTTTATTTTTATCATCTAGCAAATGACTTATTGCAAATATGATGACTTTAATACTATGCATAAAATATTTATTTGAATTAATAGATTAATCATAAAATTGATAAAAACATACAAGATTATGACTACTTTCGTTTCGAGAATGTGGCCTAAAACCAGGTCCCGGTGGTAGATTTTTTTGTACGCAACAATTAACTCCTGGGCTAAAATGCAATTCTACATGAAATCGTTCCTCACTACTCGGATCTTTTGTTGGATCTTCGTATAACATTACTACTATTTGTGACATGTAATTTAACTCTGAAACCATACTGACATATTCCATTGCTCGTCTCCATTGTTCATCATTCATTACCTTACAGAAGCAAAATATATTTTTATTCGTTTAAATAATACTAATTGTATTTTAAATTTGCATTTTATATAAAACTTTTTAAAACTTACATCGAGTAAACCACCATAACGTAAAACCGTTAATAAAGAATGTACATGACTTTCACTAGTAAAATATAATCTTGTTCGCACGTGTCTACCAGGACTTGAAACACCATGCGAGTATCTAAAAGAAGATAGTGATAATTTATACTTTTAATGTTATTTCATATTTCAATCATTTGAATTAAAACAAATTTTATAAACTAGTACCTTGGATTTAGCCTGTTTACAGTTTCTTCTCCAGGTTCTTCAATATTTCTTTGAAGATCAGCCCGAATTTTTTTCAATAATGGTGTACAAATTCCTTGTCCAATTGTTAATTTTTCTTGTACAGTAAGACCGTATTCCTAAATAAAGATAAATAAAAATAATTTCATATCATTTTTTTCATAACTTCCTTCTAATAAAAATTATAAATTGTTAAAATACTAACTTGAGGTATAACGATATCAGCTAAATATTTTGAATAAATATATAATTCTTCTGCGTGTTCAAATTGTAAAGTATGATTATTATGTTGCAAATCATATTTTATACAATCATAAATATCTGGTATCTTTGAAATGTCAAATCGTTTCTGCTTTGTACAAAAATCTTTTTCGATTTTACCCCATCGACGTCCCATTAACTCCCACGTTTCGCCGTGATAAAGAATAGCATCTATATTATAAAATTTTATATAACAAACATATACTACAAAATTTTTTATATTAATTAATAAAAATTTACCTTTAGTTTTTGGATCATCTTTTTTTATTCTAACAATGTCCATCAATTTTTGAATAAGTAAATGTACATGTTGACAGCATCTAACTGGATTTTTCACAAAATCTAATGCTGCATTTATACTCAAAGCGTTTGTTGGATTGATTTTTTCTCGATCTTCTTGAGTAAATTCTTTATCCTGTTGTAATAATTCATGAAGTCGGTTTTTAACCCTATTTAAAGAAACATTACGTAATAAAACAAACGTTTCAATTATAAAAACTCAATATCAATATTTATTATGCAATTTTTTTTAAAAAATATTAACTTACATATTTTGATACTTGCTGCTGTCGCAATCGTTGTCAAGCAATCCATTAGTGTTTGCGCTTTTGACCATTTGTACAAGAATAGGCGTGAGTTCACCTTCGAGAGCAAGCAACCCTTTAGCAAATGCGGCGGCGGTCATCTGTACTCTGCCTTCATCGCTTGCGTAAATTTTGAGATCGTGACGGAAGGTTGAATGAAGCCTCAAAAGACCCAAACCTTGAGCACCCGCATAATCACCTAGATCATTTAATAATTATTATAAACTCGTTCGCGTTTAAATTGTTCTTTCGTTACCTAAAACAGCTGCATTTGAAAGTATTTATCATACGTGTTTATAATTTAATATGAGCTACTGAGAAAATTCAGTTTTTTGTTTTTATTTACAATTAAGCTTTGAAAATATGTCGTCTTTTTACAATGATTGATTTGTCATAAATCTATTCCAATTATTATTCATAATGCAATACATGCAAAAACGGTAACAGCTTAAGCATTTTAAAGTATTTGATTTTTAACGTTTTCTTTTAGCATAAAAAAATGAATGAATTTGATATTCAAAGCTTAAACATTATTAAAAATCTTTTATTAAAATATTATAAATGAATTGAGTAACAAATATTTTTTTACAATTAAAATTAAAATATGTACTTTTATTTTATATCAAAAAATTTAAATTCAAAAGTAGAAATTTTACATATACTACATTTTTTTAAAAATCAATAGAAAAATATTTTTAATTACATCGTGGCAACTTTAATACACGATTTTTATAATATTATGCAACTATGAATAAATTCTAATAAATAAACAAAATACTGAAAATTCTACAGTGATTTATTTATATTGTAAATACTAAATGGGAAAATAAATGATAAAATTCATCACAAGATAAAAAAAAAACTTTTGCAAACAATAAAAACCGAATCGAATTTTACAAGTAAAAACATGAATCAGATGATTATTTGCAAATACAAACTTCAAGGCGCTTTATTGTATGACATATTGATATTATAAGATCATCGTGACGTGTCAATCTATCGAATTTCCTACTATGATAATGAACATGAGTCAATTAGTCATAATATAGCAAAAACTATAAGGAATAGAACTGGAAAGCAACTATATTAACATTTTTAATGTAAAACACGATTTTTTAAATGCTCAAGCAAAATCAGGCAGAAATAAAATAAAAAATTGTTTGTCATAAATTAATATTGTGAAGTATATATAAATGATATAATGAAAATATTTCTCCTGCTGTTCTGAGATTGTCGATATGTTAAAAACATTGACATACAAACTGCACATAACTAACTACCAACTAGCAATTATTCTGAATAAAAAGTTACCGTGATTTGGTAACATCTCTGAGTCTTCCTCTGAAATAATATTTAAATTATGTGGAAATCGTATTGTATCTATTATACTTTCTACGTTTTTCTTTCCATTACAATTGCCTGTTTTATCGAAAAAATTTTATAACAAATACATAGATAACGAGAAAAAATAGATTATATTATATATGATCGTATTAATCTATAGTTATATAGATAATTATAGTTACATGTCATATATAATCACTTTCTCCAAAAATAGAATAAACATTAATCATTAGAAGAATTTAAATTCTCTAAAATTATATTTTTTTTTAAAGCTTTTTTTTACCAAGAAAGATCGAAATAATTCATTTTAAACTTTTAAATTATAATAAAAAATTTTTAATAAATTTACTACATTAAATTTAAAATACAGAAAGTTTATTAAAAAAAACTTTATGAAATTTAAAATTTTAAATAAATATTAGATTATTTAAATCTACAATTTCATTATATTTCATACTATTTATAACAAATGAACATTATTTTACGCATAAAATAAATTAATATCTTTTAGTCGGTATTTTTCTGGAGAAAAATTGTTATATAAATTAGCAAATGTTTTATTTTATTATATATTTTAAAAAAATTATTAATTTTAAGTTATATACTTTAAAAAAATTAAATATGAACGAAATATACTAATTGTATCCAAATTTATATAAATAGAAATGTTTTATAATATATTTAATTGAATTACGATCTTTCTTTACTATATTATTCATATTTGTCTTATAAACAATTTCATAAGTGTAAAACGTTTACATAAAATAGTATTAAACTTTTTACAAATAGAGAATATCAAACAAATTTATTAAAAAGATAGTTTTTAACTTTATTTTTATTTTGTTTGAATAATAATTTTTTTATAATATTAAAATGACTTTATTCGAGGTAGTTTAAAACTAAATTTCTAAACCTAAAGCAAGAGTAAAGAAATTTTATATAAATAAAAATCTAAGTGAAGGCAAAATAGAACTATTTGCGAGATATTTATATAATTTAATAATTGAATTTTTAATAAAAAAAGAATTTAAAAAAAATTGAATTTATGGCACAATTATAATTTATTACTATTAAAGAAAATTTTTTTTTCAAACTAACTGTTTATTTTACATTAGATGGCTCGTAATCATTTGACTCTTTTATATTTGCTAAACGCTTCTTAATATAGAAAGTAATAATAAAAATTTATACTAAATTAGCTACTACAAAAAGTAAAAAAATTAAGTAAATTCATAAATTTACGTTACAAAGTACAAGCTGTTATAATTGTAAATTACTTATTTACAATCTTTAAATTATTGTCAGCATCAGCTCTTGCAAATCCTAAACATTGGCAGAAATCAAGAATAAAGATTGATTTATATATATATATATATATATATATATATATATATATATATATATATATATATATATATATATATGCAGCTTGATAATGAGAATACAAATCTCAAAAGTTTTAGCGCGATAAAAACTTAGTTGTCAGCAAAAGAAGCGAAAGGAGCTTAAGATACCAACCACTAAGGTGTCTACCTTGACCACCTGGATACATGCAGCGAAATATCCTTCCCAATTCCTCAGCCTGGATCCTGCCAGCCGGAGTCAGCTCTCCGCCCCACTTAAGTATCAAAACCAACGATGGTTCACCGAGGCGATCTAACACAATCACATAATTTTTATTAAAAATTTGAATAATTATATTACTTAATAATTAAATTTATCAAACTGAAAAATAAATAATTATAATTACTAAATAAATATAATCAATTTTTAATTTTTAACGGTTAAAAGTCACACCCGACATAATAACAGTAATTTATCGCTGCATTCCAAGCGACAGTTAAGAGTTGATTAATAACTAAATAAATAAACAAATAACTAAAAATCAAATGTAGCAGCCATTATTTTTAACGTACTGCTGCTGTTACCGTCATCAGAAGAACTTCCTCTGGGTCTCCCACGTGGTTGATATTTCATCTGAACTTTGCGATTTATGCCTGAGAAATGTCCATACCTAAAAAAAAAATTTATGTAATAAATTAATGTATTAAAATTAATGTATTATAAATCAATTTTTTTTACATTTCTAATACACTCTTCAATTGTTCCAATTTTCCTTGCTTTTCTTCCAATTCAGGACCTGCAGCCCTGTGTTGAATTTCCGATAGTAAACTTCGTGCTGTATCGAGAATTTCTTGCAATTGTTTAGGACGCTTAAGCTTTACATGTCCGTGTTTATAACCATCGTATTTTGCGAAAATCTCGAAAAACCTAAATTGCATATGTTTTTAAGCGTTAAAATTTTTGTTTAAATTATTTTATTTATTAGTATATTACAAAATTTAATTTGAAATATTTAGTTTTTAAAAATATTTTTTATAACTATCTTGAACAGTTGTAAACATAATTTAATTAGCTTTAAATATCAAATATCTAATTAATGAAATTTTATAGAACAAAAATTAAAAATTCTTACTTAGGATGTCGAACTTCTACTTTCATTTTTTGTTTTGGTGTTCGATCTCCGTGTCTTATTACAGCAACAACACATCGTAATTCCATCCTTGAAAGTAATGTTCAATTGTATTTTACACGTAAAATATTATTTAAAATTTAAAAAATTTAAGTAAACTTTCGTTATTAATTCCAAAGTTAAAAGTATATACAGATAATAAAAAGAATGTTTACTCAACGTAAATCAAATTACGATCGTACTTTTTTTTCTACTTACATTTTACCAAAAGTAGTAGGTACAATAGGCGGATCGTCCAATTGAAAAGGTACACTCCATGGAATATGTAGAGTAGGAGCCAATTCTCTTAAAATCATATTACCCAAAATTTTTGCACAATCATCATAATACTTGTTTGAGTTTTTCACAAAACTAAATCCGTTAACGTCACACACAAACGATTGACCGTTAGCTCTGTAAAAAGTTGGAGAAAAGTTTATAAAGTTCACGCAAATGTCTTTGCGATGATTGAGCTCTTCTGCGACTCAAGTTGACCGTGATTAAACAAATAAATGAATGTTCACTATACCTTAGCATCATACGATAGTGTCATAACTTTTATTGAGTAACTTGAGATCGAGTGTGCTGTGACACCGATAAGTTTCTCTATTATGAATACCAGTGAACTATAGGTTTATACGATTTTTCAACGATACATATATTACGTGTTTGTATATTTTAATGTTATTACATAAAAAAAATTACAATACGAAATAATTATACACATCTACAATATTTAATTTTATTGAAAAAAATCATAATTTTAAATTAAATTAGTATAAAATTTCAAATTAATCATACAAACATTTATTTTAAAATTTAGTCGAGAATAAAATTTATTTTAATAAAAAAAAATATCTGTAAATTAATTGAATGTTTCAAAAATTTAGGTTCACCTGAGCAAATCAAATCCACAAACAGTCTGTTTGAATGCCAAACAAACTTTTCTACTGATGAGCTTCTCGGCATTACTCAATATCACGGGATATCTAATCTCTTTGCCTTCCGAGTCCCTTTCCACTTTGCCATCCAGGGCAGGACTCTTTCTTGCTTCGGCGTGCGCGTAATCCGGACCCACGGTGTAAACTTTGACGTCCGTACCATCGGTCGGCATGAAGTCCTCGTAAATATACGAGCCAGTCTTGCGTACGCGTGATTCCGGCGAGTATACGCTGCTGCGACTGCCGATCTGAGGGATTTTATCAGCGATGCTAAGTGGCTACAACGATCATTTGACCTTTCGGTTTTTTGAGGATTTATGTATAAATTACAAAAATTGCGACATTTTATCTATATTTGCAGCTGTGATCGATGAAAAATTCTTGCTCAATAGATGTGCATTGTGATACAATGGTTAAATAAATTTATTTAACAAGCAGTTAATGATTTCTAATTCGACAATTGACGATAACACGATATTTTTTAGACACATGTATGTTAAATTAACAAAACTTAATGAAAATTTTAGAAACGATTTACATGTAAGAAATAGGATTTATACTAATTGTTATCAAATTATATTGTATACATTTTTAAACGATTTATTCATAGTAATCCTCTAAAAAATAAAGTGTATTTGTATATATGTAAGATTATTAAAATTATTAATGTAAGTATGTTAATCACAAATATTATGTAAAAAAATATTTATTAGTCTTCGTAATTTATAAAGCATTAAAACATAAAGCCTAATGCATTTTTAAACAGTAAACTTATTTGATCAAAATTTTTAACGTTTAAATATATTTTAAATATTTAAGGTGAATAAAAAATGCATTTCCGAGCCATATTACGTCATGTTTTAATGTTTTTAACTGTTTTTTAAATTATTATAGTTAAAAATTGATAATAAAAATATAACGTTTTTAAATTAATAAATACCTTTCTAAATAATCGTTGACTGCCACCACCTGCAGAAGTGGGATAATAAATATAAATATTATGATCTTCCGCGGATACCGGCTTCTCCACAAATGGTTTGTTAAATGTGACTCCGTTAACTTCGACATGATCCTCCGACTCAACCAATTCGTGATCTGAAATTAAATCTTTGGTCTTCGAATGTCAAAATTATAACATTCAAACACAACACAAAACATGCAAAATCTAGAAGAAAGAAGCGCAATTTTAATAATTTTAATAGAAAGTAATGCCGATAGGTTGCAAGGAAATAAATCAAACTATTTTAATGAACAAATATTTTAAAGATTAAATCTTTAACGAACAAACAAATTTTTTAAAAATATCTTAATTACGAAATATCCGATAGAATTTAGTACCAAACCAAATGAGCTAACCCATTAATAACACAATATTGCTATATTTTTCTGTACATCTACTTATTAACGTCATCGCCATTATATTTGTATGCACGATAAAGAAGTATATACAAATACAAACACCATTACTCAATAGCGATGTAACTTACGTTTCGGATCTGCAGAATCTCTGTCAAGAACTGCGTACCTAGGTATTTCGATACCCTCGCTTTTCAAAATAGCATACACTTTTCGTCGGTCCTATATGAAAGGAAAAAAAAAAAAAAAAAAAAAATGTATAAAAAAAGAAAAAAAGACATTTCAAAAATATATAAGACGAATATTTTACCTGGATGTCGTATTGCATAGTAAGATTGTTAATTATAAAAGGATTGCGTAAATTTGCATATTGTATTGCCTTATCGAGTGGAAATCCTTTGCTGTGAAAACTAATTAAACAGTCTACTATCGGCCAGTCTTCAACAGGGTTCTAAAATAAACGTGTTGTGAAAATAACAATATTAAATAGAAAAATACAACGATATGATATATTAATCTTTAAAATTTACTTAACTTGTGAATAATTAAAATGTAGATTAATTATCGCAACAAGTGGGCTAAACTATCATTAATTTCGCTTAAGCGCAACGTTAATTATCTCGTCGAGTAATATATCCAATCAAAAAATTTTCCTCGAAATATCACAAGTCGCTTTACATTGGCTTACCTTTAAAATGACCTCTTCGGCAAACACAACGATCTTGATGTACTCGAATTCCTCGAGACGCGTTAATATTTCCTTCATCGGTTTGCTTTGCGATTTCTTGGCCATCGCGCATATTCCCACCAATACCTGCTTGCCCTCGCCATCGAGATCGCTGCCACCCAAGCATCCATCGTCGTTGACGCACCCGTCCGACAGTTCGCCCTAAGTGAAACGAAATTAACGAGAATCGATTATTTTATTCATGTATAAATAAAAAAAAAAAAAAAATCTCTGTATTATATGCATTAATTATAGTTTTATTTCATTTGCATAAGCGATAAGTATCGTTGGTGTACAAATACATATTTTTGATATACGTATCGGTACGCTTACATAAATGATGATTGTCGTGTTTTGTCGATTAGATAATTAAATATCGATCGTTGAAAATCATTATTTTTTAAATAGAGAAATTTGTTTTTTTATGTATGAAGGTAAAATTAAAACACTCTCGAAATATAAAACAAATTTACTAAAAAAAAATTATATTTCACTGTTAATATCGTTTTACACATACTACGTCATTAAATAAGGATATTTATTAATATTCCAGTGTTCAATTAAAGTTAATGTTCATTCCAAGTAAATTAACGATCGATCTTATCGTTTTCACGAAAAATTCATTCTGTCAATGTTATTTTTTTACATTATTTAATCTGCTCAATTTTACCGAAACCACATTTATATAATAAAAAATTGTTTTAAGATAACGAAATAATGGTACAATATACTCTCGAAGGATAATAAAATCTTGAACAATCAAGCGTTGTATAACGTAGGCCAAGAAAATGATAGATCAAAATAAATATTAAATTTAAACGAAAAATAAAAAAATTTCTCATTGTTATAAGCTATGTTTTAAATGAATGTTTTATGATATATTATTAAGAAATATAAAAGCAAATGATATTGAGTATTTGTACGCTTGTTGTATCATGATAATATAGTAATTGAGAAATTTCATTTTATAATAATTGTTTTATGTTTGTACAAATTTTAAAGACAAAACTGTTTTAAGTTTAGATTGAATAAACGTTTAAAATCCAACTATAGAGATTATCTCAAAGTAAAGTAAAGCACTAACTATGATAAGATTTGAAATATTGAGATAAGTCAATTAAGTTACACAGGATTTACTATATAACAATAAAGACAAAGTTTTTATCAATAAATGAATACATTGTGTAATAATTTATTGAAAATTTATAAAAATTTCCGCTATACGTTTTTTTTTTTTTTTTTTTTTTTGTTTGTTTTTTATAATTTAAAACAATTATTATTCAAAGTTTACGTGAAAAAAATAACTCAAAGTGTTTCGAAAGTTATTACAGTACCACGCGACAATTATTTCTGACAGTCTGTTAATTTGTTAATTTTTAATTAAAAAATTATTTCTCATTAGCTGTATTACATTTTACCCAAAGTAAAAAAGGAATTACTCAACAAGATGCACGCGCAGTTATTAAATTATGACTGAGACAAATAACTCAAAGCTTTTGGCGACAGTCTATTAACGCTTGAGCGCAATTAATAAGCAAGCCAAAGGCAACAAAGTGTTAAATCAGCGACAAAATATATAATCTAAAATTTGCAAATTATAAAACAACTATATTCGATAGCTATATATTACTATTTATTTATTACGGATATTGCACTTGTATAAACTATGATTAAGCGCTCGACCAACCAAGGCAACGTCGGCTTTAATTTAAAAAAAAATAATGCATCGACTATATTTAAACGTATTGATGAGCGTCTAGGCTAATGGCCAAATATGTCAAATGAAGATAACGAAGTGCGCCGATGAAAAGTAAACGAAAGAGTAAACGCGATCGTGAATTCATTGGCTGTCATATCGCGGAGATAAATAAGTACGGAAAATACATATATTTTCTTTGATTCAATCATTTTCGTTGTATTATTACATAACGCAATTATAAATAGCCGTTTCAAAAAAAAAAAAAAAAAAAAAAAACAAAAAAAAAAAACAAAAAAAACTACAAACCAAGTAGCAATTAAGCCAACGGCAAAACTAGCTTTGTTATGCATACAAGTAAATCTCTCAAAATTTTGATAAAATTGATCGTTATTATTAACGATTGAGATATCGACGTTAAATTATGGCCACATCGACATACCGCTATTAAGAAGCCTTAGACCATTTACAATGCTACGAAGATAAAAAAATGTTTGTATACGTTTATTTTGTTTTGTACAACAAAATACGTACAATATTTTCATTCTAAAGAAACAAACTCACCACCGAGTACAGCCAATGAGTATTCCCGATAACTTTCGCAGCTCTTATAAATATTTAGGAAACGCAGCCACATAAGTTGCGGGCGGCGACTAACATAAATGTCATTGCGAAAAATAATAATGCCCGCGAGCGAATGCGCTCTCGATCTCGCTCGCTTACTAGCTTCAAAGGCTAAAATTAGAACTTAGCATCTTAAACGTAGCTCTGTAACTTGCTTTGGAAAATCTGCAAAATTTAACATTCCGACGAGTAATACGTACCGCGGGGCGACTTTTTCGACGTATTATCGTTGCATTTGCCCTATCGTCGATAGCATCGAGTGTTCGTTTATACGTATGCGCGTTCGCGCGCCTCTTCATCTAAATTCCGTAAACGCGTAAATATTCCACTTAACTTATATTCTACGCGAGTGTTATCTTCGATATCTATTCTAAAGGCTGTACAATTACATAAAAACAGATATAGTAAGATATATAGCAAACGTTCTTCTTTTATCAAGTGATTTCTTCTTTTTTTTTTTTTTTTTTCTTTTTCTTTTTCTTTTTCTTTTCTTTTTTCTCGTTTGAGCGTGTGCTTTTTTGTTTTTACGCGTATTGTTTCAAGAATGCCTAACCTAACGAGTTACGCTGATTATAAAAATTTTAAAAATAATATTACCTCTAGAATTCGTGTGTATCTTGTATTTGTAAAGCGTTAAATAAAAAATTATGTAATTTTACAAAAACAAACACAAATGTTATATAATAGTACCGGAAATTTATTTTTAAATCAATTACTTATTATATTAAATCGATTGAAAATTTATTTATTCGAATATCAATTATATTATTAAGCATGAAAACCTGACCCTTTTGACATCTTTATTTATTATAATTACCAAGCGTACAAGCAATTTACATATGCATTACGTTTTTAGACCGAGGACTACTTATAAATACTTCCTGAGTGCCGCAAAAAGAAAATTTTTTAAACATCATAAAATAGCATCATATAATTTATATGAAAGAAATTCAAATAAATTTAATCATAAATAATTAAGATTATTAGATAGATCAGTATTAAAATAAAGAAAATATTTTTAAAAAGTTTTGTGAAAGTTAAAGAATATCGTATAAATTGTTAATTTTAAAATGAATTCTTGTGTTAATATTAAACAGAAATTAAGCTAAAAATGAAATATGTCATTATCCATTACTAAAATTATGAGTTAAATTAATAAACAATTTGAAAAAAAAAAAAAAAAAAAAAATATATATATTTATATATATTCAAATTTTCATTAAAATACACGAGCTTTCGAGAGTTTAAGCTGAACTTTTGTTTAAGTCTAATCTATTTAGATTAATTGAAAATTTATAATTATTTTCAAATAATATAAGGAAATGAATAAAAATATATTTTTCGATTTAAATTTTAAAAATAATCTTGAATGTTTAAAAATACTTGAAAACTTTATTTCAGACACAATAACTAAAATTATTAAAATAAAGTTTCATTAACAACGTATGAAACATATAAAATATTTCGTACTCATGTACATCATTGCAAATCAAATTGTTAGTTTATAAATAATTTATACAATAATTTTTCGTCGAATTTATTATAAAAAGAAAGAAGTAACATTTATTGATTGTTATAGCAGTATTAATAAAATTTTTATAAAATTTCATTCACGACAAAGAAATTTGAAAGTAAAATTTTTTTTTATCAAAAATATATCAACGAATTACACAGCGTATAAACGAAAGCAGTAAAATTTTGCGTTTCTTCATTCGCAAATTTTTTCTAATTAACAATTTCACGAATAAAATATAACTCAAAGAATAACAAGCTTTAAAATTAATAAAAACAAAAAGAAAGTTTTAAGAAAATAGCCATCGCTTTATATATATATATATATAAAAAAAAAAAAAAAGAAAAACAAAAAAGGTCACATTATTTGTTGTAACTTTGTAATAAACACATACGAAACACTCGTCGCAATAGCAGCACGCCTCGAAATCGACGATGTCGTCCGCGTCGGAGTAGGCGTCCGCGTCGTTGTGATTTTTGTTTTGCGAGCGCCACCCTTTCAATCGCCACCAATCCTTCCACCAGGACCACTCCATCGCGAGTCTCAATGTCTCATCTAGATCTCGATGTCCTTTTAACGGCGCTCATTCGTCAAATCATTTTAACGTTATAAACGCCGATATTCATCACTAATTGTTTACTCTTTGTATTTTACGCACTTGTTATCATTACCGTTAAAATATGTTTTCGCGCACTCGGGTCAATATTTGTTTCAAGCGTATTGTTTATCGAAATTGTGTATTAAAATCCTGATAAATAAACGACAGAAGTGTAATATCAGCTTTTGCGTGTAATCGTCTACCTTAACACGTATACATCGATGTGAACGTTTAGATAATCTATAATTATTTTTAAACACTTAATTTAATGAAATTTTATCTTTGAATAATATCGATTTCGTTTGCACAAAATCATCATAAATTAAACAAGTTCATCGTTAACCAATAATTGTAAAATATAACAAAAAAAAAAAAAAAAAAAAAAAAAAAAAAAAAAAAAAAAAAAAAAAAAAAAAAAAAAAAAAAAAAAAGTAACACATATTGAAGCGTTAATGAAACATCTCATTGATATATCATCTGTTATCAACATTGACTTCACTTGATAATTTTAATTACCAGATGTAGCCACCAATGTCGACCGTTATAGTTTTAATAAATGAAAAAAAAAAAAAAAAAAAAAATTAACCTGCATTAAGCGATGCATACTTAATCACCAATAAATTAATTTAATTGAAAAAAAATTATTTTTTACGCATTTTTCAGTGATAAAATATTCTTTACTTTGAGCAAAGTAACAATCAACAATAACGTAATTTATAGCTATAGCTTAAAGATACTTTTTCTATTATCACATAAGGATTTTTTAAAAAAAGAATTTAAAAAAATGTATTTATGAGTAATCTATAATATCACTGCGATTAAAAATTAATTTGAGAAACGAATTGTTTACACCATTTGTTGAAAAAATAAATGAGACAATCTTATCTCGCTTCTATAACAACTAATACTTCTTTCACCCGAATTCAATCCTTCGCAACGAACCACACAAAAGATATTCACGTAGCCAAAAACTGATTCGCCGAGGTGTGAGAAACCGAGCGAAATCTATGGTACGCAAATACTTCGCTCGAATGAATTTATAAGAAAAACGAGTAAAAGCAGTAAATCCACGTGGCCGGATATCTCGTTTTACATAATTCCCGACTGTCGTTGGCCATCCTGTGGCTCCCGGCTTTTAATAATAGAGCCGCGCGCTCGATTATACGCGAACGCGTTTATAGAGCTAAAATTTTGCGCACCCGTGGAAAGATAGAAAGAGAAAGAGAGTAAAAGAGAGAGAGAGAGAGAGAGAGAGTGGGACGACTGCAAAATACGACACACACAATCGAAAAGAATCACGTGTCCTTCGTGCTGCTCACGAGGACCACCTAATTTTGTCGAGAAGTGAGTCAAGGCTCGTTTCCTACCCGCGCTTTTGCGCTTTCGCTACGTTATAAAGCGCGATATAATTCAATTTAGTTGCGTTTTAATTAGTTTGCGTTAAACGTTGCGCACGATTCTAATTCGTATACGTACTGCGCGTACGTATAATTTTAAGCGCATTGTAAGCGCATTATAGGACTTATTAAGCTCGTTCTATACGCTTCTCCCGTTTTTCTTACACTCCGAATGATGATTTGGATGTAAACATGGAAAAATTACGTCGAAGCGAATTGCGCTTAATCGAATTGGAGAAACTCGAAATCGTACTCCTTCTTTCGAATTTATTGAATTTCTTGCGACAAATTAATCGAACTTATTTTATTACTTGTACTTTTTACTTCAAAATCGAATTAATACATAATACCAAATGTCCAAATTTGATAAAAATTTATTTGAAAATTAAATCGTAGAGAATTATATCGAACATTTATGAAACTCTTCAAAATTTATTGAAAAGTTCATATAATTCTGTAAAATAATATTGTATTTACAAAGTTAATAATTAATAAATAACATTTTTTAAAAACGTATTAATTTTTACGCGGAATATTTAATTATTTAAAAATAATTTCAAAATGTTATTCGTCTGAATAATTGTTTAATAATTATAATAAAATTTTAATATTCTATTAATTTATTCGATTAATGTTTAAATTTATCACAAGTAAATTTAATATTATAACTCCAATGAAAACATCCGACTTAAAATAGACGATTTAGTTTATTATTACTTTACCGTACATTAGCCAAAGATCAGTGTATTATCAACGATAAACAAATGTTGTCGATAAATATAAATTACGAAAATAAAATAATGTTTTTATATGTTAAAGCTGTCAAAATGGATTAGCAAGATTCGAAATCAGTATCAAGCAATTCAAAAGATTTGAAATAATTGAGTGATTCAAATGTGTAAAAAAAAAATTATATATTGTGAATATAAAGCGAATAAGATCGAATTTTATTAACTTTATAGTATACGTTTTATTATTTTATATTTCAGATTACCTATAAATATTTTATTGAATATATAAAAATAATATTTAATAAAAGTTATTAATCTTTCGAAAAATGAAAAAATGTTAACGCAACAATGTAATAAGAGGAAAACAATAATTTTTGTTTAACAATTCAAAAAAAAAAAAAAAAAAGGTTAAATGAGACAATTGAAAAACCTATCTTCGGCAAAGAAAGACATTTTCTTACATATTAATCATGCGTTCTCTTTACCGTACTAACTTACATTGTAAACTTTATCATTCACCGGTTAATGAGGTTTGACACAGTAACGCGCTCGACGTTCATTGTCGTAACGAACAAAATACGCGCTGTTTTGTTAATTTATTTATCGAGCATACGACTCATTGTTTGAATACAATATCGAAACATTTTACGATAATATCGTTTTAACTTTAAGGAGCACGGCAAAATTCGTAACTACACGAAGTATCTCACGAGAACGATCATTTTTCGATGTCGGATAACGCAAAAGATAATAATAAATTGATTGTATTGACATTTGCTTAGTTTATTTATTAACGTAATTATAAATTTTTTTTTTTTTTTTTTTACTTAAATTAATTCTTAAGATATTAAAAAATGGTATGTATTTTTAACTTGTACGCACATTATAAAATTGATTAGCTAAAAATAAAAAAAAAAAAAAAAAAAAAAAAAAAAAAAACAATCTGTCTAATTATATTTAAAAACATTTCAACGAAACAACTATATTTGCTTGAAAATGAATCGAATCAATCAAGTCGTTAAAGTAAAACAATTATTTAATGTAATGAATCATTGAAGTTATTGAACTTGTACTGAAATAATAGGAGAACGATTTCGTGACATTTATAGTTTCATAATCTCAATATCTAAAGTTTACGATAAACGTCTATCGTATGTAGTTTAAAACGTTTAACTCTTAAATGCATGATATTTTATTTTGAATTAAAAAAAAAAAAAAAAAATTGTTTTATATAGGAATGGAGTAATAGGTTACATAAATAAATAAAATGTCAATGTTTTCATTCGCACGCTATACATTGTCTATGGTTATCGATGTGCATTAGGTAACGCACACCTTCAGATTTTTTAATTAAATTAAGTTAAACTGGAATGTAGACAATTGGCAACAATATCCATTTAATGGTTTAATGGCTTGATAACAGCTATAGCTGATTAAAGAAGTGTGAATTTGATGTCTAAGATAAATTTTTTTAACTATTCACTTTAAACGAAATAATTAATAATTTTTATTATTTTTTTTTTTTTTTTAACATATTAATTCAAAGTTTAACCAAGCAACAATCACATTATAAAATTATGCAAATAATTTACGTACAGTAACTTTGTACGTGCATATTAATAAATAAAAATTTGCACTCTAAAAATGTTTTATAAAGGTACGTATCTACGAATAGCAAGATAATTTTCATATCAGTATTTACACCCAAAGCGCATTCACTTCAGTTCGCATATGACTAACTGCAGATACGCGTAAATTTTTTTTATTTTATTTATTTTTTATTTTTTCTTTTTTTATCTAAACCAAATATTATTTAATGCAGATGTAGGCAACTAAAATTTTCTATAACACCGATGAATGTACAATAATTTAATGACATAGATTAAAAGTTTTGTGTTGTAACTACGTCATTAAACGTAGAAAGATTTTTTATACATAAACTTTGCAAGTGATATTAACTATACTTTAACCGTTTATTAAAATTTCTAATTAAGAATTAATATTCTAATATTCATTGGGATTTCGTAATTTCGTTAAAGTTAGTATAAAATTATACGAATCTTTGTTATTTTTACGCATTCGATCAATGAACATAAGCGTGCGTCACGAGAGAAATTTATAACATTACGGAAAGAGCCTTGAAATCAATTACACGTGTTTTTTCCATATACTTTAATGGAAAAGACACGTGAAACTTTTAAATGTCGCGTTTTAACATTTTAAATATTATAATTTAAGCGCATAGGTAGGATTTTCATAAAATTATTTTATATTGTACCAATAATAATATGTTTACTTAAATTACGAATTAAATTATTTAAACTATGGCTTGATTTAGCGTTAAAAAAAAAAAAAAAATTACGAGAAAATTACAACAAATGTATTATAGAAAATTAACAAAAAAAACTATTTGAATGATGTAAAATTAAAATATGTAATGTTTACAACATTATAATGTTAAAGTAATCTTTCTTTGTTTCATTTTATTCCGTTTCTAATTTACATATAAAAAATGATAAACAAAAAAAAAACTAGACACTCCTTTTTCCTTAAAATTATCAAAAACCTTCAATTGTATTTTATGAGTTGTATTGTATAGAGCTTATCTCGAATAAAAGCAAATAAAAATGATCATATTAAATCGTCGCACCAACGTAATTATCACTTAAAAATTTCAGCTGCAAACTCGAACAGCTCATACGACGCCGTTGCTTGCACGCACAGCCACTATTTCACGCGCGAAAATTCAAAGCTCTTACGCGATTAACGACACGTGTAAGTCGCGATCGCGAAGTACAACAATACCGTGTATACATACGTAATAAAGTAAGAAACCGCGACAGATGCACTCACACTTGTCGTTGCACACAACGATAAACTTGGTGTTTCTTTATTTCATTGAAAACAAAAAAAAAAGGGATATTTAACGTTTCGGCTGCGAGTATCGGCAACTTGCGCTCAACTAGAAAACTTTTTTCCATTACACAACGAAGGAAGAGAGAGAAGTAGCGCACGCCGACGATGGCCGAGTACCAAGCGCGCGCCAATTGGCCTTGTCGGAGTTACGTGCGCGAGATTTCTGTTGCTATAAAGCTCGTGTACGCGTCGGCAATGAAATTTATGCCTTTGCCTCGCCTCTCTCTCTCTCTCTCTCTCTCTCTCTGAATATACTTATGCGAGTTATATCTTTGCACTGGCGCGCGCAATATTTCTCGCCCGCGCGCATCACCTTTATTATATTTTTCTCGCTCTTTGTGCGTAGTAATAGCGTATGCTGTTTCCTATTTGCCTTTTTCGATCTTTGATCATTTTTATTTTTTTTTTCTTCTTTGTTTTTTACTTTTTTGCTCGAGCTTCGATCGATTCTCAAAGTCTGGTTACGTTTATGTATATCGATATTTGTATTTTTTTGTGCGACCGCTTAAGAAAACTTTAAAATTATAAAACTATAAATGATTAGTATTATAAATTTATTTATTGATTTGTATTAATAATTTTTAAAGTTAAAATATAAAATATTATCCATCATTGACTTAAAAGGTTTAAAAAACGTTATGGAAAAAATTAAATTTTTAAGCAAATTTTCTCTGCAGTTTTATTTAAAATTAATTCACGCTAAAAAATCAAATTTTTAAATTGTAAGCAGAAACGATAAATTAATCCTGCAATACAAAATAAATAAAAATTTGATTTGATACAATTTCGATTAAAAGGTCAGCAGTGTTTGCTGCAGAGTAATTTTTTTATTAATGCGCAACGTAAGCATGCCAAACTAATGTAATTTTACATTATTTTTATTTACGGAGGATTATACTTAAAAACAATACAATTTATATTATTATTAGGTTACGTTATTAAAATAATTTTTAATAATGTTTACTTCAAAGCGTACATTTTTTCAAAATTATTTTTCCTACTACTTTTATCCTTTATTAAAAAGATAAAATCAGTGAAATCGTGAAGTCCTAATTATACAGAACTATATTTTCTATTTGAAACACTTTACGATTTATCGATAACGCTTAAAATTACATATTCATTTGAAAACTAAAGTTGATAAATAAATGAATACATCGAGTATTTGTATTGTAACTTTCACGGAACATGATTGTATAAGTTTATTGTTGTATAAAGGTTATTTACCAAAAAAAAAAAAAAAAAAAAAAAAGTCCATGTTTTAAATATTAGTTACATTTGAAATTGTTTTTACATGAAATATATTATAAATTAAAGTGTTTGACACGATATTATATACAAACGTTTGCGTGATAAGATCTTCCTTGGTTCATTCAGTTAATACACTTTTCCTATCACGCAATTGTAATTCAAACCTAATTGACGCCACAAATGATGGTGAATAAAAAATTTAGCTAACCAACTATAAATAATCTCAAATTTTTACAGTGATTACCTATTCACGTTGGTCGTATAATTCAAATAAAAATAAAATTTTAAATATTTTCTTTACGAATTAACAATAATGTTTGAAAATTTTTATGTTGTTACACATTTATAACTTCTTCATTTGAACATTTTTTCAACACAGTTGTTATCGATAGAAAGATTTATCAATCAACTAATTTATTTTGAAAACACTAAAATTGTATTATTATAACAGTAATTTCAAATTTAAAATTCACTTTTGACTTAATGAAAAATACGGCAAATATCGCGCGCAATATGCATCTGATGCAGCTATCATTGAAAAACTCATTCATGTATGTGTAAACAAATATAGATCTTGTGAGACAAAGGGAGTAATGTCTACGATTATGCGCATAAGATGCGAGAGGCTCGACTTGCGCGTCGTTCAATGCAGATTGGACGATTTTCTACGCTGTGTAAGTTTCCGAAAAGCTTTTGCATAATCTTATTCGGTGAATTATTTATGCGATTGATTAGACTTACAAACGGCCATTTTTATCGAACTTGGCAGTTTTATACATATTTTCTTATGACAAAGAAAATTTTTATTTTCGAAAAATAAAATATACAATTTTTAATAATTCATTTATCACGTTAAATTTTAGATGCATAAAACAAATTTTTTTTTAAACAAATATAAGCAAGTTTAAAACTTTCAAATTGATTAATTTTAAATTATTAGAATATTTTAAAAAAGATTCTTTCAAATTTTCAGTACTTAAATAAGTTTACAATTAATTAAAAACGTGAATAAAAATATTACGCTAATTAATGCTGATTAAATCTTATTTTTTGCAAAAAATTATTTCATAAATACTATTTTAGATAATAAAATAAATATTTTAAAAATATTTTTAACATAACAATGCAGTATTAAAAAATCATATATTTTCTTAAATTAAATTTTATAAAAAAATTTAATTTCCTATGAATAGTTATAATTTTATATTTTATAATGATTGTCATCTTATAAATTTATAGTAGCTTATAAAGTAAAAATTCACAACGCAATTTAATGTGTAACTAGATTTTTTTTTAATTTTTCCACGATTTCAAAAATATTTTACGTACCATTAATAAACTTGTGCAATATGAACTTAAATACACATTTGGCAAAAAATCGTCATTCTCATCGCCATAATCACTATAGTTATCCGACACACCGTCACCCATACTACACTCTAACTCGGTAAAACTTCAACAAAACAGTTTCGTTATCGTATACATGCCCGATTGAAGCTTTCTCCTTTTTTTCCTCTTTCGCTTTCTTACTCATTTATAAAGTCGAAAAACAGATACAGTGGCGCTGTGAAAATGATACACATTGTTGTTACTGGCCGTTATCGGTACCTTTCTTACTCTGAACATAGATAATAATTACCCTAATAAAAAGCATAAGTTATGAAGTAGATTACGGAGGCATATTGCATATAAACAAAACATTTATTGTTCAGTGAATGTTAAGCAGATGTAAGAGCTAACATTAAATTATAATGGATTTTAAAAGAAACTAAGTTTTATGTAGAATTTGGAGGTGTGTATAATTCAAACTTATTAATGAGATTAGATGAATTGCATGAACTGTTATATTATAATTAACTGCTATTCATTATAATGAAAGTAATTAAAAAAAATATTAATAAAAATTGATAATAAATTGACATAAAATAATGTTTTAAAAAACTATAATTCTTAATTAAATTATTCATATTTGATTTTTTCAAATTTGTTACTTTTTATTCAAAATTTATTAGTTTTTAATAATTCTTTCACTTTTCACTATTATTTTTCTTTTAGAATTAATATTGAAAACATGCTTTATTTGATGTATTAAATATTGTTAGTTCTATAAACTGTTGCATTTATCTTTATAAGAAATGTTAAGAAGACAACACGCTGCAATAAATTTAATATCACTCCGTTCAAAAATAAAAAATGCAATATAGGTACGTATTACCATAAATTGGAGCCAATAAGGCTCCACATCATCGACATCATAATTAATAAAACAAAGATCTCTGGACGATGGTGCTGATGTATTACTACTTTCCATAATTCCTTATCTTTTGTGTTTTAAAATTTGGCATCCTTTTAGAAAATTCCATTTGAAAGAGTTTACAATTTACATAATTTATATACAAAATGTATCTTGATACAATTAATTTTTCACAGATCACAAAAATTAATAATTGTAACGTTAATTTTCACAACTTACCCGATTAGCTGAACGATAGAGAGACGAGCCTACTGGGCCAACAAGACCTGGTTGCACAGCTCCAATATCACCTACGTAAAATATTGGTTGATTTGTTGCACTCCTAAGACCCTAAAAAAGAATTAATTTGGTGAATCTTATGTTCAGTGTAATATTTTCTCTCTTGATGAAAGCAAAACTAAAACATTGCATCATAGTTTTTGTATTATTTAGCCTTTTATGATTAAATATTTTAAAAAAAAATTTTAATTATAAAACTAGTTTTTATCAAATAAATTGAATTTATTAATTTGTAAGAAATTGAATTGAAATTTATAACTTTTAAAAAAATTAATTGAAAATTTTTATTGTAATATTTTTTTACCTGATAGCCATGTTCAAGCTCAGTGTATGACATGTCAAAACGACTGTCATTGATAATAAAAATAATGTACGTTCCAGTACCAAAACCGTCTTCTTTATATTATCTGATAATTTTATTTCAAAACTGAAATAAAAATTTATTTATTAATTTTTTTAATATTGAAACATGTCTTTGAAAAATGTCTTTGAATTATTTTCTGAGGAACTTTAAATAAAAGTTTGTATTTATATAACAAATGTCAAAATTAAGTAATAAAAATACTAGAATCATATTATTGAAATATTGAAAAATTAACTGCTTAAATGTTAAATCTTAGCATTGCTTAATTATCTGTAATAACTTTTGATACTATTACCTTATAAATTTGACATTATAAATCAATGAATAATGAATTAGAAGTATAATCAATGATTATTTAAGCATCTTGAAACTTAATTCAATGTCAAGGTAAGAATTAAAGATATTTTTAACTAAGCATATTCTATACCTTCTTATGCTGATTTTTTAAATGTATCGAAAATAAATAAGTAGAATGATTTAAAATTTCACTAACCTTTACTTTCTCTCTTAACAATATACTAAAAAATTAGTAATAGCAAAAATAATGTATAAATGTAGGAATCTAGATTTTGGAACTGATGTACGTCAATCGACAAACAAGGGGGTGTGAAAAATATATATCTACACAATCACTAAAAAGCAGGGCGATATATGATGATATACGAACATTACGAACATCCACAAAGCGCTTGAAGGTAGCATAATAAACTGTAAGGGTGCATTTTCAAAACAAATTTAGTTCTTATATCGTTTACCGTTTTTCTACTTATAATATATGCGCTGTATACATATATTTAGGTTACTACCAACTTAGAAATAAACATATAGTTTACATAGTAAAATATCGTGATAGCAAAAAATATACTTATATAATTTTGAAATAATTTTTAATTAAATAAATATTCAACACAATAAATTACATGGATTCCGTATAAATTTATATGGATTCTGATTTTTTCAATATAATAAACGTTTTCTTTCTATGATATTGTTTATTTATAGCATATAATTTATTTTTAATTTAAAAGCCTAAATTAAATCATATTTTACTTATTAAATTTTGTTAACCTTATCTTACTTTTATAAATAATAAAATAAAAACAAATTACATTTTTCTTCAAGAAATTACGACTTAATAAAAACTTATTATACTTACATATACGTATATACATGTATATGTATAATGCAATTTTCAAATCAATCAATAAGCTTTTTCCTTCTGCGCAAGTCTCGAGAGTAAAAAATAGCGCGTACTTTAAAATCTACTGATATTAAATTTTTATAAAAATATGTTTATTAAAATATAAAATATACAATTACGATCCTATGCAACTGTATCATATAAAAAAGATTTACAGTTACACAAAAATTTTTAAAATGTAATACAACTTTTGTTATATTTTGTATTTAAACGATTATAACATTAAAATATACAATAAGTAAATATTTTTCATAAAATTATTTAATTGCTTTTAAATTAACATTATCTCTATTTAACTATTTATTACAGATATATATTCATTAACAGCTCATTAAAAACATTTTATATTATATTTCTATAAAATTTTTAAGTATACCAAATTTGTAAGCTAAATATAAATATATTTATTCATAATTGTTTTAAAACACCTACATTTAATTTACATTTACGTTCTAAAATAAAAATTTAATATGTATATAAAAATAATTTTATTTATTTATTTATTATTTTATAAATTCGATTGTCTTATAATTATACATATTTTAAATCATTTTTCAAAAAAATATTTAATTAAAATTTTAAACATTATTTTGAAATATTATATACGCTTTGTGCAATGTAAAATACATAGTAAGATATAGTCCGATATTTGTATATAAGTATGTAAAAAACCCAACTCAATTTATAATGCAATCTTATGATTTGTATTTCCTCGTGCTTGGCATTTTGACAGTTGACGACATCCTCCGATCCTCTATTGAAAATATTTGTGCTTATAACGTGCTATAATCGCATAAACGTCTACAAGTATAGAACAAATAAGGCAAGAAGTATCGTTTCTTTTATAAGGCTTTAAGATGTTCGAACGTCATTCGTAATTTTTACTATGCCAATACATTATTTTTGATACGAAAAATTAACTCACATACGACCTGCATTTAGAGGTGAGAGAAAGGAGAAGAGAGAGGAAGATCGGAAAGAAAGAAAAAAAGGATACTATAGAACTGATGGCGTCGTCGCGCCAAAAGACGACGAGCTATGATAATTCGCGATTCCCAGGAAATTAAAGAAATAAGCCAAGTATTAACTACCACTAAGGCACCAACATTCTCCACGTCAGCTTGCATCGTTTACGATGATTTTCACTCTTGTGCACGATGTTACAATTCTTTAAAAAAGCTGGTAATGCAATTTATACTTGCATTGTTTAAATTTCTATTCCAAAATATAATGAGTTTGATGGGGGGCGGAACACATAACCTCGCATGCAAAAGACTGACTCCATTGTTTATACTTGTTGAGTGTTTCATGAAATCATCTTGTTATTACTTGACAACATTTCCTTCACCATAATTAAAAGGATACATTAAAAATTATTGTTTGTACTCAATCGAAAAATACCCTTTTACTTACTAAATTTAAATACAAAATTTCAATTATAATTATAACTAATATTTATAAGTCTTCATTTAATTTTATTGATATTTATTTACAATTTTAAGTATTATTTTTTCTTAAACATAACTTCTAAGATATTTAAATTATTTATAGATGATTAAAAATATTTGAAATTAGTTAATTTTAATATAAGATATATGAATTTTAAAATATTACAAAAGTTTATACAAACATTGTACTATTAAACAATACCACATTTTCAATATAAATAATTAATAGTATTTAGTATTTTGGAAAATTTTAATTGATAATTTTATTGATGCTCTAATGGACAATTTTCATTAATAATAGCTGAAAGAATATCTTGGTATTCATGAATAAAGTATATTCTGGTTCTTTATGGTAGATAGAGTTTAAAATAAATCTATTTAATATATATATATATATTTATAAAATAAGGTCTCTTAAAATATTTATTGATCATGATATTTAATTTTATTTAATTTAATTTTATCTACAACAAAAAGATTAAATAGACGTTTCAATCAATTAATTTTTTTTTATGGATTGTAAATCAAATTATTTCATGATGAAAAAATGTTTTATAAAATTTCTTAGTATTATAAAAAATATACAAAACTATACGTACATAATTTTTTGTACTTGGTTTATTTTTTATTAAAAAACTTGATAAATTATTGTTGTTATAATGCTATATGTATATTTTATAAAGTTTACTTTATATTTATAATTGTATCCAATAACCTGACAGAATTTTGATACATGACTTTATGTTTAATTCATTAGTTTTTTGTTTTTTTCTTAACTATAAATTTTTGTTGATTTATTTTGCAACAAATTATTAACTAATTTTTAATTTTTCATTATAGGACACAGAGATAAATCTAGATCTTTATACAATTCACCTACAAAGTCTACAAGTCCAGAACTTATCAAGGATGGCTTTGCAGGTACTTCCTTGGTGGCAATGCCAAGCACATTATGCAGCTTCGAGGAGGAAGAGGAAGATGATGTATTTAAAGATGGAAAAACTCAAATCAATTCCTTTCGTTCAAGACTCTCTAAAACATTACCTGAAATTTTAGCAAACAAGAGTGCACTTGGTTACTTTATTCAATTTATGGATTCACGAAAAGAAATGGCCTTGATTAAATTTTGGTTGGAAGTAGAATGTCTTTGTGGTGCTTATTCTGTATCAGATTTTGGATACAGAAATGATAATAATAAAGAATCTAGAGAACTTCTAAATTTTGTAAATGATTCAGAAAATATTGATAACTGTGCCTGCAGCATAATATCTACAAGTGTCAGTGATTTTGAACTTGATACTTTATCATTAGATAGTAATGTAAATAATAATGAACAAGATTTGGTAAGTTTGTATTCATTATTTTTACTATCAACTTGTAAATTGTTTACATATTTACTATTGGGAATTATATTTTTTAACTTGATCTTAAACTATGTAATTTCATTACATTCATTTTTATAATCATTAATACAGTTATAATTTTTTTTATGTATACCAGTCATTACAAAAACCTGCAAATGAGAACAAATCAAATCATAATCTGCCAAAGATTAGTCCAATAGTAAACAACGAAAATATAAAAAATTGTAAATTTGGAAGATGTAAAGGATCATCATTATATCAAGATGCAATGCGCATTTATAAAAAGTATTTAGCAAAAGAAACACTGAGACCTAATTGTATTTCTGAAGAATTAAAAACAAATATAGAGAAATCAGTAATGAGTGAGAATGCTGAACTTATACTAAAATATTTATCTGACATTCAAAAAATAGTTTATACAATTTTAGAAGATGAGTAAGTATTAAAAAGAGAATCTTAACATCTTGACAAAAATTATTTTTATACTTGTAATAAAGATAAATTGTATCATTTGTTAGATATATCAATGATTTTTTAAGAAGTGATTTCCATTGCAAACATCAAATTGATGTTTTGACTAGTGGTAATGTACAGTTAGCAGACATATTATATAATGAAACAGCCTTTTTTTATTTTATGGAGGTAACTTAATTTTTTCAATTTTAATATTTTAATTTGATTCAATTTAAATATAATTATATACATATATATATATAAATAAAATTAATTTAATTACTTTATCAAATTTTTTTTAGTTTATGGAATTAGAAAATAAAAGAGAGTTACTAGATTTCTGGATGACAGCAATGAATTACAAACAAAATTTATTAGAAAAACAAGATTCCTTTGATCCTACTGAAGCTCAAACAGATGCTCTTATAATTTATGATAAGTAAGCGTAAAATTATAATATGTATTTACAGCTATATCAATTACAATACAAATTTTTTTATTCTATGTTAATTTTTAGATATTTTAGCCTACAAGCTACAACACCTTTAGGTTTTACGGACAGAATTCGTTTTCAAGTGGAACAAAATATTTGTCAAGAAGATGGAAAAGGTCCTAAACCTGACTGCTTTGATCAACCATGTCTAATTGTGCATAATTTTTTAAGTAGGGTTAGTTTATTTACTATTTAAATGATAACTATCTATGTAAATAAACGTATTAAATGTTAATGTAAGTTTTTTAAATTTTCAGCATTATCTTCCTACTTTTTTGCAATCACAATTATTTTATAAATATTTATCAGAATTAATTAATAGTGTTCAAAGTAGTCATTATCCTGTCTTTCATCCTTCTCTTAAGAAAGCAGGTACATTTACTTTTCAAATTACTTAGCTAGTTTCAAATGAATTTTTGTGTTGTAATGTAAGCGAATAATAAATTTATAGAATCTGACTGCAGTAGTGAAATAAGCTCTGTAAGTAACATGACAAGTTCTGTACAAACAAGTAGTGAAGAAAAAAATATATCAAAATATGGCTCTTCAATAAATGGAGGTATGAATATTGACACAAAACAACTTTATGATCCTGATTCATTATGGAGACGAAATAAATGCAGGTATTATTATTATTATTTATCAATATTATATTCCATTGTATCAAAAAAAAAAAAAACTATTGTATTCAAATTTGTATATTTTTAGTTTAAGCGTCGGTTATGTTGATAATTTAGGAAGATTTGTTACCGAAATAGAACCTGATCCATGTCGTAAAAATGGAAAAGAATCTCGTATATCGCGAGCTGTTAAAAGACTGGTACATATTGAACAAGATAAAGTAAGTTTAAATAACATTTTATTTGAAAACGATTATAATTAAACTTTATAAACAAAATCGATACTTTAGGCAAAAGAAGAATCTGCGTGGAAAATTGCTGAAATGATTGTTCGCGATGTTACATCTCTAACTCTTGGTGCTTCAGATCTTCCATCATAACAGAAATGCTTGAAAGCTGCCTAATAATATTTATTTTGAATAGCTTTTGGTAATATTAATTTTTTTAATATTTATTTTTAATTTTTTCTATTAATTTGACAATTTCGCAGTGCTTTTGACGTTTATAAATTTTAATGAATGACAAGTTGACGAAAGTCATTTCAAAAAATATTTATACTACTTATATATTATTATTTATAGACTTTTAGGCACAAAAGATTTATTAAGACTATTTTATCTATTTTAAATTTTTTTATGTTTTTTAAATTTTCTTATCTTTAACGTATTTTAAAATTATTAACTTTAAGCAAACTAATAATTCGTTATAAAAACAATACTTCCAATATGATGAGATTATTTAAAAGTATTTTACGTTTAATATTCATTATTAATACTTTATGCTATTTATAATAATTATTAATATTTGTATTCACTTAAAAAAAAAAAAAAAAAAAAAAAAGAGTAGTAGCATGACTGATCATTATTCACTTTGTGATATGTGCTAGTAGTATTACGCTTTAATTTTTACGTTTCAATTATCATTCATCGATCAAAGTTTAATCAATCATTTTATTGATAAGGTTCCTTCTTATCGTTCTACTGTTTTAAAAAATACTTCACTCATAATTGTTGAAGTTTATCAGAAAGTTTCTAAGAGAAACTATAAATTAATTAATGTTTCAAGTAAAAGAAATATACAATTAAAATTAGAAAAAAATTTATTTGCATACAAAAATTCTATTTTCATAATAATACATTTTTACACGGTGCTAAACTATTAAATGGACGGCGATACAAATTAAAATTAAATCATTTGTAAATTGAAAAAACAAATGAATTTATAATAAGAGCATTTGTATATAACACACTCTATTTGAGATTGTCTCTCTAATATCTACAAATAATTAAACTAATGTAAATAATAAATATCAGCAGTCACCAATTTAATCTGCAAACTGTACAAAAGTTATTATATATGTATTTAAATGTATATAACTTGTGAAAATTTGTGATTATGATTGGTTTGGGAAGAATAAAAATATATGTAACTTTACCCATTTTTTTTTTTTCATAATTCTAAATTCCTCTAAATACTCTTTTTTTAAAGTATTTTTTAAATGTAAACGTTTATGAAAAAATAATTTAAAACTGTCAATTTGTACGTGGAAAAGATTTGTTCATTTTCGCTCTTACATTTTAAGTACTTGAATTGTAAAATTTAAAAAAATTCTATGTAAGAAGATATATTAATCTATTTACTATCACAGTCATAACGATGACGATCCATTTATACTAGTATGCGGTGTTATTCTATATTGCGCATTCAGTAAAGGTGACGATTCAGTAATTTCAGAGGCCTCGTCATTTTGTTTAAAATAATTTAATTTCAATCTCTTAAGCGCATAACACCACTCTAGTCGAAACTTTTCTTTTCTCCCCCATCTTTTGTAAACAAGGGCATTGAAAAATGCTTGCAAAGGATTTGTTACGGCCTATTTTTGCAAATAAAAATTACAATATTAAAATTACAATTAAATTGTGAAAGTGACGTTGTTTTAGTTGTTATTTATCTCTTGAACTTACCATTATATACCAAAGTGTAATGATCACTTTAATAGGCAATTGAAACCACAATGTCCACAAAAGAATACCGTTTAATAAATTTGGTATCCAACAAACGTAATAAACGATATTAGTCATAGCAAATTTCAATCTGATCGTTTGAACTAGCTTTCTTTCTCTTCCAGTCATTTGTGCCATACTACACGTTACTACATTTTTCAAATCCTTTGTCGATGAAATATATAATACAGGATTCACTATCATTACTATTGCAAGAAGAACGTAAGTTGCACAATAATTCGGTAGGATGCGCAGTACAGTTGACGATAATGAAGTCAAACTGTGACAACTTTAAAAAAAAAAAAAAGAAAAAAAAAAGAAAACAATTGTCTTATATAGCTTTTTATTATTTTATATTATATAATTAATTAAAAAATAATTGAAATATTCTTACTTCGCATCTGGAATGTATAATATGGTAAGACCAAACGTAGTCAAAATTGCTGGACAGATCCAAGCACAGATGTGATACCAAAGTGGCCTTCCAATTCGTTCGCCTAACAATAGTTTCATATCAATCGCGTAACACAGTGTCCATATCCAAGTTGCCATATAAAAATATTGCGTCCACGCCTAAACATTTAATTATTTTTTTTTTTTTTTTAATTAATTAAAATCTCATTCAACTTAAGAAATATATCTGTTAATAAATTTTTAAAATTTTTACTGATGATATTGCACAAAAAACAACGTTAGACGTATCGTCTTCCATTGGCATAATTGATTTAAAATTTATCCATAGAGCCGATCTAATGAAAACACCTGAAACATCGAGTATTTTTTATAAATTTTTTCGAATAATTTTTATTGTGAAAAAGATTTAAATTACCTAACGATGCTAAAAGATCAGCCACTGCAAGCCACACAATAATTTCTCGACCTCTAGCCGCAGAAAATCCTTGCCAACGATGTGGTAAATTCGTTTCTTGACGAGGTAACACCTATAACAGATAATATCGATGTTAAAATTTAACTTAAAAATAGTTATTCATACCTTTTTGTTGCATAAGAAATAGATTTTAGTAACTCTATATACGATATTTATACAATTATTATTGTATTTGATCAATAATATTTAATTTTAATTATACTTCTGAATGAAAATTAGAAAAATTTTTTGTAAATATTTAATGTCATAATATCCGTCAAAATAATTTTAAAAACTTTCTGTTTTATTTATATTTTCATTTAATTACAACACGTATATTTTATTTGTTTACGTGATACTTCTATTAAAAATAATAATCGCACAAAATAATCGATACATAAATAAATAAATTTTAATAAGCAAAATTTTACAATTGGTTTAAATGATTTAATCATCAAATAATAAACAAATTTTTATTTAAAATATTAAAAAAAAAAAAAAAAAAACAAAAAAAAAATTGTTTTTAATATTTAAATAAAAATAAACGTTCTAATAAAATTTAAATTAAAAAAATCGATAGAAGCAGAATGAACTCATCTCACCTGATAAATAGCACCGAGAATACCTATCGACGAAGAGACTAAGCACACCGTATTGTAAGCATCCGAATTAAATTCTCCCATTATCACCAATGCCATATCCGTTCGGTTATTATGATGACAACAAAAGGTCTGTATCGTTGGGTCCGCCATCTTCTGGACCTCGCTCCCGGCGACGACTCCACCTTCGGTGACGATGTGCTCGTGAAATTTTTGCCGATATATTTAGTTTTTAAATAAACGTTACTCTTCGTCGTCGTCGTCGTTGGCTCTGTGCGTCTTGAAAAAAGGAACGATAAAAACTGCCCGTTGAACGATAAGCTTATACTCGTGTCGTTTTTTTTTTTTTTTTTTTTTTTTTTTTTCTTTCTTTTTTCCTTTTCTTTATACGAGCGTCGTCTTATCGTCGCTCACGATCCCCTTCATCTTTGCGACGTCGTATATACATGTGGACTCTACAAGGGAATACACGCTGTGGCTTCTTTTCGGCTTTCTATTCGGATATATTATTATTCGTCGAGGATTTCAGTACTTTTAAGGATTCATTTCAATATTTGTCAATTTGCTTGTTTTTATTTTTTCAAAGTTGTTTCAAAGAGAAAGTACAAATATTTATTGTGCAAATTATTAAAGTTTTGCGTTTTGTTGAGTTTTATTTATTTATTTATTTATTTATTTATTTATTTATGGCTAATTATTATATCTTTCAATCGTTATTTTAACGATTTTTCAGATAATGTAATTTATCAATTGATTATATTTTTATTTAAATTACATGAACTTTATAAAATTATTGATTTTTTTGTTAAATAATTTTATTAGTGAACTTAAGCATGTCCATGAGTTTTAAAAGTTTTTTTATTTGCATTTATGATAGAGAAATCCTTGCGCCATTAATCGATATTATATTATGATTAAAAAAATTAATTCAATAAAAATTCAATATTCTTATTTTTATTAGAATTATAATTTGAATAAAAAATTTATAATGTTTCATCGTTAGTTTTATTATAAAATATGACACTAAATATTTCGTCTATTATCGACGTGATCGGATTACAGCATATCAGATTTAGTTTCGATGAGGTGTCAATGCACTTATCGTTACGCTAAAAAATATATTGAAAGTAGATATTTTGCAGCTGTAAATTACTGTTAAGTGTAATTTTTTAATTTTAAAAAATCCATTGTATTACACGTCATTTATAACAGTTCGAATTACTTTTTATATGGTTAAAACGGGAATTTTTTTCGTCAAATATTATTTCACGTCCAAAGCAATATAATTGTTATAAAATTATTTATAAGCATAAACATAATTGTTAAAAAGCTAATTTTGTTTTATCGTTTTACAAGATATAAATATTGTTTAATATACCTTATTAGATATTTTTCGATACTTTTTATCAGCACTATCGTAAATTTATCTATTTTTGATGCATTGAGTATCGCGAATGGAAAAATTATTTATAAAAGACTATATAAATAAAATTCACTCGAGAAGCCAATGAAAAAAAAAAATAAATAAATAAAAAATCACGATTTTAATTAAAATCACTCTAAGCAAACCGTAGCGCAAAAGAAACATCACAAGAAAACTTTACGATCGTCCCGAAGGAGCAGCAGATAAACTAAAATCAGCCTTCGGGCGGCGGGTCAGGAGATACGTACCTTTACCACAATGAAATCCGATAAGCCGATGTCGATGTATGCTTCGATTTTCTTTTATCTCCTTTTTGTACTTCTTATGGGGCGCTGTGCAGCGATATAGTAGAAGGAAGCCATAGCGTCGTGTCCACTGCAAGAGGTGAAGTTTCTTGGATTTATTTATATCGATAGGAAAATACAAGCGTAGCCGTCTCGATTCGACATTTAAAATTGAAATCTATATGTCTTATATTTTTTATTCGAAATATTTCTTAACATTATTCTTAAATAATAATCAGACGCAGCGGTGGTTAAGGTATTTTTTAGCGGAATGCGCGAAATAAAGGGCAAAAAAAAAAAAAAAAAAAAAAAGTGCAGGAACCTTAACTCGATCTTCCGCGATTACGCATTCGTGCGTTATAGGCTCGCTAGTCGATAGTATTTCCGTTTGATTCGTCGCGAGCGCGCTTCAATCGGAACAAGAAGCGGGCCTTTGCGCAAACGAACGAGCAGAAATCCCTTGTAACGCATTGTACGACCGAGCGCTCAAGGACAACTGGCTCGCATAGGTAATAACAGGGACGCAACGTCCTTTCTCGTGTTGTGGAATATAAATCAGTTATAGGTTTATATAACGGCGAACGAGTCAAAAGACGTGAAGCCACGTTTCTAAAAGTGGGATGTAGCCTCTTTCTCGTTTAACGTATAAGCGTTTGTGCACGCGTTCTCCATTATCAACGTATGCGTCACGTAAGACGTAAGTTACGAATGGGTCGTGGTAATAATTGACGTTACGTAGGACGACTGTTCCATGATCGCTTATATCTTTTTTTTATATAATCCTGAAGCGCAAAGAATTTACTGATTATCGATGAATAATTGCTTTTATCCTATAATTGCACCTCTATACCTTTGCGATAAAATTATATAAATCTCATTTAAATATTAGTTAGTTATAAAAGTATTTGAGAGTACGGAAACTATTTCATCACTACATTGTAGTATCTATATGAAAACCATATTAAAAATCTATAATTGTATTAATACTTAGGCATTTGATTTTATTTATTTTTTTTTAAATTAATATAACAGTGTATATTATATACGTATTTATATATTTACATTCGCGCACATCGATGATAAAAAACCTGTTGGTTACATAAAACAAAAAAAATTTGTCATTTATTTTTATCTCACTTTACGTGGATAAATTTTATAAATGAAAATTTTATACAAATAATAGTTTTCTACGTATGTTCTATATATTTATTTAAAAAAGAAAGGTCATTAAAAAGGTGTACAACTTGTGCTTACTGGAAACAATAAACAAGCAAGAAAATATTTAGCAATCTTCGCGAAGATAAAAGATAATAACGATGTTAAATGAAAAAAACCAAGTTTTTAAAAATAGTATCAATGAAACGTATTATTTTATCGTCATTAATAATGTTATCAAAAGTTTTTAAAATTAATTTATCTTTAATTTTATAAAATTTTTTTATAAAATAATCTCATTATGAATTATTGTATTTTATTAATGATTCATGATAAATTGACAACCTTGATTTGATTACTATCGTTACTATACCTATTTTTATCTTAAATCAAATGGAAAAAATTGTCACAAAAAAAAAACGTATTTTTTATCTTTAAGAAATGATAGATTATATATAAAAATAAATATAATAAATATGTAGGTATAATTTTATATTTAAATTCATACATAAAATAACACGTGATATTTTCTATAATTAACACAATAAAAAAAAATCTTTATTTTATTCATAAAATATTGAACGCACACTTAAATTAATAAAATTAATTATTTAATAGGAAAATAAGAATGACTTTTCAAAGTTAAGGAATTTTATTACCATAGGTTACATTATTATGACTAAAATTTTATATTAAGTATGCTGATTTAATAACTGTAAGCTTATGATTATCATTAATTTTCGTTTATTTTGTCGAAAATTAATAAAGATAAACTAGTTTAAAATAAAATTATTTAAACAGTAGATGTAGATTCGATGAACCTTCAAAAATATCCTTAATTCTTGAATTCTTTCTCTATACATTACGTAATTAACAAAACATAAAAATTTAATCTTATTAAACAGTAATTTTTTTTGTACATGGAGTAAGACAATATTTAATTATAGTTTCAGATGAAACATTAAAAATATTAATGCCGATGATGCGATGATACAAATTCGATGAATTGAGTCAGCTTTCTGAAAATAAAAAAAATTAAGATTTTTTTTTTTTTTTTTTTCAAAAATTTTAAGGAGGTTCTCTCAGTACATAACTAATCAATGTAGTGTAGGCTATTACGCGTAATTAACTCACGTAGTACGAGGTATATTTGTAGATTTGGCAACATCACACTATACACAGCTGTTTATTTTAAATTATATAAAAGTATATATATATATATACCTGTAAGCTTAATTGTGACCTTTTAAAATAAAAAAGAAAAATGAGTGACACCATTAAAAAGTTTTTTTGGAAAGGAAAAAGGGTGACAGAAAAGGTGTATAAAAAACGTTTATAACAACAAAAAATTGGAAAAACGTTAGAAATGTGTACAATATTAAAAATATCGCGCATAACAAATATATATACATATATAACATTGAGCAGACGAGAATTAGAGAAAGAGAGAGAGAGAGAGAGAGAGAGAGAGAGAGAGGAAAAGTACAACGTTGCTAAATGTACAAAATAATTTATAAAGAAAAAGCAATAAATTCTTTTACTTGTTAATTTATTGCTTATAGATACCCAATCAATATTTTTAAAATTGATTATTATCAATTGAATATATAGTTTTCTTTATAAAAATTTTGAAGAAAAACTCATTTTAATTATTTCATATGACTTAAAAAAAAGTGACGAAAATGCTATTCTCCATAAGACTCCGTATTAAATTTTCAAAAATAAAAACATTAATTACTCGCTTCCTACGTTCTGAATGATTCTAAAAATTTAACTGAGTTATCATGATGGTAATATTTATTAATGTACAAAGTTTCAACGATATTTCAATTTTAATTCTTAAGTGATAGAACCTCCTTAACAAAAATGTTCACATAAAATATTTAATTTTTGCAACGAATATCGTTACAATAAAATAATAATGCATTTTAACTTTATAAAATTAACACTGCCATATGGTAGTATAATATACTCTTTTTTCTACGATTGATAAAAAATAATCGATAAAAAATTATTAAGTTCAAAATGTAATTGTTACAATGATAAAAAAAAAAATAACATAAACTTTTGAAATAAAAAATTTTATCTGTAAAAATTTTTAATCTTAATTTAATAACAACTCGTTATTAATAATTTTCATTTTATTAATAATTTTCTAAAACAGCGGTAAGACAATAAGTATACAGCTTTAAAATATTAAGCAATAAAACAATAATCGTATAACTTTTGTCAGATAGTAAAATTAATGAGAAAAAAAACTAAGCATAACTATACGAATTTAAAATAGAATTTAGAATTTCGAATATTAATTTAAAATATAACTTACCTAACAAAATTATACGGCACCTGTTATGAACCATAGTCATGCCCTCCGGACAAGGTGCTTTCGTCGGGACTTTGATGCGCAGACTTTCGTCGCAGGCCGAAAAACCAATCAAGCAAACGATCATGACGCAGATTAAAAGAAGCGTTGTAAGGAATTGCATGTTTGTGTCGTTACGAATCCTATAAAGATCGATGAATTATTAAGACGTCGACGATACAGTTTCGACTGCGATGTTTGTCTCATTCGTTACAGAAAATGATTTAACGACTGGCGAAATCTCGATTCCCAGTCGAGATCTAGTTAAGTTTGTTTAGTTTCAATATTTGTTTAGTTTCATACATTGTGTACACAAGTGTACAGATTAAATAATTCGTGGGAAATTTTTGAACTAACGTGAATTTTCGATTAAGCAACCGTTATAATTTTAATTTTAAATGGGTTATTTCTTTTAAACACAATAAGTTTTTTTATTTTTTTATTTTTTATTTTTTTTCTTTTTTTCAAAGAAGGTTTTTCATTTTGACAAAGTTTAATAAATTATAATTATACATTTTCAATGTAAAGAAGCTGTTGCTTTTTTTTTTTTTTAAATGATTAAGTCGACAGTAATTTATTTTTCTGATAAAAATATTTATTTATATAATTCACCATGCTTTACATACTAATTATATTTTTATTAATTTATGAAATAATATTTTATTTTTAAGTAATTTCTAAACCATTTACCTTTGGTCTTGAGGAAAATTAGCAATTAGAGGAGCAACAGTATTTAAATTGAAATTTAAAATTAACTATTTTTCCAATCTATTATCCATTGTAAGAAATTGGAAAACTCACTCGTATTTATTTTCTACGAGTACACACAAACGTTTATAATTAAATTAACACCTAAAAATTATTACATTACTAGAATATTTTATCGTACTTTCAAATAAACACTGCTGTAAATTTTTGTAATAAGAAAAATAATATAATTTGTGTTATCCATAATTATCAAGAATTTATTAAAAATATATGAATATATTTAAAACTCAACGATTCTTACTTTTTTTTTTGTTTTTGTCTTTGTTTTTTTAATAAAAGTTAGTATATACTATTTTTACTTACTTTTTTTTTGTAAAATGCAATATATTTTGTCCACCTCGTCTTCGTCGAAACAATGTTTCAAGCAATGATAAATATAAATTTAATCATTCAAGACTCATATATATATGTAGGTTTGAGTATTTGACACGTGCCGTGAATTATGCTAATAAGAAATTTAAGTTGAAAGATGGCCACAATTATTATCAGCTATATTTACAAAATCTTTCTCATTGTTCTACACAGTACAGTGATATATGGAATTCGCAATACTTTGAATTTTACTTTAATCAGCATAATACGATTTTACGATACACAGATTACGCTTTTTATTTGTAGAACCCTAACTATTATAATCGATGTGGATCTATTCTAGTGAACTATTTATTTTCTCTTTTAATAAGATGATTTATGAATATTCTGGTAATGTAGATGCCAGATACGATTGATGAATAAATTCAAGACATATTAATTATCTTTTGATTATTCGTTATAAATTTAAGGAATTATAGTTCATTTTAAGAGATCTAATAATGGTGTAAAGCAAATGTCATAAAGAAAAAAAAAAAAAAAGAAAAAGAATTCAAGCTATTATAATTCATTAGTAGAATTTTAAAATTATCAAATCAAATTAATTAAATATAAAATTATTACAATAATGTAAATAATAATTCTTTCATTTATTATAATTTTATTTAATTTTGATTATTCATGATACATTTTTAATCATTTTCAGCTTTCATTCTTTGATAAATATTCATCAAAACGTCTAAAATATTTTTTTACACATCATTTGTAAAAACGAAAATTAAATTAAAACCATGTAATAACATGTGTGGATTTGTACTTGTCACCTTTATTCTTCATCGCAACCTATAATTTTCCGACAACGACCTCTTTTATCCAGTTTATAACATTTTTTACAACGTGGTGGTGGTTCTATAACATTGTAGATGGAATCATCAGAAGCTGGCTTTCTAAAATTATCGTTGTATTGTTTTAACTTCATTAATAATTCAGAATTGGTAAACTGTAACAATAATAGCAAAATTTCGCCTTCAAATTTTATGTATACTTGTAACACGTCGTATGTAGATTTATTTTATTCAAATTATTTAGATAACGATGCGCCGATAAAATGTATAAAATACCTTTGAGTAATTTTCTTCGCTGCTATCTGCCAAAGTAAATCCTAAGATAAAATAAATTAAAAAATACGAAATAATAAATTTATGCATCTTGCTGCTGATGAAAATTGCAATTCCCCGTATATATTTATTTGTTTGTATCGACGTCCAATTGACACGATTTCTAAACTTGTATTAATGAATATTGCTTACACGTATAAGTTTCCGATAATTTTCCTTTATCTTTTTGATAAAAAGCACAATCGATCGGTAAAGGCTTTATGACATTTATGATAAAAATATTCTAAATGTGAATCATCTTTGTTACTGCTATAAATTTCATCTATCGAAAAATTGCGCAATTTTTAAAGTTGAAAATTACAAATTTACAAGATATTACCTGTAAGTTTCGAATCATAAACTTTTATAAAAAAACAAATTCACCAAGCATCAGATTATCTTTTATTAACCTAGTGTTATTAATAAAAGGAATTTTTCTGTTAATATGCTGTCTATAATTTGAACGTTTTTCTTTTTTCTTTTCTTTTGTATTTTAATTCTTGAACATTATTGTTAAAGTGTATAAAATATTAAATTACAGTACATTTATTTGAATAAACATATAGATAATAATTGATAATGGACAGCCAAAAATAGAAAAAAAAAAAAAAAAATACATAAAATTAGACCTTTCTTATCATTTAAAATAATGCTTTTTTTTTGGGTCATTGAAAAAAAAAGCTGTTTATTACGCATCTACTTTTATAATATACGTATATAAATATACAATAAGAGTGTAATCATCAAATGAAATATATCTACAAAGATCTAAACAATTTTTTTTTAATTTTTTTAGATAGTATTTTTTATAATAAACTTAAATGAAAATGTCAGCCGACACAAAATTTTATTTATGTGTTAAAACGCCTATATAAATATGAAAATTTTATTTCAATATTTAATAACATATTTGTAAAATCTAAGAACTTTTTATAATGCAAACTATTTACAATTTATAACGATAAAAATATTTTATTGTTCAAAAATATATCCTTTATCACTTAAAATTTGCATAGTATGAATAAATAATTTTAGTGTATAATTACGATTCATCAACTCTTCAACTTACATGATTTACCAAATTGTTATTAAATTTTAAAAAAGTGTACGCACTTGAAAACATTCGAAAATAAATTATAAATTTTATATAAATTCTTTCAGCACTTATACTTAATTTTTTATTTTAAATTGTAAATTTGGAAAACTTGGAACGCCGCTGACTATTTTTCAAGAGTTCATAAACTTACTTCTAAAATTAATCATGAAATAATATGATACTATGATAAAATTGTAAAAAATATGTATTCGTGATAATATTAAAAATGGCACGATTTATTAGAAAATTTATTGCAAGTTTAATCGCAATCATTATCTAAAAATCAATTAAATTAAAAAAAAAAAAAAAAAAAAAAAAATAATTATCAGTAACGTATGCATAACGCAGGACAAATAACTACTCCAAGATTGCTTAAGTTTTTAGTAATATTTGGTGACATTACGAAATGGCAAACATCGCGGTCGAAACTGTAATAATTATAAATAATTTTAAATTAATAAAATAAATACAGTTTATTTAGAATAATTTAGATGAAATAAAAACAAAATATTAAAAATAGATAAGTTTAAATAAATTGAATAAAAGTAAACTTACAACTTTAACCAGCATCCACGAGCTGCAATGAACGCTGCTTGAAGCAACCTCCTGAATATTTCTTTTATTATCTCCAATATGGCGAGTCCCGAAAAGGATGCGGATTTGGTCGAAGAAAGAAACAACGGGATGATGTTCAGAATATACACTCAAATACCCTTCGATTCAAATTTAGATCCGCCAAAATATGCATGTTTTAATTGTTGGCAACTGGACCATAATCATCGAACCTGCACTCACCGTAAGAGGATTTATTGCATAAACTGTGGTCGACTTCGCGTAAAGCTATACAATTGCCCTCGTTGTAGAAACGATTACGCGCATTACCTCTTACGGCAATGCGACCGAATTTTACCAAGAGACTCTACGAGTACATCGAGAAGTATCATGTCAGAAGAGAGAGAGAAAGAGAGAGAAAGACCCTATCGATACCTTACGAAGGAAAAGAGTATATTGCTAGAAAGAGCCAGCGAAGAACGCTCGAAGCATCGCAGCAGAAGCCCTCAGAAAGAAGATGAGAGTTATAAACGATGATTTGAGAGGCAGAAGTTGTCTCGAAAGACAACAGGATCGAATGGATAATTCGTTAAACAAGAAATAGAGATAACTCCGAGGAGCGATCGAAAGGGTGGGGAGCGAATACAGATCCCGGCATCTCAATCTATCCCACCCTCTGGAATAACACTTAGAACCTCGTCGTCCCTGGTCACGCCGTCTAGCTCTGCATTAGCCATGCAGTAGCCATCCACTTCTGCCACCGTCACACCAAGTACTTTTGCAATCGTAAACTTGCCCCAACTACTGGCAATGTTTTAAAACTTCGTTGAGGCAGAATTTTGTCGGTCAGCGTTCCCCCAATGCCAAGTGATAAATAACGAAAGCACCATTTTATAGCAGGAACAAGAGAGACAACGAGAAATTTAGCCAGAAGATCACATTGAAAGTTAATTGACGTTGCACCATACTAATTTCAGAGAGAAAATGAGACATAAACCAAATAATTTAAAATTGTTTTTTTATAATAGCTATGCTGTAAACTCACTTAACAAGTAGACAGTAGAACATAAAGGATTGCATTATAATTATTTTTTTCATTTCAATTTTTTTTTTTTTTTTTTCTTGTTATCATTGTATTAACAAATTTTGTTTATATTTATATTTGGCTTAAACTTCTGGATAAGCAGATTATTATTGATATTATACTTTTGTGCTTGCACGCTAAGCTGTGTGGTAACTGGTGATGGAATAATTTTATGATTCACAATAAGAAAATAGGTTGAGGTGATGGATGCATTCCTAATTTATTGAATTAATAAACTGTATTAATAAAAATAAAAGTAAAGATTTTATACCCATTTCCATAAACAATCATTAAGGCATGTAAAAAAATCAGTGACGCATTGTGAAATTTTTGACAAAATAATGACGTAACGTTATAAAGAAACCTTCGATTGCAAAATATTGCTAACAAAGCTCTGAATGATATTCGAGAAATATGAAGATTTGTGTATTAATACGTACAATGCTGTTAAAAATGAGTACAAGTGTATACCATTAGTAAAGAGCCGTTTCAATTGACTAGCCTGATAATCATACGTATTATTGTTGTTGTCATATTATTGTTTCATAAGGAAATGCATGATATGCATTATTATTATAATATCAAAAATATATTTTATTCTTGTATAGATAAAGTATCATATTATTATACTACTTTTCAGCTTCCTTCGCTAACTCAGAAATCACGTTCGACTTAACGCAAGGTGAGTCTTTTCTTTTCTTTTTGTATCAGGATACGCCGAGTGACTAGGAAAGCGGTGACAATTTCTCGATTTGGGAAAACGAGAAGCGATTATAGTGCATTTGGTGGATTCGGATTTGTCGTATTTTCGATCGTTATTTGTGCAAGATGCGTGCTTGAATCGATAGATCGGAAAATCGTTAAACGAATATCGTAAAATTCAGATAATTAGAGCGATATTGAAATACGATATAGATTTCAATAGCTGTATAATGATAAGGAAAAAGAAGCAAAGAACAAAACGTACATCGATCACGCACATTACTAATTTTGTGTTTATTGTCGATCAAACAAATACAATAGTTTATTAAAAAACAAATAAATCATAAAGTTGTAAAACAATTTTGAATAAAGTCATCGTAATTATAAATAAAATATTCATTCCGTAGTCGTCAATAAAATTACGTCATTTATTTAAATTCATAACTAAAACAAGAAACAGGACGTCGTTTAATAAATCACTATAAAACGAATAAAAATCGTTAATAATTTATTATAAAGCCCTTATAACAAACATTCATTTACCTTTATAGCCAACAATCGACAATTTTCCGACATTTTCCACGAGCATCGGATTTATAACACGGTTCACAACTAGGACGCGGTGGAGGGTCTATAATATGTCTGTTGATGATACTATCTGGTAATAATACATTGATTGTAGCATCTTTGTTCCTTATTTTCTTATCTGTTCTAATTGAATCTGGATATTTTTCTGCGCTGTTAAACTAAAAAAAAACAAAAAAAAAAAAACAAAAAAAAAAAAAAAAACAAAAAAACAAAAAAAAAAAATACTATAAATTTCTTCACATTAAAATTTTACATATTTTTATCACCGTTAATTTTAATCTCATTTTTTTTAACGACGAAAACGAATGAGTATTGATGTACGTTTATTTAAATGTCTTATTAGCCTTCATACGTAATATTAAATCATTAAACGTGAATCTATCGTGCGTATTTTGAACGTAAACATTTTTATAAATAATGTTATGAAAAATGAACGTTAAAATATATGCAAGATACCTTTATTGCATCTTCATCTTGAATTTGTTCATCCGATGATAATTTTTCCTTCTTATATGCTACTACTATAACTCCAAAAATAAAACAGATTTGAATAACGACCATTACAAGTTTCCTCATTTTAAATATATAGCTGTAAAATATTTATGTACAATTAAATATTTATTATTTATTGATTTTAATTATAAAACGTTTTGAAAATTTTTAATTTAAGAAGCTTTAATTTCTGGTCTAACTGTGACGGTTTTAATTTTCTTACTGTTTATGAATTGCCAGCTTATTATAAGTTATCTACATCGATAAATTACATTTGTTCAAATTTCACACGCGCAGTCTTTGACTCTGATATATACTTTTATTACTTGTCTTTAATACGTTGATAACTAAATCGCCATATTTATTTAATTCAAACTTAAAAAATGACTGTCGATACAATTATGATTTAAAAATTTTTTTTTTTTAAGAAATATTTTTTATTTTTATTTAAATATCTAAAGTTGTCTTTACTGAGCCGTAACTTAATTTTAAGTGTTAATATTTTTAATAATTTCCTTTATGAAAAATTTTAAAACAAATTACAAAAACTATAAATACTTATCAAATGAATAAATTTAATATTTTAAGTAAAATATTATAAAATATATAGGTATTTAAAATGCTTATTAAAAAATATGATACAGCTTAAAAAACCTTTAAGGGAATATAAAGATATCTAAACTACTTCTATTAAAAACTTAATTTTTTTACAAAAAAATAAAAAATGAAGAACATAATTGAAATTAATGATTAAACATTGTATATTTTACTTTTATACATGTTTCAATTATTTATAAAAAGTTTCATATACTTGTATAAATATTTTAATAAACTAATACTCGAATTTGTACTTATATGTATTATTTATCGTAATATTTGCAATAAAATTTCCTAAATTTTTTAATCTTAACGTTAAGCGTTATTAAAAAAATTTTGTATATCTTTTATTTGTTTGGAATATTTTAAAGTTCAGTTAACATCATCCGTTAGAAAACATTGGAATATAATATTCTTCGGTAAACTTAAGATTACGCTCTTATCTACTCGCTCAGTTATCTATATTTATTGAATACTATGTCACAAACGATAGAAATAAATTTTTCTTTTGTAGCAGAGATTTGTTAGATTTTTATAAATGTAAAGTAGGTAAAATTTTTAATCAACATGTTATGTTGAGCAACTAAAAAAAGAATGATAATTATTAATTAATAAAGTACAGTATTAACATTGAAATAACTTTATATTTTTATTTGATAATCAATCATTGCTGAAAGATTTTGTAAAAAAAAAAACTAAACCAGTGTGATTGTTTATCTTATTGATACCATAAACAATGTATTAGCATCTATGGTACTTGTAAAAATTTCACCATAATTAATATTTAATAAAAAATAAAAAAGTGTGTCTACCTTGATTATAGCTTTTTTGTCGTAGTGATGCTGAAGTTTTTTTTGTTTTTCTTTTTCTTTTTCTTTTTCTTTTTTTTTTTTTTTTTTTTTTTTTTTTTTTTTGGTGATTTATGTGAAGTTCTAGACTGTGATTAACGATATGGTATCTACGTCATTGTAGTCTCTTGTCAAAACTGCTTTTTTCCTCAACAGCTGAACAAACAAAAAATAATACTTCTTTTTTTGGCGAAAAACAAGAATAAAAGAATGACGTAACTTAGGAAAACTTATTTACAATAATATAACTTCCTTTTAAATGTAGTAGTATATATTATAAAGTTTAATTAATATTAATTATAATAATAAAGGTGAAAAAAAAAATGTTATAATGTGCATTAAATTATCGTATATCAAAACATTTTTGTTTACTTTTACATAAAATATTATTTTTTCTGAAACATACAAAATTTTTTTTCTTCCGATTGTATTGAGAAAAATGTAATTTTATAAAACTAAAGATGTAAGATAATTATTATTTAATTTTAGGAAAATAAAAAAAATTTATAATATAAATACTAATGCACAACATATAAATATTTAAAAAATATAAATTTATTTCTATCGAGAATTTCTATCTGCAAGTTTGTTTCAGAGTTAATTAGTTCTAAATGTTTTGACGTCGTAAATAAAACCTGCAGCATCTGTAAATTTATTAAAGTTATTTTAGTAAAGTACAGTTTTATAATCCATTATATTTTACCAAGATAATCAATAACTCTCCAGCGAATAAACAAGCAACTTATTATTTTTGAAATGTATAAAATGATACGAAAAGTATTGTATCTTCTTATCTAAGGAAAAAAAAAACATAAGAAGGTAAAGTGACGACTACGAAACCGTTGAATCTTTCTTTTTCTCTTTATCCAGTACACAATGAATGGAGCAGACTCTTCATACTTGATATATGATAACCCTGTGCTAAAAAGAGACGTATTTCGAGTAAAATATTCGATAAATATACAAAGCCAAATATTTTACGAACTTAAAAAAATTATGTTGAAAAAACTTTGTTTGAATTGATCGAAGAAATCTTATTTCTTTAATAAGAATTAAAAATTATATTTAATAGCTTTTTATATGAAAATAATGTAAATAATTTGCTATTGCGTTATTCCATCTACTTTATTTTCTAACTTACTCGCCAATACATTATAATCTTAAATTTTTTTATTAATAAAATTCATGTCAAGATAAGCTGAAAATATATTATTAAAGGAATTTATGAATAATACAATTAAATTCATAAATTTATACAAAAATATTTAGGCTATCGATAATCATAATTTTTATTCAATGATAAAATGTAATTCAAAGAAAATATAAAATTTAAAAAATTTTAAGTATATTTTCACATTTTTATCATCATATGTAATATTTATTATTATAATAAACATTGCAATAAAATTTTATAATAAATATTGATTTCTTTAATTGAGCGCAAATGTTAAACAAATCAAAGTTCGCCAGATAATAATTGGGTAATAACTGACGCAAGTGTATTAACTGTGTAAATTGATGACCATTGAGGTCGGTACGACAATGTCTTACTACATTTAATATGCAGAGCTATCCATATAACTATCTAACATAAGTATATGAATAAAAATCGGTATTGTTAAATAAGAATTTATTTATTTTACACAAATCGATTGAAATTTGATGCATATTAAAGTAAAAGTTTACTAAATTGCAACTCTACGTTTCTTTAAATTTTAAAGAAACATTTTTATACAATCCTCTTTAAAATATTGAAAAAATCATCATAGAAATTTTTAGTAATTTAATTTTTTACAAGCTGATTAAATTTAATCTCTAGAAGTGCTAGCGACACAAATTTCATGATTATACAAATTCATAGATTTCAAATAGTTTGATGAATAACTAATATTTAACGCGATGGGAAATATAAAATATATTATACTGTATAATCAATGTTGTGTATAAAAGTATATTTGTAGTAAATCTAAAATTTAGACCATTTTATTGTTGGTTACGAGTGAGTTATTCAAATTTTTAATGATTAATTTTACTTAACACTTAATGACTTGGACTTTTTTTTTTCTTCAAATTTATATTATTTTAAATTTATATCTTTTCAAAAAGTGTAAATTAAAAAAATAATTATTCAAACGCATTAATTTAATGTACACTTTTAGTCTTAAAATATTATTCGATCACTTATGTAACTAATAATAAACTTACAATAAAAGTTTTCCATAATAAAAATAAAAAGAACGGATAAAGTGATTGTTATGTTGATTTCACGATATCACCTTGTAAAACAAAAAATGAATCGATTGAAACGCGTAAAAATATTGTTAAAAATCTTTTTTTTTCGTTAAAAAACTTTTCGATAAATAAACGATTTATATCGCAAAAATTTAATCATTTTTTTTTTTTTTTTTTTTTTAATGTAATCCATATATGCATATAACTAAGCACAATCAATTATTATAAATAAAAACAAATAAATAGCAACAATAAAGTTTGAAAAATCTAGAACAAAGTATGACATATCGCCTCGTTCACTAGTGAGTCTGCGAAACTTTGCATCATTCGATAAATGTAAGAAATAACCGTTCTTAGGTCAGACATATGCGGCGCATTACGTACAGGCGAGAAGATCGAGATCGAGAGTTGGAATACGTGCGCATAAAAGAGAGAAAATGAGACGCTGAGATAAAATCATGTGCGTGCAACAAAGCACGCTTTTCTCGATGCGCGCGACTCCCCGCGGAGCCATCATTAGGGGCAAAAGGCGGCCTTTATCGCGAGTTATACGAAAAAAAAAGAAAAAAAAGAAAAAAAAAAGAAAAAAAAAAAAAAAAAGAAAAAACGGGATGGCGCGTTGCTCGAGGATAGCGAGATTATGTATGAACACACACATACACACAAACACACACACACACACACACATTTAAATAAGCGAGCGAAGAGAGCAAGCTCGTTATAAAGTGATAAATTACGAGTTATCGACGCCGAACGAACTTATAAATCGTCTGGTCTCCCCTCGACTCCGGCCAGTAACAACTTTGCAAGCTCATTGTTTCTCTTAATTCTATCTTAAGCTTTCTTGACAAACCTCGACTCTTTAGAATTTTTCATCCACAATTGTTAACCGATTGTTCATTTTTTTTTATATATATATATTTTTTTTTTTTTCCCTTTTCGATGCTTTCCTTTCTGCTTTTTAATTGCATAGTTTATTTTTAAAGTTACGATAAATCATAAAAGAAGATTGCCGAGAGTCTGTAGTCGGTGTGCGTGTGCATATAATTGAAGTGCACGCGAGTGCAACAGCGTTGTACTTAGGTGGTGTTGTCAGTGCTTTTACCTATCGATCTTTCGGTTACACATATTTTTCAGTTGAATAGTTTAAGTGCATTTTGCCTGAATCGTTCATTTTCATTTATTTTTTCTTTCGTTTGAACAAAAAAAAAAAAAAAAAAGCCTATTGAAAAAAGAAAACGTCACGTCGTGACAACTTTTGTGCTGCAACCGACACACTCGACGTTCGCTAAGTTCGAGTGCACTGGAAATCGGTGAAATAGGTTTGACCTTGAAGAGCGAAGACAAAATCTGTATGAGGCTTGAAAGATTCGCTCAAAGGGAAGTTCGGAGCGAAGCTAAGGCGAATAATATACCGAGTGATTGGTTTACCAGCAACGAGAAGACAAAGTACGAGAAAGTTGCTGCACTGACAAAACTGTTGGAGATATTACTGTTCGGAAATCACAATTTTGGTAAATCGACTAGCTGTTTGATAAATCCTGGCTCGGGACATTATGCAAAATGCTTGATATCGATGACGACATAAAAATTTTACACTTGGTCAAATAAAATATGAGAAAAGTTTTCATTATTATTCTATATATATATATATATATATTTTTTTTTTTTTTTTTTTTTTTTTTTTTTTATTACAGAATGCAATAGAATGGCTGCGGTGCCTCAGGGAGCATTTGCAGCACTTCAGGTCCGTAAAAATTTCAAGCACTCGGCAATTGCAAAATATCAGGAGGAGGAGGAGGAGGAGGAGCAGAAGGATAATAAAAGTTGTGGGTTTAACGCTAAAGTTCTCCAAGAAGGTATTGGGATAAATCGTTTGAAGTTTTCGTGTTATTAACGATCGTTCTTATCAGCATTTACGCGCGTATTTATCTGTAAATAACATTACGACTATGTGATAAAAGATACTGGCGTAATTGTCCAGAAAAAGCTAATTTTAATCTTAGTCAGCTAAAAAACAAAGAACTTGCGAGAATATCTTTATTAATGGCTGGTGATTTAATTTTTTTAAACAAAGAAATTAGTTAAAAAATGTTACGCGTTAATTTTTCCAATTCTTAAACATAATCTAGTGAAATATTGTTAAATCATTTCTTACGAACATAACATAATTTAATATAATATTACCAATATAAATTTTTTTTTTTTTTTTTTAATCATAATTTATTTGTTTTAATAGTACCTTGATATACGATATAAATTATTAACAAATGTTTCTTTAAATCAAGAGAGAAGCACCTATAAGTCAAATTAAATTCAACTACTTTTTCATTAATTTATAATGTGTTTTTAAATTGCATTACGTTGTATAAAACGAAAGCTCATTTCTATACAAACAATTTTCCATAATTTTTCTTAATACCATATCCATACTCTAATTGTCAAGTAAATATTGTAAACAACATGACTTTGATTTATTTTAAATACGCTTCCGGCCAAACTAGACAATGCTAAATGTTTTTTTTTTCTTTTTTTTTTTTTTTTTTTTTTCATTACTTTTTCGCACCAAAGATAAGAATCAAGCAACGCTTACTTAACTCTTAAAGTAATTTACTTATATATTTACGTATCACCCAAAATAAAAAATAAAATTTCAGGTAGAGAGCTAACACCCCTCAAGTACAATAGCAAGTTGATGAACAGCATTTGGGGACTGTACAATCGTTACTCGGTGCACAATTTGAAAAAAATCTACGCTAACGATACAAGCTTTTTGGCCGAGTCCTGGGGCTCATTGAACCCGGGCGGAGCGGCCGAAACCGTAATCGCGGAGGGCCCAGCTGCGCGATTTATCGGGGCCAGCGGGGCAGGTCACTGATTAGGAGAAGTACAAAACGAGGAAGTCCTTTATTCTTTCTTCGCTCTTCCTTTATCCGAGGCTTAGCTGTGCGGCACTCGGCTCCGTCGAGGCGATCGGATCGCTGCACGCTACGGTGTACGACGACGGGTCCGAGAGTTTCCGCTGCGTCTTATGTCGCGTCGCGCGCTACGCTTGCTGCACTCGCGAAATTGAGATTTCGAGTGCGCGAGCGCAACGCTGTTTAATGCCTTATCTGCGTGTGCGCCAAGCCGATGTCGGCTGCTATTGCTGCTTATCTTTGACTAACTGGATCGCGCTTTTGCGAGAGAAAGAGAAAGAGTCATCGGCTCGCTCTTGGCGGGGATCATCGTGATAAAATAATGTTTATGTGTCTAGGCAAAATTCATGTAGCCCATTAATGCATTAAAGTGTTGATATATTATATAAAATTATTGATTTATCATTTATTATAATTTTTATTTTTCTTTTATTGTTTACACCCTGAAACATCGTTCTCGTTGATTGGTATAAATATCGAATAGAAAAAATTTTAATTTCAAAAGATAACACAAAAATAAACATGTGCGTAATGTTTCTTGCATTTGAAAAATAAATGCACGTTTTCTTATGAACACCACAAAAACATTTAGAATTTAAATTAAATCAATATTTATCAAATGGATCGAATTTATAAAAAAATATGACGAATGAAATTGCTAATGGAACAATATACGAAAATATTGCACGTTTTTAAATTATTTTTCTAGTGATTTTGTAATAAGTAGTTGCATTTATCCATTTACATAATAGAAAAATAAAAAATAAGAAATATTTTTGCACTTGGTTTATTTTCAACAAAGAGTTTTAAATGTTCGATTGATAACTTTTTATTCACTATTAACATTTTAATATCAATAGTGATCTTTTTTTAATAAATATTATTTACATGCTCACCGATTAAATTTATATATAAATAGATAATACATTTTGATTATAAATTTAAAATTCTAGTATCGTATAAATAATTTGAATAAAAACAATAAAAATTAAAAATAATAACTTATATACACATATATTTTTTTTTTCAAAAAATTTTTTTCATAAAATCGAATCGATGCATAAATAATAAAATTCAAATAACGCGCGCTTCTTTCATTTACATTCCTGAACTTTCTCAATTTCTCTCCTTTCTCCTAACTTCAAGTTTGTCCTCTGAATTTTCCATCTCTCTATCATTATAATGTAATATCAAAGAAAATAGACGCGTCTATATTCTTTGGTAATATAACTAAAATATAGTATATTTATTGATATACCGCCATCCGGCTTAAGTAAATAATATTAAAGTGATAGATACGAGAGATCAACCTTATAAAATTGGCTTTGGTGATGATTCTGTACAAGTTACTTTACAATATATACTTTACAGAATGCCGATAAATAAGCAGCTTTATCGTTCTCAAAACTTCGTAGTGAACTCTCAAGGGGTGTGCCTCAACTTTTCTATTTTTTTCTCTCGCTCTCATCCCCTAAGTATGATACATAAAGCAGTTTATCAATCTTTGGACGAGCCAGTGAGGGTAAAACGATTCACGCACGCGCATCTACTTCTTTGAGCTTCGAAGCCCAACAAAAAGCATCTTCTACGTTGCGCTTCCTTCTGCATTGTAATTATACCGTGCGCCTCGGGGAGTTTATTATTTTTTGAGAAAATCGTTGTGTTGCGTGGGTGCCTTCCTCCATCGATGGTTTCGTGGGCCTCTTGTGCAGTTGAAGCAAGCGTTGTTGTAGCTGCTTTGCAGCACCGGCAAAATGGACGGATGTATAACCAGCTTTCCCGACCACATCCTCGTCATGATATTTTCGCACCTAGACCTCTACACCCTCGGCAATTGCCTGCTCGTTTGCAAAAAGTGGCACAGAATTATCAATAACGATGACAACGACATCTGGCGCATGCACTGCAAGAAGAAGGTGTCCGAAAGCACTCTAAGCTCTGAACTCCTGTCTTCCGTACCTACCTATAAGGCCAAGCTAAGAGCTTATTATTATGCCTGGAATAAAAATGATTGCTCTCGAAACATTTATACTAGATTTAATGACTTTACATTTCATAGGTTAGTTTCTCAACAATTTACTTAAATAATTATGCGAGACTTTTTCTGTAACCTTCTTTTTAAAAAACTTAAAGATAATCTTCAAAGTCTTTAAATAATTCGAAAACAATTTTATCTAACAGAACTTTTATTTAACATTTTTTAATATTATGAAAACATTAAGAAAGTCTTATGAACACTTTACACATTTCAATTATTAAATTTCAAACTATTTTTTATATTAAAAATAAATTTTTTTAAGATTTTTGTAGAAACAATTTTTCAAATTAAAACTTTAAAACTTTTTATCACATTAGACCATATTTATTATATTTAAAATATTTGATTATTAATATTTTTTGACGAATAACTTTAACAATTTTACTTATAGAAATCCAGTTGCACAGTGTACAGATGCATGCAGAGGAAAGATAGGATTTCGTCATGGTAGACATGCATGGGAAATTATATGGGAAGGTCCACTTGGAACTGTTGCTGTTATAGGTATTGCAACCAAAGAAGCCCCTCTGATTTGTCAGGGTTATGTAGCTTTACTTGGTTCAGATGAAAATTCATGGGGTTGGAATCTTGTTGATAACAATCTTTTACATAATGGTGAAGAACAAGGAAATTATCCTCTTCGAAATAATGCTCCAAAATATCAGGTACATTTATTTTGCAAAAATTTGAATAATATTTTGAATTTTATAGTAAAATACTATTGTAATTCAAATATATTTAAATTTAATTTTTTAATAAAATTATTTTGTAATTAAATTTAATTTTTTATATTTTCATTCAATAAATATTTATAAAATATTGTACAGCTTAATTACATAAATTCTCATTCTTAGGTCGGAGAAAGGATACGAGTTATATTAGATTGTGATGACAAAACATTATCATTTGAGAAGGATTATGAATTTCTAGGTGTAGCATTCAGAGGTATATCAAATTTATAGTATACTTATAAAACTATTCAGATAACAGTTACTTGTACTTAGTACTACTCCTTTATTATCAATATAATTTTACTCAAACATTTAATCTTTTTTTTAACAAAATATTTTTTATGTTAACATGATACATTTTTCATTATAAATTCTTTTGATTTATAAAAATTTACTTATCAGTATGAATAATTCATAAATATAATATTTTAGATATTTAATATTTAATTTTATTTATAATAAATAAATGTAATATTTAATTTTATTAATAATCATATTATTTAATTTTATAAAACAGTTAAAAATTATATAAATCAAGCACATTCTTTTAATTATATCAATAGAATAAATTAAAGCTATTATAAAAATAATAAGTATAAGATCACAATTTTTTTATGAAATAATGATATACTAATTGTTTCAAAATATATAGGTTTGCCAGACAAGAGGTTATACCCTGCAGTGTCAGCTGTATATGGAAATACAGAGGTCTCGATGGTATACTTAGGTCCTCCACTGGATGGGTAATATTTTAAATTTCAACACAAAATATCTCAAATGGTTCATGAATTTGTATTCTTATGTGATCTGGCTCCATTGACTTTACATTTAAAATATCAGCGAAGTATTTAATATGTTTATAAATTACACTCCAATTTTAAAACAATATAGTTCAAATGAAGTGATAAGAAAAACAATTGAGAATTTAGAAAAATTATAAAACATGCTAAATTTCACTGTATATAGCAAGCTATAAAGCAAAAGATGAAAATAGGCAGTTTTATGAAGTTTTCAATCGTAAATTTATAATATACTGATAGTAATTTTATTATAAAAATAATTAAAAATTTTAATTAATTAAATATAAAAAAAAAAAAAAAACAAATATTATCTTCATTGTTACATAATTTATAGAAACAAAGTAAATTGTAAATGTCTTCTATAAAATTAGAATTGTTTTGCTGTAAAAACGCGTGAAAAATACAAATATTTATTATTTAACTAAAAAGTCAAGTCAACTGAAAGATCAAGTTAATAGTTATACATTTTTATTATACATTATTTAAAGCAAATATTTTTTTCTGGTCTGTACATATTTTGTAATACATATTGTGAATTGATTTTTTATAACGTTATCATTAAGTACTGCGAGTTGTTTTTAAAAACAATTAATTCATTTATATATATATATATAGCTCATAAATTGTAAATTATAAATGAAATGTAATATAAAAACAGTACTTAATAGCGTCAACATTTTCACAAAACCAAAGTCATTACATGTACGTTTTATCATTACTGTATTCAATATACATGGGGATTTGTTCATTATTTTTTCTAAACTTTTGTACAGAATTGTGTACATAATTAATATAAATATTTAAGAAATAAATTTTATTTCTTAGTACTTCAATTGCAAAATACAATACAATTTATTCTACCTAGTTCAGTCTTAATATTTCTTTTTCTTCATTTTTATAAATTTGTGTTTGTATATATAATTGTACAACATATTTATGATCAAAAATATTTGGTCCCATTTATAAATTTTTTTTACTTATTATAAGATTCTTTTATAACAAAATTATAAAAGATACAGACTATTTCCATGGAATAGTTTTTAATTCCCAATTTTGTTCATCATTGTACGTACATGCAGATATCACTGGACTTTCATTATCATTTGGAGGCACTTCAAGACACATATTAGATGAAGTATGTCGAAGGACTTTTGTCTAAATTAAATTATAAAATTAATAATTTACTTTTTATTACTCATATGACAAAGTATTCAAAGTATTATCGAGCTAAACTTACGTCTTTATCGTATTCCCATTTTTGACCGGCAAAACCACTACAAGCCATCAATTTAACTTTTGGTTTTTCGTGTCGATTATCCCTCTCTGGTGCATCAAGACAGACACTTTCATCCGTCATTATTATGCCGTCCTTCGTCATTACGAACATTTGACTTAGATTAGGTTGTAATATGCAGTCTTGATAAGTCACAAAACCTGTAGGTTGAGAATAAATACCTTTCGACATTGGCCTCATTAAGCATTTGTTAGAAGATGCATGAACTATCTATAAGATTATATTCAAATATATAGAATTTTGAATAAACAAGTTTAAATATTTTATTTAAATGCATACCTGTCCAAAAAAGCGATCATCTTTTGGAAAAAAGTGATCTGGCCATACATTATCTAAATACCATTCAAAATTTTGACACTTTAACCTTTCTCTTAATTCTAATCTAGATCGAATTTGTTGCTTGTCTCGAACTCTTTCTGCCTCTTTAAAAATAAAAAAAGATTAGTTGTAAATTTAAATTTTGTACAAAAATATTTTCATTTTTGTTTTCAAATTTGCTATATATTAATTGAAAAACTATTTGTAACTAAAATTTATGTAATATATCTAAATTGTTAGCAATTAAATAAAATTTGCATTCAAATTACATAATTTTTTAAAACTATTTTAATTGTTATACCTTATATTTCATGTTTTGCATTTTACTATTTCATTCTATTGATTAAAGTAACAATTCATAAATTCATTTTAAACTTCATACTCACGTGGATTGAATTTAAAATAAAATTTTCCCCAATCGTCCATCCACACAAGTGCAACTCTCGCCAAATTAGCATACAAAATTTCATCGACGCCACCAGGAAAAGTGTAAGGTGAGGATTTGCGAAAAATATGGCCAACATGAGAACACGGAGCTATTTCAACGCTACCACCACATTGCCAAACTCTAAAAGATAGTTCGAGATTTTCGCCCCCCCAAATTCGCATACGTTCATCATAACTGCCAAGCTCGAAAAAGTATTCGCGATCCATGGAAAAGAGACCACCAGCCATTGCGGGAGTTTTAAAAGGATCGACGATGTTTTCACGACGTTCACGCAACAATGCACCATTCAGCATTAACCAGCGAAAATGCAGGTCCCAATTGAATGCTCCCCAGTGCAACTCGAACGATCTATTAATTTAATTTGCGTAATTAACAATAATTCAATTCGAATAATTACTTTTTAATTGAAAATATGATTAATCTTAAAATATTTTTATTCAATGTAAAAAAATCTTTATTAAATTATTTGAATATTTAAATATCATATATTACGATCTATTATTAAAAGCACGAACATTTATTATTAATAATCTATACAACTAATCAATTTTATAAGACGAAAAAAACATTTTTAATATTTTCCTATATTATACTATTTAGCTCAAATGGCGTGTAGGCAATTCATAGGTCATTCGACGACTCTAAAATTATCGATTCGTTCATATTTTATTCTTTAAGCTTAAAATTTATCGAACCATTAAAAAAATTGAATAATAGACAAATAAAAAAAATATTGTAAATAATTACCTTGTATAACTAAATGTATCATCATTTATTATGTCTATAACAGGCGAGATAACTCTCGTACGATTTTTAGAAATAGCTTCTAAAAGAGGCTCTAACCATCCTAAAAAATAACAAGTGTAATATAGTTAATTAAATAAAAAAAAAAAAAAAAAAAAAAAAAAACAATATAAATTATTAAATAATAATTTTAGATTTTATATGAACATTATGATCTAGAAAAATTATTTGAAAAGTTTAATGTTGTAAAACATTAAAATAGTAATATCGCAATTTAAATTTTTAATGGCAATATGTACATTGTTTTTTAAAATAAATATTAAATATAATAGCTTACCTACCAGCCGTACATTCGCAGTGGGCATCTAAAAAAGTTAAGACCTCGCCTTTAGCCTCATTTGCACCCATAAGTCTAGCATTTACCAAGCCAATTCGTTTTTCTGACCTAAGTACTCGAGTTGGCACATCCAGACGAGTAACATATTCATCTAATGGCTTTCGTAAAAAATCTGTACAATTAAAGATTATAAAATCATAATTTTATCTATTTAAAAAAAAAATATAATAAAAAATATTAAATTAATTAATTTTAATATGATTGTTATTATTGAAATAAATTAATAATTTAAGTGTTATTATTTCATAATAAAATTTTAAATTAACATAACTCTATGTACATATATATATATATCTTGCTTTTCAATTATTTCAAAGTGCATAATCTTACTCATTTCATTTTAATTGATCATAAAATTTAATGCGTTTATCGATTCAATGTTGTAAAAAACTATCAATTTACCTCTATCGCTATTATCATCGACAAGGATAATTTCTTGTAATAAATTCTTAGGAGATCGGTTTATGACACTATGAACGGTGCGCAGGAGCGTACTCCATGCCTCATTATGAAAAACTATTATAACGGATGTGGTTGGTAAATCATTCAAATTAGCATACCTGGATATGCATCTGAAACATAAAGGAGTAAATTGCCATTTCTAATTTATTTGTGATTTAGTACACATAAATGTTGAAAAAAATACTCGATTTAAAGATTTTTACTTTTTCTTTCTGACGTCGGGTAATGTTCGGTTTAAAGGAATTCTGTCGCTCGCCAATAAGTTATATCTATTGATTTGAAACAGTTGCTGCATTAGTTGAAAATCTTTTGCTGGTATTTGAACGGGTTCTCCATTATTTCCCTCGTAAGGGCGAGGATCAAACATATTTTTATTTATTATCTCTGAAATCAAAATCGTCATAGATAGTTTTTATTTATTTATAAAATAATGCCTTTAATGTGCGCTACCTTTTGTAATATTTGGAATTTGTAAAGCATCCATTGAATTTCCGACATAGTGACCAACAACTACGTGAACACCGCGTTTGTCGATGTATTCTCTTTGACCTTCTGACAATCTAAATTTAAAAAAAATATTTCTAATTATATCAATAAGATGATTGTTTACCGCTGACATTAACAAATGAATTTAGTATGACATTTCATTATGTTTCCTTAATTACTTTGATACATATAAATTTATATTCCGAGTTTGTCAATTTTTCATTTGTTTAGTTTATGCAAAAAGCTAAGTAATGAGTAAATATTTGTTGACTTATTTACTGATATTTGTAGTTATTTATTATTTTAGATAGAGCAACATTTCATTCATAAAATGTTTGCAGCAGTTAACAACTCAATTTTTCTACTACGTATTTATATACTGTTTGAAAAATTGTTAATCTATTTTATCGCAATTTTCTCGACTAAGTTTTATGGAAGTAAACTCTGTTTTATTTCGAAATTTTTAACTATTTTATACGTATATAAGAAAGTGTAAATGCGATATAATTTTTTCACAGCAAATACAATTAAATTTTACACGTTTTAACGTTACTTTTTTTATTAATTAATTTTAGCCATCGTTACTTTTTTGCTTTACAAAAAAGAAGCAATACACTTACTGCAGGTGAACGAAGTCACGCGAAAAAGGGTCGTATCTCTCTTCGTCTCCTTGTGAATTGTTTCTTGAACAGAGAACGAGAATACCGGTAAGCAAGGCAACTAAAACCAACACCAGCCACAATCGGCAATTCCTCATTAACCTTGGCCACATTGTCAGGCGATCTCTTGTCTTGATTACCGAACCATCCTCGAGAACGATGGCCTTGAACACGCGCTAACTCCGACTAGAGCTCAGACTTTGCGCGCGTTGTTTCTTCGTTTGTTTCCTCGATCTCTCCCGTATTACGTTGTTTTTTTGGCACACAATAGACACGACTCGACTATAAATTTCGTCAGAAAACTTTCGTTGTGACTTTTGTTATCGGCATTCCCTCCTCCTTATCTGTGCGGGTCATCGCTACTTCATGTTGGTACTTCCATGAAAAGTCACCGACTACATGTACAATAAAAAAATCCGCCGTCTTAATTATGATAATTATGTTTTATTCCATTTTGTTCTTTATAAACATTATCTCTGAAACCTATTTTTCCCTACTATCAAGTGATATAGCGTAAATAAAATAAATTTTTGAAACCTTATTTTGCTTTTTTTTTTTTTTTTTTTTTTTTTTTTTTTTTTTTTTTTTTTTTTTTTTTTTTGTTATCAATCGATGATTTATTATTAATAACTTAAAATTTAATTTTAATAAATCTTAAAAAAATCAAAAAAAATTCTTGTATAGATCACTTAAAAATGGGACTTGTAAAAAAGTAATAACAAAGAAAATATGTAATGAGTTTGAAAAAAAGATTAAAACTTCAAATAAAAATTAATAAATTCACGCTATAATCTCGAAAATTGAAGAATAAACATCAGATAGCTGTAACGGTATGATAATTTTTTTAATTTTTATACGCAGCTATAAATAGCTACAATCCTTTTCGATCTCTTTCGATTGCAACCGATTCCTGTACTCGTATGTACGAAAACATTGTTTTCCATAACTTCGCGATACAACGACCGTAGGATATAGTTTTTTACAAAGCCTCGAAATTAAGTTAAATGCAAATTACTCATAGAGGTCTGGTCGTCAACTTGATTTTTCTGCTCGTGGCACATCCTTACATCCTGCCGTGGCCCGGCGTGATCACTCAAGCGCGAACTAAAAATCGCGAGCATCCGAGAAAGGCAGATACCCCTGCGCCTTTATCCTTTCCCTTTTTAAAGACAATGCCTACTTTTGCCTGGACGCGCACGTCGCATACCGCAGGCCAGTAACTACCACGGTAGTTCCAACGCCCCTTCACTCTTACTCGTTGTTCGGCGTTATCGTTCTTTTCCTGTGAGTCTGAGCTATTGCTCCAACAGCTCCTGTAACAATAGCAAAGAAGATTCCTCGTTACGAGTTGTAAAGTTTGAGAAAAAACAAACGAAATTACTCCCATCGCTTACTTCTCTCATAAAAATCAAGAATTCTTAATTTTTTTTTTTTTTTCAAAATATTTTTTCAAGGAAATAATTATGGCATTACATACATTATGACACTTTACTTAATAATATTTTTGATTTTGCGGACATAATCAAGTGCATAAAAATTAAACGTATCAAGTTTAATTTCATTTAAATAGATTATCATATAAATATTTAACAAGAAATTACATTTTATAAAAATATTTTTAGGTAATTTAACAAATTGAAACAATAAAAAAAAATGAATATAACATTTATAATTTTATGAAAATAAAAAAACTTTTTGTGTATAATAATATTTTACTTTAAATTAAATATTTAATAAATAATATTTTATCCTTTTTATTCTAATAATTTAATAAAATAGGCACAACAGATTCTCTTTAGCAAAAGTATTATTTTTCATTTTTTAAATTTGCATACAGGAATAGATAATAAATTATAATAAATTTCTTATTTTAATTATTAAATTGTAATTTTAAAGAAACTAAAAGTAAGAGTTTCATTTTAGCTCATAAAATCTTACAAAATATCTACAAAATAACAGCAAATTACATCATTTTACTTAATTAACCTGCATTGAAAGTTTAATAATTAATCAAAATAACCGCCAACTTTATTTTTAGAATTAGAATTACTTCTAAAAGAGCAGACATCAACTTCACAAATTGATCTCGCACTTTCACTATTAAAAATTTCAATTTCACTGTTAAATAATCATTACCGAGTTTACGACAAAATGAATTTTACTGGTAACAATTTTTTTAATTAACTGATCGATTCAACAATTAAAAGAAAAATTATTATTAAAAATAATAAGTACCTGTATCAAAATTTAAAATGTTAATCAAGATTAAAAAAAGTAAACGACGAACGTAAAGGCAGTTAATATATACGTTTTCAAGCACTCGGTAAGTCGGAATGCACGATGGCACGGTGGCAGCAGTCAGGTCAAGCAGCGCACAACGCGTTTCCTTTCCTTTGCCGATCGCGCGATGACGTCATACGTCGAAAAAGAGGAGGGAATACAAGAGAACGTGCAGAACGGTAGGTGTATTTAATGCTCTATGGGGCAAATAAGAGTGCAAGAGAAAGAAAAAGAATTTTAAGAAAAAGAAACCGGCTTTTTGCGCGTTTTCCTGTACGCTCAAGGGAGGATTCCCGAGAAAACGTATAAAGAACACCCTGCTGAACCTGCTGAAGGAATAATAATTGCACGTGAGATTCTTGCTCGATGCAGGCGCCTTTTTGTCGATATAATTATTTTCTGGAATTCTTTGGATTCTACGTAGTTCTTGCGCAAGAATGCAACTTTCTTCTTCACATTTAATGTAGCGACATAAGTTTTACTTTTTTGAATAATTTTTTTCAATTCACAAGATACTAACTTGAAAATGATTCTCATCCATTAACTTTAAACATTTTTACGATTTATTGAATACGTTAGTAATGTTGCTTTAATAGATTTAATTAGAACGATGTTTTTGTTCTGTTTTTATAATAATCACAAAAATGTGTTTATATGGCTAAAGATCTTTTTTTTAAACTTTCCAATTTATAAAACTGATTGCATAACGAAACTATAAGACAAAAATGTGTCTTAATTAACAATTAATATATTAATTAACGAAAAATATTACAAATCAACTTTATAAAATCTACAATTTATAGTCTTAAATTTTAATAAATTATTAACAAAAGACTCTTTAGGCTATTTAATCATAATAGCTATTTAGTCTACTTAATCATGTTTTAAAACAAGAGTGATATATCTAAATGGTTATTAGTTCAAGTGTTTTTTACATTTTATGATTTTATTTGTTAAATTTATAAATTCATAAAAAAAATATTTCAAATTTCTACATAAAAACAAAATTTGTATAAAATTCATACATTTTTTAAACTAATTTCTATAATTATGAGACATAATAATGACAATTTTTGCATTATCTATGTTATAAAAAAAATAAGAAAAAGCGCCACCTACAGCAACACCTGATTATATTTCTCTTATATTTATATTCATTGGTTCTTGTTCAAAACAAAAATAGATTTTGTTTTATTTATCTATATTATTATATTTAGAACAATATTTTTATTCCTATAAGAAATAATGTTTTATTTTTTTATTAAAAATAATTTAATGTGTCCACTGAATTATGCAAATCATTGGAATTTTTTTAAAAAGTAAGTATTAGCTGTACTTAATAATGAGAAAATATATAACATATCGCAAATATCGTATATGATGACAAAACCATTGTTCACAAATTAATAAAATTACATATTTTGTTATAGCGTATCTATAATAAGAAGTATTTATCCAGTAATAACATGTATAAGTAAAAGTGAAAAGTCGAATATTTTAAAATCTATTAATTGTTCATTCATTAGTCCATTTATATTAAACCATAAAAATGTAATATGATGATTTATTGACAACTTTGAACTAAAAATATATACATTAGCTATTATTTTCTAATCAACAATTTTCTTTTTTATAGATAAATTTTGCAATAATGGACAATATAACAGAGCTTGCAGATCTTGCAGAAGAGCAAGAAATATGTAACAAAACTGAAAAAATTATTATGGACCTTGATGAGGAATTTTCTGAATCAGAGTGTGAATTGACAGAACAAGAAGCTGATCCTGATATAATTATAGAAGAAATACCTTATAAAAAAGAAAAGCGTTACCTGCATAGTTTTTACATAAACAAGTATATGTATAAATGTTGATGGCACTTTAAAAATATGTTTTTAATTATTAATATTTCAATTTTTAGACATTATTATAGATGTATTATTGGTACAAAGGGTAAAACGCTAAAGCAATTATGCAGTGACACAAAAACTGTTATTCATGTATCAAAAAAAAAGAAACACGTAGGCAAGTATTAATATATTATTTAGTTAAATACATTCTAAAAATTAATTATATATTTTAGTAATAATTGGATCTGTTCAAAAAAGAATAATTCATGCTAAGCGACAAATTGACGATTTAATAGAAAAATCTAAAATTAAAACTAGATTTACTCACTTCATTTCAATACCAACAAATACAAATGATATAAAACAAAATTATCTAAAGTTTAAAGAAAATATTTTAAGAAATTATAATACAGAAGTGACTGGATTCCATGAAGATATGTTTCAAAAACCAGAAAAATTACATCTTACTATATGTATGCTTCATTTATTAGAAAATAATGATCAGTTAAAAGCTATAGAAGCACTTAATAATTGTAAAAAAGATATTATTGAGTAAGTTGAGTATTTATTTAAAAAAATTAACTAATCTTCTATAATTAAAAAAAATATATATATATTTTTTTTTGATAGACCAATTATAAATGATAATGGTCCTATTAATATAGAATTTAATGGTTTGATGTGTATGGAAAATAATCCTGCTAAAGCTAAAGTTTTATATGCTAAGGTTATTGAAAAAACTGGGTTTCTTCAAAAAATGTCTGATGAAATAAATGATTATTTTCTTCATCAGGGTTATATATTTATTTTTCTACAAGAATAATTAATTAATTAATTATTTTTCAAATTATAATAATCAATCTTACTTGTGTCATAGGTTTAACAAGGAAGCAGTATGATAATGTAACATTACATATGACCATCATAAACACATTCTATTTGAAGAAAAAAAAGCAAAAGCATTTCAGAAAAAATTTTGATGCCACAAATATTCTGAAAGTATGTATAAATTTTTACTAATTTGTTTAATAGATTGTATTTCATACAAATTCTCTACAAAACTAAGAATTAAATAAAAATACTGGTTTTTAGGATCACGCAAACACATATTTTGGTCAAATAAATCTATCAACAATTCATTTATCAAAATTAACTGCAAAATCTGCAGATGGATATTTTGCAGCAGCAGCTGTTGTTAAATTTTAAGTAACAGTTGCATGAAATTAAAGTGTAAAAATATATCATGTACATAAATAGTGTAACATCATGTAAATAATTTGTATACAAACATACAATAATTAAAAATTTTTATGATAACTATTTACAAATAACTATATTGAAGTTAGATAATAACAATTTTACTATGCAATTATGTTTTCTCTTAAGAAATTTATAAATTTAAAGACAATATACAATTAAATATTATATAATTTATCGATTAAAATATTTCTAAAACATGAATTATTCATGTTGCAGTGAACAAGAGAGATGAATATTTCTAAAAATAATTCAATTGTTTAATAATTCAATCTCAAATTGAGTATCATAATTTTTTTTATGAAAATAGAAAAAAAATAATATTAAAATAAAATTTCGCACACGATTGTAATAAAATTAAAATACTTATTTAATATAAATTCATTAACATTTATTGGAAGATTTTCTTTTTATTGAAAGAAATAAATGAAAGTTATAAAAGTATAATAAAATTTGACAGTAAGTAGAGAATTATATATTGCATGCACATGCGCGCGTGCGCGTACATGCATGGCGCTTGGCGGAACTTGTGCAACATCTTATATATTTATTTATTTATTTATTGAATATAAAAGGAAAATCCATTGTTTCTATAACTTGTTTTTTAATTTTTAAATTTGCTTATTTCATTAGTTGTAGTTTATTCGCTTAATTAATTAACTCAAAATAAAAAATACTAGTTTAAATAATTATTGAATTTTAATTGTATTTTGTCTTCTTTAAAAGATAATTATATTAATTCTAAAATAATATAAAATTAATCTAAAATTAATTCTAAAATTAATTCTAAAATTAATATCTGTAAGTAACGAAATATTCTTAAACTTATTACTTAAAATTGTTATATTATATCAAAAATATATTTATTTCTTAATATTACTAAATTATTGTATCCTTTTTTGAATACATAAATCGTTTTTCTGCCAATCATTTGAAAATAGAAAATTTTACATTGAATAAGTGATTTAAAATACTACACTGTCATTATTCGATACTTTTTTAATTTATTGGTACTTAATTTCTCAATATTTATCATTGAAAAATATTTTTAAAAAATATGTTTTTTTAAATTTCATTTTTTAGTATTTTAAAGTTTCCATTTTTTATATAAAAATTTTTAATTATTGTACATTATTTAAAAGGATAATTGAAAATATAATTCATATAATGCTTAGTCTGACACTTGGTTTATTGATTAATTTTAAAAATTACTTTATTTAGGTTATAAAATTCAGTGAAAATGGATATATTAGAACCTGAGTTAGTTTGGGTAGAAGGTCAGTGTTATAGGTTTTTTGATAAACCAGCTTGGTTTCAAGGCAATGACCTTGGATCTTATGAAGAAGAAACTTATGAACCAGATTACATTTCAGATGAAGATGTAGATGATGAATCTATAGAAATTGTACAAGTTAGATCTGAGCGTTACAAACATAGCTTTTATGTAAATAGGTATTAATATTTTAAAATTTCTTATTTTATTTATGAATTTTATTAAATTAATATTCGACATTATTTTTACAGTAATTTTTATCGTTTTATCATCGGTGCTAAAGGCGCAACTTTAAAAAGATTAGCAGCAGATACAAAAACAACAATTTACATTCCTAAACTTGGTACAGATGGAAATGTTGGTAAATATTATTAGTTGAAATAAACTAAATTTGATGTCAAAAATGTTCAAAAATAAATTATTAGTATTATAATTTTAATAATAATTTACATATTTATAATTATTTAGTAATTAGTGGAAGTAATAAAAGAGATATTGTAGCAGCCAGAAGACGAATAGATTTATTGATTGAAACTTCAAGAAGTAAATTAGAATTTACACATTTTATTTCAATTCCTACAAATTCAGATGAAATAAAAGAAAATTTTAAAAAATTCAAAGAAGATATTTTAAAAACTTGTAATGAAGGAGTTCGAGGAATTAAAGAAGGACTATTTCAAATACCAGATAGACTGCATTTTACAATAAGTATGTTAGTTTTATTAGATGAAGAAGATCGTAAAAAAGCTATAAATGCTTTAGAAGTCTGTAAAAAAAATATTATTATGTAAGAATATTTTTTATTATCAAAAATGTTGATGTTTATTGAGTTTCTTATTTTTTTTTTTTTTTTTTTTTATCATTATTATTAAATTATTATTTATTTGAATTTACAGACCAATTTTAGAAAAAAATGGACCTATAACAATGGAATTTAAAGGACTAGAATTCATGAATGATGATCCAAGGGAAGTTAATGTTTTATATATTCAAGTACATGAAAATAGTGGTTGTCTTCAAAAAATATCAGATGAAATTGATAGTTACTTTATTGATCAAGGTAAGATTAATTACTCAGAACTAAATTTGTTAAATTATTATATACATTTTAATTTAATTTTTATTATAGGATTAGCGAGAAGACAAAACAGAAATAATGTAAAGTTACATGTGACAGTTATGAATACTTCCTTTATCAAAAAGGAAATTCAAGAGAATAATGGGGTAGAAAAATTTGATGTAACTAATATATTAAAGGTAAAATTTTAGAGAATTGATACAGCATTTAAAAAATAAATGAAAAAAATAAAATTAAAAATAAATGTTTTGTTGTATAATTATACTTTCAGGTTCATAAAAACACTTTCTTTGGTAAAATGAATTTATCAGCCATTCATATTTCACAAAAACATTCTAGGCCAAGAGAAATTTATTATCAAGCAACATGTAAAATTGATGTTTAAGTTTTAAAGTTTTGATAAAAGATTTATATGTAAAATGTATATAATTATCAAATTGATATGTCAATTATCATGTTTATAAAAAGAAAATTATAAATAAGATATAAATAATTTTTATATTTACAAAAAAGTACATTTGATATAATAATTACTTGCACGTACATACGTGACGTACGTGTCACTATCGTAAATTGATAAGAAAATCTTCCTACAAGCACCTTTCGTTAGCAGATTTTTATTTACTTTATATTTTAGATAAAACCCCTCTTGATGCAACATCATTTTTGTACTCTAAATATAATTGCAATCATAGAAGATTTAAGTGAACGTCAAGAAGTGTTTGTTAAGTTAAAAAAAAAAAAAAAAAAAAAAAAAAAAAAAAAAAAAAAAAAAAAAAAAAAAAATTAACTATAAACTATGAGATATACCATACTTACGAGAAAATAACGTAAAATATAAAGTCAAAATTAACAAATGTGATTGAATAAATTTTATATAAGAAAAACAGCAGTTAAACAATTTATTTTTGAAAAAAAAAACTAAAACATTAAATATTAAGTATATAATTGGATACGCCTGAAGACGATCGAACTTTTTACACATTGAAAAAAAATAAAAAAAATTCGGAGGTGTTAATGATCCCAAAAAAGTGCGGTGAGGCACACAATAAACAAAAATCGTCACGCTAATGTATCTGATAAGCCTCTATTTTTTACGATATTTTATAACATTTACGCATCTATTAAGCACCAAAATTATCGTAATCGCTGTTTCATAGTAGATATCATCGATGTAAGAAAGAAAACCTTGAATACCCGCACAAATTTTTTCTCAAAGTGTAATTTGAAAAAGTGTAACTTTTACGTATTTTTTATCATTTGATACCAAGGACTGCAGCTGTGCTGCTGCTTTGACACTTATTTTTTAACTGTTTGATTTAATTCATTTGAGAAGGAAAAAAATAAAATGTCTGCTAAAAGAAATAAGATAATTACCAATAATGTGGGTTATTACCATTCGTACAGATATCATTCTTTGGATTATTTGCATCGTAAGTTGTCTTTTTACGTACATATATACATATAGATTTTACGATATTTTTTTTTTTAGAAAGTAATTTTATTTAACTATTTAATGTCGTATTATAGATAATGTTTCCATTATACAATTTTTTTTTGCAGTAAAAATTATTAAATTAATATTTTTTTGCCGATACAAAATGACTGTTTAATTGATTCAATAATGTAATTTGAAAAAAAAATTGTAAAAAAGATTATGACTTTTATTTTCTTGAATGATGGATATGTAACAGCAAAAACATTATACAATAGTCTATTTATTAGTCTATTTTATCATAATTCATAATGTTGAGCAATATTTTTATTTTAATTAAAAATTTAAACATTTACTATACATCAAAACAAAATGTTATTGAAATTAAAAATATACAACAAAAATTTCAATTAAAATAAAATATTTTCTTTGGTTTCAATAGTACTATTCTGCATTTTTTAAATCAAATTTTATTATGTTTAGAATTTTTTACCGTTTTATTTAATTAATTCTTGATTATCAGTGACATGCAAGACTTGCTTATAATATTCGTAAATATATTGTGATGAAAGAGATAAGTATAATTTCTAAATTTATGGAGGAATAATGGTTTACTAATGATAATAAAAAATCACGTGAATTATGTTAAATTGTTAGCAATTAATAGAAAATTATAAAATGTTATTTTTTATAATAAAAATATTATAAATTAAACATAAAATTATTTTATAAATAAATAAGAAATTACATAAATTTTATCTGAGAATATTATTATAATCGACTTTCTAAGTTTTATATCTTTATCATTAATTATATATTCAAATAAATTATTAAAAATTATATATAATTGTTTCGTATAATTATAAAAATAATTCTGCATGCTTCTGATTTATTTTAAACCATGTCAACCATGATCGCCGCATTATGACAGTGTCACAAATATAATAAATAAGAAGCTTGTTTCGATCTTACGGCATTTTTGGAACTTTATCACTATCTTTCCTTCGTATTTATAACTAAGATAATACATATTTTATCTAAGACACGCATCGCACAGACTTAAAAGATTTAGGCTAGTCCATTGCGATAAACCCAGACTAATATTTTAAAAATGGCATTATTTATACTAAATTAAAATAATTAATAAGTTAAAAGATCATTAACAATAATCGAATTTTATGTGTTTTACATATACGTTTATAATCCATTATTTTCTTTTATAAAAACTTCATAAATTTAAAATATATTTCATTTTAAGATATCACAAAATAAAAAAGAAAAAAAAATATATATATATATCACAAACTCTCTGATTCTCGTTAAAATTTATAATAATTTCCTTGAACTTTAAAGAATAATAGCATTTTTAATAAAGTTGCGTAAATTAATATTTAAGGATTATTAAACATTGTATTATTATTTTATTTTAATTAAAAACTTTTAAAGTATTAATTTTTTAAATATTGTAGTATCTGTAAAAAATTTGTTTTTAAAGCATATTACGGTATGAAAAATTAAAATTATATTAAATTTAAATAAAACATATTTATTTAATGAGTAACTTCGATATTAATGTATAATTTTTAACGTTCATGTATTGTATTTAAAAATGTATTATAGATATTTTAAATTAAAATTTTTAAATTTCTTCGTGTGACAGTGATGTAAATAAATCACAGCTGTTCACGCATGCGTAAAAGCCGCACATTATTTTGTATTCATACCCTGAAAACAACTACGTTTACCCGTGATAGGAAAATGCGTCGTTATACGTGAACCGATAAAATTTAATAAAAAATCGACACGGATTTATTCACAGTGTGCCTTTTTGTAAAAATATAGCGTATGGATGTATGACATGTCGCGGGTTTACGTGAAAAATTATTTTTTTCCGAAATTAGTGAAAATTAAGAAACGAGCGTGTGGACAGAAAGAACGAGCTTATCAATTCGAGACCTGGCATTGTACCTTTAAAATATAATATCACTGCTCTCGCGATCAACGATTAATTAATTGAGTGCAATAATTTAAGCCTACGTTTATGTATCATAGGAATATAACATAAGAATAATCTATAGTTTTTTCTGGAAGGTGAATATACATATACATAGTCTTTATTGTTCTATGAGAATATTTAAATAAATATTTCACGTAATAAGCTTGAATTAAATAATATTTTTAGAATGTATATTTTGAGCTTTCTAACATGAAAACTAATGAATGAAAAAAATATTAATAATTACTTATAACAAAAAATGTATATACCTGATGAGATACAGTATGAAATAAGAAGCCTCTGAAATTTCATGAATATTCTCAATTCTTTATCAGCTTGTGTGAACATCATTATTATTAAAAATTTACAAGTAAAAAAAGTAAATGATATAAATTTAAGTATTAAAAAACGATAGTTGTTGCTTTTATTCTAAAAAAAGTTATGAATATATAGAAATAATTAAGAAAATTTTAATTTTTAATAATATTTTTAGGGTGAATAATTTTAAGGAATTTAACATAATAAAAATTTGATTTAACTTTATAAATATAATTGATTATTTTCAAATATAAAATTATTTTCATAAGTATAAGGAATAGTTATAAAAATAAAACTTATTTTATTTACAGGTATTAAAAAAATGCATGGTATTAAAAGAGTAGTTACTTTTTGTACATTAACTATGGTGCTTCCAACAATGTTGTTAATAGTTCCTCTATATTTAAGACATAGTATCTATGCGGATGTTCAATTTGCAGTTACAGAATCTGACATTGTTGAGATTACTGATGGCATTTCACCTATATTTTGTTCTGTATGAACATTTTATAATTATTTATTTTTATTGAAAAATTTAGTTTTTCATTACTAAAATTAAAAGTATTAAAATTTAAAATTATTTGTTTAGTTGCAAAAATTAATATTTATTATGCGCTAATTGATAATATTAGTTTTTTTATCTTATTATTCTATATTAATAAGTAAAATATAAAACATTGTTTTATAATATTAATAAAGTAATTTTGATTTTAATTTTAAAATTTTATATCCCAGAAACATACATTGAAAATGAATGAGACTTTTAATGCATTTCAAGTTTCTCGAAGACCAGAAAAAACTTCTTATCGAAAACATATAAGACTGAAAAAAAGTATGACACTACCAGATGATACTCTGGAGTATTGGGGATTTTATCTTTTAAAAGGAGCAACTGTTGCATTATCTGTTTGTTCAAGGTATTAAATATCATTATTTGTATATACTTTTTAATATATTGTATAGATATAAATATTTTCAATTTATGTTTTGCAAAGATTCGAAGGATCATCTATTCTTGTAGTAAAAGGAGAAAGAAATTTACGAACTTGCGGTATGTTGGAGCATAATAAAAATAAAGCAAAAGCCACTGGAATATTTTTACCAAAAGCTGATCAACAAGTAAAATTTTATATAATTACATTAAAATTTCTATAATTAAACTCAATTATTACTAACAAAAGATTTTATTGTTAGGTAAAAATTACATTTGAATCAAATGCTCAAGAAATTAATTCAAAAGAGCTTATTACATCTCGAATTAATAAAGAATCTCAACAAGATGCACGTTTGAATCGTACTAGTGAAAAACTTTTAGAAATTAAAAAAAATGTAACTACTCTGTCTCATATGCAAAATGCAAAAAAAAATAAAGATGAAAATTTTAATTCTGAGAAATTAAAGAATGAACTTCAAAAAGACAAGGAATTAGAGGCCTTATTAAGTACAGCAGAAAAATATTTAAATAAACATATAAATAATAAATCAGATCAACAAAATCCTACACCTAAATCAAAATATTTAGAAAGGAGAATGGTAAAATCATATGAAATAGAGAATGAAGACGAGAAAGATTATGATGATAACAGTGAATTAAATAATAATCATAAGAAAATAGTATATCATAAAAAAAATTATAATAAAACTTTAGAAATTCAAAAAAAATTTTCTAAGAATTATAAAGAACGTATCAAATTATTAGCGAAAGACTTAGGTTTAAATCAAGAAAATAATGCATATGAAGATGAAAATCATGGAAAAGAAAAGGAAAATGAAGAAATTAAATTACGGTACAAAAGAAGTCAGCACCCTATCAAACCTGAATTATTGGATCGTGGAATAAGACATGGAGGAAATGCTGCAAAAAATGTTACCAATGATAGTGACTCATCGATTTCAAGTTTTGAAAATGGTTTATTAAATTGCTATGGAGGTAATGTTTTATTAGCACATGAATTTGATCCATCTGATGAATGTATGGATGTGAGTTATTTACTTAATGGAAATAAGCATATGCAAACAATTCATGAAGTAGCAGAAGATGGATACTATTATTACATATTCTATAGTGACAATGACATTGTTTCAAATGATATTCATGCTGTTTTTGAAATTTATAAACCCACGTTACAATATGAAAATGTTACAAAAGCTTGCATCAATATGACAGAGTGCAGTTTTCCATTGTCTATAACTTCTATTGATAGAGTTATTGTTGAAGTGCCAACTAGAGACGGAATCGATCATGAAATAGATGATATTTCTGTTCTTGTTTCTGTGTGTGTTCCACGAATGGGCATTTATGTTATTTTCCCAATCACAGTATTATTTCTTATACTTGGTTGTGCTTTTATGTAAATATTGAAATCTTTGATCCCTAATTATTTTTTTTATTTATACTTGAAAATGTAATCAAGACATTTAAGACTAGTCAAATATGTAAAATAATTTAGAAATTAAACATCATTTTATGTAACAAACATTCTTTATTTTAAATATTTACTTGTAAGATAGAAAATATGTTATAAATTTTTTAATTAAAAAAATAATTATGGGGACTAGAGATTTAGTTATATACAGAAAATCATTTTTAATTATTTATAAGCATGTTTTGTTACTATACTTTTCATATTTATATGTGTTATTGTTAAAAGTTATTCATAACATATTTGTGTATAGAAAGAAATGTACAAATCAAAATATACATATTTTTATAATTGTATAAATATGTATAAAATAGTTGTATTTTTGTAAAATTAAAAATATTTTTAATGAGTCCTAAATTAATGTAAAAAAATATTAATTTATTTTTATTCAAAAATTGAATTTGTTCAAATAACTAAATATATGATTTATTGATTAATTTTAGTCTTCATTATTTTCTTAAATAATTATTTTGTTGTATGATTAATGCATAATTATGTAGTTTATATAATAAATTTTTTTTAATCAGAATAATTTCTCATAATTTTTTTAGAATTTATTTTTAACATATTATCGATAAATGTAATCGATAAATCGTTGAGTCATCTGTTTAAATACGTATACAACTTAATTTTCGAGTTTTCTCCAAACCAATGCGTTAAACTGTCACAACTCAGAAGTAAACAAAACCTCGAAAAGAGGTTTCGAAATTAAGTCTGATCTATCTAAGCAAAACATTCACATTGTTAAGCTACTGACAAAAAATAAAAGAAAGATTTATTAAAATTATATTTATTCTATTCCCATGTAACTGCCGGATTTTCACTATGTATTTGAAGTTAAGACGCTTCATACTTATTTTTCTAACGACTGAGTTTACGCGGCTTCAAGTTTTGCATCAATCAAGATAATTTAGACGTATTACATATATAATTTAAATATTATTAAAATTTTTGTTATTATAAAGCATACACGATAATAATAATATAATCAAGATTTACAAAAATAGAAAAAATATTAACGAAGAGAAACATTGACGAAACAAGTACGTAATTATATATTTTATATACATATTCATTAGTTTCTAACGATAATTTAACTGCTTAAATATTTAACAAATTTAACGGTTTTTTTGTTAATTCTTTATACTTTAAGAATTAACATTTACACATCAAATTAATATTTTTGATATTATAATTATTTAATTAAAAAAATTTTTGAAAACTACTTTTTAACGTACATTTGTAAAATGTTGTACAATAAAATTTCGTGTATTTTAATTTAGTAATTTTTAAGAATGTAATATAAAAAAATGAAAATAAAAATATTTAAAAACTATGTATTTCAAAATAATTAATTTTTTTATTCATACAGGTGTTAGCAATTTATATTTGCATGTATATTGAAATGATCTTATAAAAATTAGAAATCTTTGCAAGTTACTACGCTGAAGATAAGGTGTAGTTATATTATATTTATCCAAAAACAATTCATTATAATATATAGAGTATTTAAAAAATTGTAAAAGGTAAATATAATCAGTAACGATGATTTTTAATATTTTGAAAGTCAAATTTTAAGGTTAGCAAACATGACTTTTCATAAGATTTAAATTTTTAACATATTTGTTTTCTATTTCAACATTTATAAAAATTTAAGAGAAAAAATATTTTCAAAAAATTATACTTCTAAAAATTTATTTCTTATTAATGATAATTATCAAATTGAATTAAACTAATTACTCTTAAATTTCCCGCCAAATTATCCCCACTTATTCACTTACCAATGAGAATTTCGATTAACTAGATTGATTTTTCATTTAAGAAAACTCCTTCAATTCCTTGGAAAAGTTTTGAGAACTTAAATCTGAATCCAATAAATAACTTTTAATTGATAAAAATCAGTAAATATACGAGAAAAGTAAGCAAAGGCGCGCATTCAATCTAGCCGAGGGCAGCACGCGTTCAAAGGACACTAAGCGCCCCCTTACGGCGTTCCGAGGAGTGGGCGCTGTGACGCAATAGGAACTCGTCCTTTTCGTCGCGCTACCGTGAGTGGAACATGTCGTATACTACTGAACGAAGGTAAGTGTACGGCTTTTCCGCACTTTTCCTGTGCCCACCGCGACCCAAACGTGTCGTAATTGTGTAGCTGACGGTGCCGTGTCCTCGTGGAGCTGTTCGCGAGGTTACGGAGCGTATGGCGGCCCCGCGAAAAATCAACGAAAATCGTCGCGTATCGAGAGCCAAGTGTGCGCTGCAGCAGTAGCCAGTCCCTGACAACATGGCGTGTGTGTCTCAATGTGTACTCCAAAATTATTTATTTTTTTATCATAGCACTCGCTCTCGTTTGACTACCTATTAACGGCTTTACGAGTTTTTGCTCGTGCCCGGGGTATTGTCATGCCATCTCCTTACACCGAGGATAACGCGAGGCTCTCAAAGTTCCTCGAGTGTGTTGGCTTAAAGTGAGCAAGAGGGCAGGCAACGCCGCTTTTCCCTAACCTTACTTTTGGTAGCGACGGTGGTGGCGTACACGACCCCCCGGGTTGACCAGTCGAAGCGAAGCGAACGCGCGTTATTAACTATATTTCTCTCTGTCAGGCACGCGTGGAATTTTCCGGCGAGGATGCGCACGCTCGCAACGAACGTCGATCGACGTCCGCGCCGCTGGCGCCGATTAATATGGCCGACATCGCGAGAAGTATCAAATTCGCTATCGTTTCGCCTACACAACAGCTCCATGAGAGTTCGCGACCACGTTTTTTATTCTTAGGGCGGATTTTTTTTTTCGCAAAAAATGTATGGACCTTACGTAGTTACGTACAACGTTTTGTAAACGTATAAAAGTTGTTACTTTTGCAAATAACTAGCTTAATAAATAGATAAAGTGGTATGGGTAATATGGTCGATCCGGAAATAGAATATGTGCATTTAATTTACCATAGATTATAACGATGATCTCGAAAAAATTTCTAAACCTTTTAATTATAAATAATTTTTTTTTCATTCGTTATGATTTTTATTGAACTAATAGAGCATATACTCAAAGGATAGAGAGTTAAATATACCGTGCTTTTCTGAGTCATATAACTACTCAAAGTATGAGTGATTCTGTCCTCTTGCTTTTCGATCCTTGTAATTTAAATGAAGTATGACATTGTGGTTCTATAATCTCTCTTGTAAATTTATTTAGATTATTTGAAGCAATTCAGTTAATTTTTAATATTTGCAAAAATATTTTGATCAATTTAAATTCAGTCTTTATCGTTCTAAAAATTATTTATACATTAAATTTTAAACTTTGCCTAATAGCCCAAACCTCGCCAAATTGATAAATGGACGAATAGTTTTAAATACAATTAGTTCCGAGAAATTTGAATTCAATTGTATTAACGGTCAGTTAATCCTTCAAATTGCTTTTCTGCCTGCTCCAAAACGAATATACTTTCTTAGACTTCCATAAATTTTCTTAATCCCCGTTAATTACGGTCTTCCAATAAGTAGATAAAGAAATTGCGCGCGAGGAATGTTTGGTTTCGTTCAGTATTGCCGTTCCTCGCACAGCCGTACCTTTCGCGCGTGACTCACTTTCCAAGCGTACCTTTTTCCATGCTTTATCTCCTTTCCATAAACTTATCTTTCACAATATTGCTGATTTTTTTTATCAATCGTAATTGGCAGTAGTGTATTGTCGTTTACTTTGTATACTGGCACGATACAGCACAAGGCGACCTTCGTGATATGCATTCTCTCTACGGTGAAAAAGACCTCGTCGAGATTGTTCTCCTTCTCTTTCCCGCGTTCTTGTCTGCTTCTAGAGTAGTGGCACACTTACATATGTGCATAAGTCGTCTCGCGCTCTTGAAACAGGTGTCCAGCGTGCGCTTCATTGCTCGGTTTCTTCTTTTTTTATGCTTTTGTGTGTGTATATATATATATATATATATATATGCATACATACATACATATTTGTTTGCCCTGACGATACCTGATTCTAAAATTTCTGCAAAAACGGAATTTTTTTATTTTTTTTTTTATTTTTTTATTTTTTTTTTTTTATTTATTTATTGTCTTTTTTACTCATATTTCTCAATTTACTTTATTTTGCATAATTTCATTTAAAAAAAAGTATAAATTTACGTTGTTGTAATATAAAATAAAATAAATTCACCTATAAATTTATAAATTTTATAATAATATTTTTGTTTCGATGTGTACAGAACATTTTCAATATTTTGTGTTTATTGAATTAATTAAATTAAAAACATGTATTGTTAAACATTTTCAATAGAAAAAAGAATTATTTTTTTATTCAAATAATAAACACTTTGTTTTGATTTTAAATTCAAAATTATTTTTTAATATAGGTTTTTTAATGAAATGTATGCATACATAGAAGTAGTTTTATCGTATCATTGAATTTCCTAAACGATATTAACATAAAATTCTTGCAGTTAATTTTCGAAAATGTTTCATGCGAATTTTCCTCGTACAGATGTGTATAGTTATTTCATGAATAAGACAATAAATATGCTATAAAATTTTAGAGATTTTCAAAGCCTGTTGTAAAGGTTCTGCAAAATTTACGCCCTTGCACTCCACGAGCGATTTTCCCCGCTTTTCCACGAATCCAATCCCTCATACGTAAATGTATATGTATGTATATATATATACACATATAATCTCTATCCCAAGCAGGCAGAAAGGTACTATAGGGCACGGGACGAGAGGGCAAAAAATAAATAAAAGGGAGAGACACGATGCCGTGGAAAAGCGAGCAGTTGCCCTTCGAAAAGCGTCTTTCGCCGATTTTCGGAGCAGACATACCTAGAACGGGGGCGGAGAAAAGGCAAACGGAGTAAGCGGGAGAAGGAGTAAGAGGGAAGAATGGAGGGAGAAAAAGAGAAAACGAACAGGACGGGCGCGCACACGCCGATGACGCGCTCTTTATTCGGAAGTGAACTCATCGGGGCCTCGTTTTCCTTCTCTCTTGCTCGGCCTTTCGCTCTATCTCTTTTATTGCTCTCCGCGTCACGTGATTTTCCGCTTAGTGGGAAACGTCGGCGTGGGCATTGCTCTGTCTCTCTTCTTTTTGCGCTAAAGTCGCCGCCGCCGCCGCCGCCACCTTAGGCGCGACACCGCGTGCACGCCTTGAAACCGTCCGCCGAAAATTCTATAATACATTTGCCTTCTCCATCTAGCATTCGTATGTTTGTGCGTCAACAGTAAACTGCCACTGTGCTGAGGCCGAAGCACGCACGTGTGCAAAAGAAAGATAGGGAGAGATTGTTAGTGGGAAGGAGAGATAGGGAGGGAGAGAGAGAGAGAGACAGAGAGCGAGCGAGAGAGAAAGAGAGAGTTCGTGGACGGCTGCTGAGAAACGTTCGCAAACGCAAGACGGACGAAGCTCACGAGGCAGTAAGCGAGAAACTCGAGAGACATGGAGGACAAAAAGTAAATCCACGCGCGAATTTTTATTCTTTTTTTCATTACACCTCTTCTCAAGTTTTATTGTGTGCGTGTGTTTTTTTCTTGTGCTGCATTCTGTTAATTATTAATTTTTGTTCTACTACCTTTTTTTAATCGGGATTTTTCTTTTTTAACAACTATTGTTGGTTTAACTACTTCTGAAAGTTTTGCAATCGTTGTAAAGGCGCACACGGCAAGCTATTATCGTGGCGTGGTGACGCAGCGAATTCTTTAGCGTGTACCGCGCGTGTAGCTTTTCTGAATAATCCAAAGGTTTTTCCTTTTTTTTTTCTTTATTTTTCCACTTCATTTTTGCGCAAGTTTTATGGCGTGCGTTACTCCAGTTTGTGTACCTAACTCGTATGTTTTTCGTCTCGTCGACTTTCTGCACTGTCGGTATGCTTGATACGGAAGTACCGCGTGGGTGGTGTAAACGAGGTACGCGAGATTTTTCTGGCAATTAATAGATTTGGCGCTTGTGGAAAAACGCGTTATTTGTGTAATCGGCCATTTTACACATTGTTGCTTCGTATAACTCAGTTGTGCATCCATGTAACATCTGTTTTATTTTTATACACGCATTTGATGCCTCTTGACCCTGAAATTATGTCGCATAATTATAAATTTTACTGATTCAGTATGGGCTTGTTTCTTTCGTTATCAGTGTTTTGAAGTGTTATTTTATTGTGAATATATATATATGTGTGTGTGTGTGTGTGTGTGTGTGTGTGTGTGTGTGTGTGTGTGTGTGTGTGTGTGTGTGTGTGTGTGTGCGTGTGTGTGTGTGTGTATGTATGTATGTGTGTGTATGTGTGTGTATATATATGTATGTATGTATGTATGTATGTATGTATGTATGTATGTATGTATGTATGTATGTATGTATGTATGTATATATGTGTACCTGAGTATAACGGTGTGTTGAATGTCGTGAATAAAATTTTGAAAGCAAGTGAAATTAATAACGATAGATCATACGCTGGATGAATTTTCTGACGTTATATTCTATTTTGTAGAAACGACGATCAATGGCAGGGCGAATCTAAAAATGGTCCGAGCGAAGGTGAACAACCTTTGTATGCGGGCCCCCCAGGAATGGACCCCGATGGCGTCATCGAGTCCAACTGGGAAGTGGTAAGTAATTTTTACTTCTGCAATTAAAATTTAAGATTCAAAACATTATAAAAACTCAAAAAAGTATTAGATTAAGATATTAATAATCATATTATAATAGGTCGTGGACAACTTTGATGATATGCACCTAAAAGAAGAACTGCTGCGCGGTATTTATGCTTATGGTTTTGAAAAACCATCAGCTATCCAACAGCGTGCTATTTTGCCCTGTGTTAAAGGTCATGATGTTATTGCTCAAGCTCAATCAGGTAAAAAATTATAATCGTTAGCCATTAATGTCAAATAAAATGAAATTCTCTTATTAATTTTATTAAAAACTGAAGATGCCTTCGTTTATGTTAATTATGTGCACTTATAAGGGATACTTCATTTGATTTAGAAATCTTTTAAACTAAGATTTTACCAATTTATTTTTTATTTCAGGAACTGGTAAAACAGCAACTTTTTCTATTTCTATTCTTCAAAAAATTGATACCAGTTTAAACGAATGTCAGGCCTTGATCCTTGCACCAACTCGTGAACTGGCACAACAGGTATTTATTTGCTTTTTTATTTATAAGCAAAATTATTAAATTTAATAATAGTAAATACAATAAATATTCACTTATTTTACTTCTATAAAAAATTTTGTTTATTTTTGTAAAGATCATAAAGTAGTTGATAAGTTATGTTTAACTGATTTTTAATTACTTGAAAAATCGAGTTTTTACTTTAATCAAGTTTTGTATTAATCAGTGTACGAAAACTTATATATGTAATTTAATGAAAATTAAATTAAAAATTAAATAATTGCAGATCCAGAAAGTAGTGATTGCTCTTGGTGATTTTATGCGTGCACAATGTCATGCATGCATTGGTGGAACGAATGTCCGTGAGGACATGCGCAGGCTGGATCAAGGAGTTCATGTAGTTGTTGGTACTCCCGGCAGAGTCTACGACATGATAAGTCGACGGGCATTACGTGCAAGCAGCATTAAATTGTTTGTTCTCGATGAAGCCGACGAGATGCTCTCCCGTGGTTTCAAGGATCAAATCTATGATGTATTTAAGTTATTGCCATCTGAAGTCCAGGTGAGAACAAAAAAATTATCAATCTTTCGGTATTAAATATTTTAATAACTTTAAGAAAAAGTTTGTTATTAAACATTTTTTTTTATTAATTATTGATTGTATTCTTAAAATATTTTTTTTTTTTTTTTATTATAGTATAAAGAATAGTGTACAAAATATTATAAGAATTCTGATCAGAATGCATATTATATGAAAATGTAATTGAACAATTTTTATGTAAATGTATTTTTATATGAAAATATTAATTATCTGAATGGTGCTTTTCAAATATTGAACAAATTAATACGTTTATTTATGAATTTATTTAGAAAAAATGTTTTAAGAGAATAAATTTATTTAACCTAATTTTTTTTGTTTCTTTTTTTTTTCTTTTAAGGTTATTTTACTGTCGGCTACAATGCCAAATGATGTATTAGAAGTATCTAAGTGCTTCATGCGAGACCCTGTTCGTATTCTCGTAAAGAAGGAAGAATTGACCCTTGAGGGTATCAAACAGTTCTTTGTTTACATTGAACGCGAAGATTGGAAACTGGATACTCTTTGCGACTTGTATGATACTTTGAGTATTACACAGGCTGTCATATTTTGCAATACCCGACGTAAGGTAGACTGGCTTACGGAGAGTATGCACCGAAAAGACTTCACCGTTTCAGCTATGCACGGAGATATGGAACAGCGTGAACGTGACCTTATTATGAGGCAGTTCCGTACAGGCTCTTCTCGTGTATTGATTACCACTGATCTTCTTGCTCGTGGTATTGATGTTCAGCAGGTCTCTTTGGTCATTAATTATGACCTACCTTCAAATCGAGAGAATTATATTCATAGGTAAATTTAATTTAGTGAATTTTTCAAAACTTTTTTTATTATATTATTCGCATATTCATTTTTAAATAAGTTATTACATTTAATTTTTAATAAATTTCAAATGAAGTTTTGATACAAAAAATATTTAAATAAAATTAAGAAAAATATGCTACATATTATATATTTTCATCATTTTCTTTCAGAATTGGACGTGGTGGTCGTTTCGGTCGTAAAGGTGTTGCAATTAATTTTGTGACAACAGAAGATAAAAGAACGCTGAAAGATATCGAGCAATTTTATAACACTCATATTGATGAAATGCCAATGAATGTCGCTGATTTGATCTAAGTCCCAGGCAATTTGCTAAAAATATTATAATAAAAAGAAAATAAAAGTAAGTGAAAATACGGAGCTCTCAGCCGATCTTTCATGGTGTGTGAGTATAATAATACTGAGTGAGTTCGTGAAAACCATAATTGCTTATGTAAAAGCGCGAATTTACCACGGATAATTCCAACGGTTCTTCTCTGAATTGATTTCGTTTTATAACAGTAGACTATTACGATAGGTAAATAATAAGTAGCTTACCTGTTGCATCACAACGGTTATTACGACTATCGAAATAACTACTCCAAATACTATTATAATTATTATTACTATTAATATATTAATTAATTAAAATTAGTGTAAACACTGGCTAGAATCATTGCAAAGCGAATAAAGTGTTTGTAAGACGCGGTAAGCGCGCGCGTGGCCCGAGTTATACTCGGAAGCCCGCGAAAGCGGCAGCTACCGGTTTAGGAAATGAATTTCATTTACTTGATGATAATCGATTTTTTCACGCTCACTGTAATAATAATTATTTCTCTTCGGGAGATAATACGTCTCCTTTCGCTTTTTTTGATTCCTTCTTTAGGTATAATGCATGAAGCTGTAAAAGATCCGCACATCAATTATCAATTCCCGCGTTATAATTTCTTTTTGATGTTTTTACTACCAAGACTGCGACTTGTTTGTCTAGGCAGAGGTTTAGTTGGCTACTGGAAAGGCTATTTTAATCACAAACGCTCGAGAAGGAGATGATTTCAAAGTCTGGCTTATTGCATCAATTTTGTACATTATATATTCCATCGAATGCGATCCTATCCTTATTTTAATTTCTTGTTATAAGCAGTTTAATAAAATAAACTCATTGACCGTTTATATTGAAGTTTCTATTTATTTTATTTACTACAATAAACGCTTTTCCGAACCAATTCATGCCACTGTATGGACAAACCGCGACGCTATTATTTGCATAAATTTATAGAGTGAGAATTTATGAAAACGGTATTTGTATCTCTCTCCCTTTCTTTTACTTTGTCGATCTATTTATTCTTTAAACGACTTGAATGGAAAAAATAAACGAAAGTAGAATTATGATCGTGTGTAAAAATACAAAAGTTTTTACGGTTTATTTGTATTTGTATTTCCAGGCATATCTGGGCGCCACATGAATGGGGGAGAATATTTTTGGAAATAAAGACCAAATTTCCCGATTGAACATGCACTCTCGTGAATCGATCACCCTTCTAAAAATCCTGTAAATCTTTAAATAAATTACCAAAAACGAAAGAAAAAAAAAAAAAAAATGCGGCACACTTCCTCACATTGAAGGCATCTACAGTCGTTTTATTGTTACTTTTTTTTTTTTTTTAAGATCATGGAAAACGAACAGATCGTTTTATACTTTATTAATAAAACATGCCAATTTATTACGATTAGTGCATTATGTATTTTATTGAATTTATTCCTTATAACAAGTATTTATTTCAAGATTAAGAAAACACTATTATTTAAATTACTTTTTACTTGTAAACTCAAGTCAAACGTAGTTTAGTGAATTTGTAAATAATTCTTACAAACGAAAGAACTTTTCTAGAAGGTCTTGCATAAAATGATCGCACGACATATAGATAAGAAAATAGAGAGATAAAAATAACGTTACTGACTAGAGTAGCGATATAGCTATATAATTGCTGTTCATCTAAAGCTTCTTTTTATTTTTTTTCTTATTATTCTTTCATTTATTATTTGCCATTCTCTCTGGTACTTATATGAAATTTATGTTTGTCAGTAAGAAAGAAACGATAGAAGTGAAAGGAGATACCTTTAAAATTATTTCACAACAGAACCGGCTAGTTTAATAATTTATTCAAAACGTGTGCATAAACGTATTTTATTTAATTAAATTAATGGTTAGGTAATTAGATAGATAATTGTCATCTGTAAACTTGTACTCCGTCAATCCCGAAGAGTCAATGCTTCCGATCTAACTGTTCATCATTTATATTATTTACGTGCTGGTGAAATAATAGCTAAAAAATATTTGCACATATTGTTGTCTGAAAAAAAATTAATGTGAAAAATCTTTCCTCTTTTGGTGGTTTAAAATTATAAGTAGACACGAAAAAAGTATGTATACTACCTTATTTTCTTTTTTTAGAAAATCAAAGTTTACAAGTCTGGGATCTACGACTTCTGTGAGGAATTAGTTAATTTTTCATGACTGTTTATGTCTGCCACAGATTAGTTTTTTTTTTTTTTTTTTTTTTTTTTTTTTAAGATTTATTTAAACTATTTAATAGCGAGACTTAATTTAATTTAAAATGTTGAATGAACTGAGATTGTGCAACTAATGTGTTCAATAGAGAGACAAAAAATAATAAGAAATAAGCTGCTAAAAAAAAGATGAGTACTGGTTTATGAACGTAGGAATGTCCCCCTGCGTTCAAAAATGTTAAGCGTAGGTGGAATTGACGTATTCAGTATTGAAAATTCCTCGAAACATTTTTCTATTATATTGTATGCATAGGTCCAGGACCATTGTGAACGAATATAGGAGAGTCGGATACCAGATATTTAAGCATTTGCTATGTTTTTACATCTTTAAAAAACTGACTGTTAACTAACGTGTACATTCTGAATGATGTAGACAAATAATATGTGCGAATAAATATTTATTCATGGAAATAAAGTGTTCCTCACTTTTTTAATATACCAAGATGTTAATAAAAGAAAAGGAAAACGATCTGAACGAGAAACAAAAATTTTCATTAGCTTACAGTAACGTATTTTTTATTAATTTACATATTTCATGAATATATATATATATATAATTTTTACAATTTTTTTACACGAAATAAAATAGGATTATTTATTTTACATACACAGCGATCAAAATACGCGGAATGTTAAATTACAGGATATTGCACTAAGATTGATATGTCGTAACATTTTGCGCGACATTGCTCACTTATAAAGATTCACAAGTTTATCAGAAAAATAGTTGAATCACAATCGATATACTTATATTGCTTTAGTAATTTCATATATATATATATATATGTAATCAAAAGTTTTATACACATACGTACAACTAGAGTTCAAAATCTAAGTTAATAAAAGTGAAATACATTGTAGAAGAAACTTACGTATTTACCAATCTTTTTTTTTTATCATTACTTACACTTTGAACCCATTTTTTTAAAGTTAACAGCTACAAATATTACACCGTTACGTTGTGAAAGACAATGTTAAAATAAGATATTTTAAATTCTCTGTACCAGCCAGAGTGAATTTTATCAATATTTAATCGTCCATTGCTATTCGTTCTTTCAATATATGATCATAAATACCCTAGAATGATGTTTAAAATATTCAATGTATTAATAGATATTTAGTTTATAATTTAGTTTATAATATATTTAATATATAATAAATTTAAAAAAAGACAAACCATCACTGTAGTGAACGCATATCCAATTGGTCCGTTCATTAAATAAGATTCCATAAAATCATCGATAAAACGTATTTCACTCCCAAGCTGCAAAACGCTTGCACGAATAACAACAAAATAAAATATAGGAATCAATTCGTCTGCAGGTAATTTGTAATTTTCTAATCTTTTTTGAATAGCCTAGAAGAATTTTTAATAGGAAATTGCAATTTCATCATTAAATTATTTAAGTAAAAAAAATACCTGCTCAATTTCATAATGAGTATTTCTGATTACTATAAGTTTTTCAACCGCTGAGAAAGTTGTTTTTAATTGCTGCAATGTCTCTATAGCCTCGTTAAGAAACGTATCATTTTCAGATGTATCAAAATTCTTCCAAAATTTCCTAAAAATAAAAAAAATAATTATTTTTCATAAATATGAATGTATACAATATTTAATTAAAAAAAAAAAAAAAAGTCAATTTACTGGTCAACGCCTAAGAAGGCTAATAATGTAGTGTTGGGTTGCTTATTCCATTTAATCAATCGTTCCCAATAAGCGTCATCCGTTTTTTTATTGTGAAGGGCGTATAATACAAATAAGGCGGAATAAACTCGTGGTAGTAAAATTGGATGAAGTATTGCAGCAGCGCTTATTACTTTTCTGAAAAAGGTATGATTAATCATTACATCTATCTACAATTAAGACAAAATTTACAATAGGAAATTATATTTGAAATCGTGAAGTTTCTTGTAATCTTATTCTAAAAAAAATTATATTTGCTCAGTAATTTCAAGTAATCGATTAGTTTCTTTATCCATTAATTAAATAAAATCTTTAAAAATATTTTTTGAAATTATAGTATATAGATAATATATAATTTCAGTTAAAGTTTAAACTATACTTGAGCATCGCGATATAAGATAAGTAGATATAGATTAAATAACACTATACAAATAGAGATAGCATTTAGACATAGATTAAATAACATTATACAAACAGAGGTAGCATTTAGCAGAAGTTTAAATTTAAATACACATTTTCATCTCTGTAATATATTGTATTTCATTACTATTCCGGATCTTTCTAAGTATTATATATGAATTTAAATATTAGTATTTTGATAAATTATTAATATTTTTAATAAAAAATCAAAATAAATTGATTTTATAACGTTAAAAATATAAAAAGAAAATATATCGTTAATTTTTAAAAAAACAAAATAATATAAAAAATGATTAAAAAGTATTCGAATGGATTGTATATAACATTCATAAAAAACTATTTATAAAAAGAGTATAAATAATATTTACTCTTCGTTGCACTCATTTTCATCATCAAACTTAAGTCTACATTGATCAGCGGCCTTAGGCAATGTTGGAAAAAATAGTGTTACAGCTTCGTATATCCTTTTCGTGATACTTCTTAATTCAGAGACTGCGTGTTCCAATAGGAGAGGGTGTACTCGTACACCGCCGTAAGTTGCCGTGTAAACAGCCGCTAGTTCATTAAGTAGCGTACCAAGTGGGTGGTGGTGACTCTCAAAAGCATGTTTCAGGTACTTGTGAATCTGTTCATAGGCAAATAGGTTTAGTTTATCATTGTCAAAGCACATGATTTTATTTAAATGATCACAATTTGTCTCTAATTCGTTGTTTTCTTTTTTAATAAGCGAAGTGTCAAGAAAAGAATTATTGTTGCTACTGAAACATTGCCGCTTTTGACGACATCGTTGAGATCTAGAAATTATCACAGCAACATTTTGCCATAATTTTTGAGTTTCGATTTGACGCACTGAAGAGTTTTTCGAGTTGCCAGCAGTTTCAGATATGCCAAGCTGCTGATAGAACTGACGAAATATTGCCTTCCATTTTTGATCAGGAGGTGCACATAATTTACCGAAAGACCTAAAAATTAAATCAGTTTTTCAATTGCATTTGGATTTTTAAAAATAAAAATCAAATCAATTAATATTTGATTTGAGAAATCATATTTTTACAAATAATAATATTGGTTAAGTATAGATTTTTTATCATTATCATTATTGTTGCTAAAACGATTATTTCAAAATATTGTGACAGCATTTCAATAATTTAATTTAATGTTATTTGTTTTTTTGTTTTTTTAATGATTATATCTATTTTAAATTTAAATTACTTACGGAGGTTCTTTTTTTGCGTTTTCATTATTTGTCTTATTATTTATATAAAGTGTCGCCGTTACTTTTACTCCTTCGTTCCACGCTCCGCTAAAGTTTCCTTCTAATTTTTCTTCGTTACAAAATGTTAAAATACCTTTTCCACCAAAAACGCCAACTGATTTAAATTCTCCTTCATAATGTGTTCCATCTTCAAGAACCATAATTCCATGACCCTACGTTAAAAAGTTTCTTTCATTATAAAAAAAAAAAACAATATTTTTTTAAATTATTTAATTACCATAAAAACATCTTGAACAAAAACTCCTTCATAATATATTCCATCTAATGTAACAATCAAACCATTTCCATGTTTAGTATTGTTATTCCAAGATCCTAGATACTTTTCTCCTAAAAGTAATTAAAGTTAATTTTCTTATCAATTATAAAAAATAAAATACATAAAAAAAAATTGCGAAGTAATAATACCTGTTTTTATGTCGTCCATAACTCCATATCCTTGTTTGACGCCAGAAGACCATTCACCTATGTACACCGAAGCAACAGAAGCCATAAAATGACCTTCTTTCTTTATTCCGTGTCCATGAGGTAATCCATCTTTAAAATATCCTTCATAGATATCTCCATTTATGTAACTAAATATATTAATTATGGAATTAAAAATAAGTTGTAACTGCATATTTTTTTAAATTTAGAAAAATTATTACTATTTATTTTAATTTATTAAAATACTACTATGTATGAACAAGTTAAAAAAATTAAAAAATATTAACATATACTGTTAATTTTCATGTGTAAAATTTTTTTTTAAATATAAAATTGAAGTTTGATTCAATATAAATTTAATTTTTAAAGAAACTTTGTTTACATAAAATATAATCAACTTTTATAAAGTTTCTAATAATTTAAATTACAGAACAATTAATTAAAATTAAAGTACATACTTCATGATACCATATCCATTTTGTTGCCCATCTTTCCATTGACCTTCATAAACTCCTTGAGTTGGCATTTCCATTCTTCCTGTTCCATGAATAGCCCCTTTATGAAATTGACCAATGTACATACGATTATCAGCCCATTCTAATTTCCCAGAACCATGCAATTTTCCATTCAACCATTGCCCTGTAAATTTATTTTGAATAATATTTTGAACAACCTATTTAACTTTGAATATTTCAAAATTTAAGTGAAAAATCTAGATAAAATATTTTTAAAATATTTTTATTTTTTATAAAATGTTTTTTTTACGTTTCACACCTGTATAAATTGCATCTTTATAAATAGGGTGTTTTGTAAATTTAAAAGAACCAGTTCGAATTTGTGGTGGCATATGACTAGCAGGTCTTTGAAGGCTGTATTTAATAGCATTTTGAAGAGCTAGAAACCATTCACTCTTGTCTGTTTCTGTTGAGGTGTACAATATAAAGTTGTCTTCAGGAGTTGTAATTGATATGGAATTCTGAAATTTGTTTTTAATTGGAAAAAATTAAATTTAATTATAAAAAATTTCAATTATTAGGTTTTAAAAATATTTTTTAAAATAAAAACTATATAGAATTTTCTATTTAATATACATGATACTTTTGATTTCTAATATGTAAGAAATAAAATTATGTACTTGTATTGTATCTGTATCTGGTAAAATTTCAACCCATAATAATGGTAAAAGATGTGCAGTATATGTAGTGCCAGAAATGTGAATAAGAACATCGGTTAAAAGAATAAACCAATGCGATGAAAATCTACCAGAATTTAATAAAGAAATATGATGAGTTTTTGATTCTCTAATCATTCTTCTTTCAGGGGTTCTAAATTGTTCTACAAATTTTCCAAATCCTTCCCAAAAATTTTTTGTACTCTCTGCTAATTGCAAATTTTTCGTTTGCTCTTTAAATATCGTTTCCCATTTACTTAAAACTTCTTGAAAATGCTCTCTACTTGTATTAACTTCATTAAGTTTTATTAAATTTTGAATAATATTGATATATCTGAAAAAATAATTGAATTATAATTTTAAATAATTTTTTTTTTAAATAATTAAGTATCTTTTGATAAAACTATATAAAAATCGTAAAATATTTTTAACAATTAAAAATAAACAAGTGTAATATAATATGTAAGTTTTATTGTTTTTAATGAAATTAAATTTAGAATATTTCTATAATTATTGTATAATTTATTATAATTTTATACTTTTTAAATTTTCCTTATAAATTATTTACCTGCTCAAACATTGAAGAGGATTTTGTAAAGCCAATCCTATAACGTTTTCATTAGTAACATTTGAATCTTTTTCTTTCATTTTGTCCTTGAAATTGCTAGAAAGTACTTCAAGTACATCAATAAGTTTGGCTATTTGTGCAAATCCACCTAGAGCAATTATATCACATATAGCATTCAAATAAGACTTGTAGATGCTAATGCATTCATCGACGTTTGCGGTAATCACAATTTCATAAGCTTCATTTGTTTGATTATAATAATCCCATATACTCCTTACATTTAAAACTATAACGCTTAATAGGTCATGATAACAATGACATAAGATTTCATAAACATTTGGATCACGAGTAGCTCCAGTTTTCTTTTGTAACGGCATTATCAAATTTCGATAAACAGATAACGATTCATCTAAAAATATTTGCTCGTTAAGTAAAATATCGGATACTGCGATAACGGATTTATTCGTCATAGTGCAACAACTAAAAGTATCAGAGCAAAAAATATTTTTAAGATAATAGTCTTTTATTTCTGGTATGTCCAAAGTAGACATTACTCCGGAGGATCTAAACAAATTTTGAAATATTTATATTTAATACTTGTAATGAAAAATATTTCACTTAATTTATATATTACAAAATATTACCTATATTTCCCCATTAAAAACACACTTTTATTCATCATAATCAAACTATGATTGCTACCAGCTGCAATATCTTTGGCTCTTTCATTAGGTGATAAGTGTATGAAAAAATTTGAAGAAAATAATTGTGGTGATTTTTGATCAACTTGTGAGCAGTGGGCTACTTGCATAAAATTATTTCTACCCCATGTAAAAACTTTGCCATCAAGAGTAAGTGCCAATGTATGATAAGCTCCACATATTACTTTGCTTATTCCACAATGGCTGAGTATTGTTATTTCTTGGGGCTTATGTTTATTAATCATTTCTCCTACACCGAGTTGACCATATTTGACATCACCCCATGCCCATAACTCGGTTGATAATATACTATTACCAGTTCTATTTAATAAATTAATTCTTTCATTCAAGCGTTGCTGTAGAAACTCGTGTTCTGAAGAGCCTGCACTTGATGACCAAGGAAATTCTTCATAACGTAAACTATTTATTAAACTGCCAGCAGTTCTTTTTGATTCTTCAATTCCTAATTCTTCAAAATTATCACTCACATCATCTTTAACATCATTCACATCTGAACTGCCACTAACATGTCTTGATAGGGTCACCACTTTATCCCCAACTGTTTTGACTCCTTCGTAAACTAAATTAGCCATATTTGAAACATTTTGCTTAATTAAACTTGCAGGATTGTCAATTGTATCCATTTGAAATTCATCTTTTGCACTACCATATGATGAAACCCAAGACAATTGTCGTGTTAAAAATTGTTTTGCAGCTTCGGTATTTATTAATATAACATTTTTCTTTGCTTCTTTGTCAGACTCTAATATTTCATTTGCACATATGTCTCCATTTACAATTGAATTCATAGAATTCGTAATTACTTTTTCATCGTCTACAGTATGAAATACATCTTCTTTACTAGTACTGGATACAGCACTTATTGAATTTGTGGAGTGACCTTCGCTAAATTGGGGAACATTAATTCCCATAGGACCAGTTTCTGATGAAGTAACACTCATAGGACTTGGTATAACATTATTGAGGCACTGAGAACACGATTTGACAAAAATTTCTTCTGCATCATTTTCACTATCTGCATCTTTTAATATTCTAGATAATTTTCTCACTAAAACAACATAAAAGTTAGACCCACATGCTGCATCTAAAACAACATATTCTTCGAAAAAAGATACTTTCTTAGGTTCCTGAGACTTGATATCAATTTGTGGTTGATCACCACTTGCCCATAAGTGACCATTTTCTGATATAAATAAAGCACAACTATCATTGACCGCAACTGTCCTTATTTTAACAATCTCATTATCCAGCTTACATCTGTAATAATATGTTAAATAATTATCAACTGTCATCAATATTAAAAAATAGTTTTTAAAATTATAAAATTTTATTATTCCGTATATTATTATATTCTAAAGATTGCTGTTTTATAAAAAATTAAAAATATTTTTTAGTAATTTTTAATTTTTAACTTTTATCTAAAAAATAAAAATTATATAGTAGTAATGAAATTTTAAAAATAATATATTTCAGTAATTTTGTTCAATAATTCTGTTTATAAAATACAAACTTAAAATAAAATATTATAATTAATTTTATAATAATTTTATTTTCTTAAATTAAGTAATCAAAAGTGTCTTTTAAAATATTATTAAAACAACATACCCATGATTACAATATTTAATATCTTCTTTCAAAATAATGGTGTCTATTATACAAAGATCTTGGGGATCAATCTTTTGAACGTGACCATCTCTGTTAACAATAAAAACATGTTCGCTGTTGGCTGCTAAGTCAACTGCATTCAATTTACTCTTTTTAAAAGTCAGTGAAGCTGATTCACTAGCATCACTATCATCCTTAGTAATGACCTCACCATGGTATAAGCTATAGGTCGTTGTCATGAGGAAAACATTATGTTTAACGCTGACGAGCTTATTGACGGCGCCATCGAGATGATCCATGAAGTTGAGTACAATTTTGTCTGCACCGCGCCACAAGTGCACCAATCGTTCTTCGCCAATGTTGTTTTGATACATTTTCGCGGACGGGGAACGGTCAAAGAAGGATTCTGACGACGACATAACCTCCTCAGTAATTTTTTGTGAGATGTTAATGCCACTCTTTCTTTTGTTTTGCAACAGTTTTTCGTCATGTTATTATTGACGATATCTTTGAGTCCGTCACGCTTAATCGTTTAATCAGTAGGGCGTCACACGAAAACATCGCTATATAAAGGAAGAGAAAAAGTTTCTCTTTTTATCTTCGCGCACTGTATACTGTTATGTCGTATCTGGGAGGGGAACAATAATTAGATGAGTAATTGGAAGAGGTGGTATGTTTTTGTATATATGGGAGAAAAAAGAGAGTATGGGTGAACATGTACATGTGTGAAAACTGTTATGTCGCACAGGCGCAAATAAACGGAGGAGGCGGGTACTTGGATGAAGTAGATTCTGCTGCGTGAGTTGATTTTGTTCAGCTGAGCTGATAATCAAACTTTTCGGAGTTGCTCTTTTGAATCGTGCGTTATAAAAATGCAGGTCGAGGTTTTATAGTTTTAAATAAAAAATTCTTATATATTTCAATTTCTTATTGATTAAATTTGAAAAATATTTTTAACTGCTTATATTTGATTGAATATAATAATAAATAATTTGATGATATTTTTTAAAGTAAATAATAAGATATTTTAATGAAATTAATAAAATACATGAATAAAAATTGAAAGTGTTAAAGCACTTTTATTCATTCTCAAACCTAAAATTATACTTATATAGTTTTATTTAAACCGATTATTTTGATTTTCATGTCTTTCATTTTTACAAATACAATGATTGAGTAGAGAAGAAAAATTACATCTCTTATTATTTTGAGAATATTTTGTTTTTAAAATAACTGGTTTATTGCATAAGATTCTTCATCGCTTGATATAGTATCAATAGAAGAACAAATACTGATTTTAGATGATTGTCTTTTTGGAATCTATAAAGTGCAAAGTATGTGAGTTAATATATGACAATCATTTAAAAAATAATAAAAATCAATAATAAATTTATAAATTTTTATATCTTGACATACTTTTTGTACAGTTTTGTCTAATGATTTTGATTTATTTATTTTATTTATATTTTTCGATGCAACATGTTGTAATAAATTATTCAAAGCCATGACTTCTTTATTTTTTATTTTGTAGTATTTATCTTTATTAGATTTCTTCAATTTTAGATTTTTTAATTCTTTTTCATTTAATTTTTCTAATAAACTTGTTATAAACTCAAAATTATTTAAATTTTCTATAGCTTTATGTAAACTTTTGATTAAACTTTGTAATAGCTCTTCTGTTGATTGTAATTCTGCTGATTTAAAATTTTTGATTTTATTTTTTTTAATTTGTGATTCTTTTTTTATAACATTTGGAGTTTCATTTATAATTTTTACAAAATATGAAGAATGATTTGAACCAATTTCAGGTTTTCTTTCTTGCTGAATTGTTAAATTACATTTTATCGGTACAGGTTTTTCATTAATACTGTAAGTAATAGAAAATTTAAATGTTTGACCTTTCTTATTCAATAAATAATTTGATTGGTCGTTCATATCTGTATTATTAGAAAAGTCACTATTTAAATTTTTTTTACTAGAATTTTTCATTATTGATTCATAATTTAAATCTTTCTTATATGAATTTTGTGAAACACGAGCAATATTTTCATTTTTTGTTATAAAAAATCGCAATAATTCTGTATTTTGAAAGATTTGAGTATTTGTTGAAAACGGTAGATCACTTTTTTTTTTATTAAATAATTTTTGTAAAAATGAAAAAAGTCTTGTTTTTCTATGTAAATGAAACATTTTCTTTATTGCAGTCTGGGAAGAAAAATTTGAAAACTGATTTTTAAAGATTTTGTCTTTTAATGAATTTACTACACTATATGGTATTTGAATAATAATTTTAAATGAAGAAGAATCATTATCTATTAATTTTTTTTTAATATTTATTGGTTCTTCTTTTTGGGATTTTGCATTATTATTTTCTTCAAAAACATTATTTTTTAAATTAGCTTTCGTTTCAAATTCTTGCATCAATAATTGTAAATTTGGAAAACTGTCATTTGATTTGCAAATTTTATTTAACGTTGTATTGCAATCACTTAATGAAGCATTTGATTTTTCAAATTTTTTTTTAGTTTCTGACATTTTCTCCAAATTAGAAAATAATTTTTCTATTTGGTCAAGATGATGTTTGCATTCTTTTATTTGTTGTAAAAACTGTATGTCTATGCTGCTTTGAGAATTTGAAATGTCTACAATAACCATCAATGTAATAAATATAAGTAATGTTTTTTTTGATTAATTAATTTAAATTACCTTTTTTAGAATTTTCCATAATTATTTTCCAAAGTTGTATGAATCTGTACGACTTTATTATATATTTATAAAATTATTATAAAGTTAATGAATTATTAGATTTGTGGTTAGAAAAATTTCAATGTCTTTTGTCTTTAGTCAAATTTATTTGATAAGTAAATATATATAACAGTGTAAAATTTAATTCAGTAACGAGAATATAATAATCATAAAAATAATTTATTTATTAAATGACAGAACTAAATTAAGGGCCTTTTATAAGCCCACAGTTTGTCATGATCATATATAAGGTGTATTTTTTCATACATGTATTTAAAAAAATATAATAAATTATCATATTGTCCATTATAAGGTTTGTATAAATTTACTTCACTTATAACTGTTTTTACATCTTTTGTTAACAATTCATCATTACTTTCTGTTTGATTCTTAACTTCTCCGAATGCACTAATATGTAATTCGACAAGAAATTGATGAATAGCTTCTATTGTTGCCAAATACCATCTAGGACTTTTTTTTTGATGTCTCCAAAATTGTGAAATTCTAGATTTAAGTATCACACAAGGCAAATCTGTAATTTGGAGGAGAAAGCATTTTCATAGAGAATTATTGATTAACATATAGTTATAACATATTTTTATATATAAACCTTTTAATCTTTGGTCTTTGTAGATTGACTTAGTTTGATGCCAAGTACTGTCAATGAATATTGCTCTAGTTATAGGAAATTCATTTTTGATGATTTTAAGAGTAATTTCATTATTTTGTTTTATTTCTTTTATAAAAAGATCTTCAACGTTCATTGCTGTTTTATTAGGAAAAATTAAAACTGGCTAAAAACTGGTTTAGTACCTACCATTTTATTTATATAATAAAAATTATATAATAAACTTATTAATACTTACATTTTCTGATGCTGAAAATTCTGGAAAATCTGGATAAGTGTAAATCTTAACATCTTCTGGAGCTACTATTGCAGCATGAATAGCAGTACTTTTACCATCAATTTCTTGAATATGTTTAATTATATCAATTTTAATAGGTAACTGTAAATAAAAATTTATTGTCATCAAGTGTTTGAAAAAAAATAAAATAGAACTATCAAGAATTTAATGATTGTAAACATTTTGTAGGTTAAAAAATAATTTAATTAATAACTATTAAATCAAGAAAATTATCATTGATAAAATTTTCTAATATTTATTATTTTTTTGTACATAAAATATTTTTATAAAATACCTTAATTCGTGGTATGTATTTTTCATCTATTACTGGTAAATAACAGGAGTAACAAAAAAATTTCCGGGACTTGTAACATTTTTTGCAAATTTCTCTACCCTCAATAGTATCTAAACAACTAGCATCATCAATTTTTAAGTGTCGAAATGGTGCCCGATCAATAATTTTTTGTTTTTCCTCTAAGTCTTTCAATTTTATTTCATTTAAATTATTACTATTTGCGATAAATTCCGCCATCTTTTTTAAATGTCGCGTATTGACACACGCACATGTATAGGTGTACGTATGTAATACGCTATACATATTGAGTATACACATTTGCAATTGCTGTTCCCATCAATCTAGTATTGTATTATTATAAACTCATAATTATAAATTTATAAATAAAAAAAAAGAAAAATTCAATGAATAAGTTTAGGTAAATAATAAATATGAACATAACTGTTAGATTATTATTTTTTTATTCAAATTTATTACAATAATCACTAAAATAACATCCCATTTATAAATATTAACTATTTCATAATTATATTTATGCTTATATATAATCACCTATTTGGAAATACAGATATTTATACTTATATATATAATCACTTATTCAGAAATATATCAAAATAAATCGATTAGTCTCTCTTTATTGCATCTTTACTGGTGATGATGAAAATACTCTCATCGAGTATCTTAACATCATAAAAATGCTAAAAGTTAAATAAAAATCAGTCAACTTTAGACAATAAAATAAATTGAAAATGTCTTTAAAATTAAATTATTACCTCACTGCAGCTATTGCCGCAGGCATGACTTTTTGTGTGGTATAAAAACGATAACCCATTAGTCCTCCAAGAGTGGCACTGCTTCCTAATATTACTCCATAGTTTTGTGGGTCTCGTGAAGTCTGATATGCTCCATACCCTATAATAGAACCAAATAAAAGTCCAGCCCCTAATGATGGAATAGAATCTGAAAATAAAAAGTTTTGTTTACATATTAATGATTAACAAAGACAAAAATGTAAATATGTAAAATTATTTAGAATATAATATTAAAATGTCTTTCAAAATACTAATAATAAATTCTTCTAAAAAACAAAAAAGTTAATCGAACATTTATTTTACAGATCAATATAAAATTATAAAAAAACTTACGAGATCTTACATAACCCATAATTCCACCAGCTGCTATAGATGCAGCATAAGCAAATCCAGGGAAATCTATCGGCATCTTAAATTTTAAAATAAATTACAAAGCCGGCAATATAAACAGTAACACTAATCTGAAAACACTATTTTTGTTCTATAGAGTGAATTGTTGATCATCAAATGACCAGCAGTAAATGCGTAATACCGGTAAACTCATGCGCGCGTCGCCTTAAGAGTGCTCCTCAAAGCGATCGAAACGCCAATGTCAATTTTGAAGCTCTAAATCGGAAACATTTTTATCCTACGGATTGCGCGTTTATTTAACATTTTATCTAATTGAAACTAATTGCAAAAGAAATTTTGAACAATTGTACATGTATAGACGGTCTTATATCAGAGTAATTAATTTTGCAAGTTAGTTGAAGGAAGATAAGACTTTAATGTCGTCTGCTACATGCAATGTGACTGCTCGGAGCTGACTATACTGAAAAAATTTATTTTATAATTATTGACGACAGATTAAGTATTATAACGGACCGTCCATATGTGTAGGATTAAATAATGAAGCTAATAAAATTTATTTGAGATTTTTATCTTCATTCTAGAAGAAATGGTCCGTAGGACAAAATTTGAGGTGTATAAAAATTCATATATCATATATATATATATATATATATATATATATATATATATATATATATATGTTATGATTGTCGGTATAGAAGGCCTTAAATATGTTACGTCTTACTCAGTAGATGGCAGAAAAATCGTTACCTAGTAAACCTGGAACCCTGCACTTAATTTTTATTAACAAATAAATTTTTAATTTATGCATATAAATATATATTTTATGTAAAAAAGTAAATGTTATAAAAAAAAACAAACCTTAAGTTGGTTATTCTTTCTATCTATTCCTAATTTTTATACGACTTAAAATATTCTTTCTTGCGATAAACTACATTCAACGCTATCTTAGCTTTTTAATTATTTAATTAAATATCTTCATTCTATTAAAAAAAAAAAAAAAAATTTGTAAAATTTTTTTAGTATAAATAATGAAAATTCAATTTCATAGTGCAATTTTAAAGTAAGGAAAGTATTGAAATCTCAAATTAACGTTTAAATTAAGAGGGAGTTTTATTATTGGAAGTTGTTAGGGAGGATGTTAGAGTATTAGCAAACTAATTATCCGATCATAATAATTTTTTCTTGTCAACTAATAATAAATTACTCCAAAATTATTTAGAATTTTGCATTCCATATGCAAAAAAAAGAATATCCTGTAATATTCTTATTATACGGCCCTGATAAGTCGATAATACAGAACAAGAAATTTAATTTTTATTTTCATCAGAGGGCGCTCAAATCAGTAAGGACAAATTTTCTTTATGGCGCTACAATCGATTTTAACTTCCTGTTTTGCTGGGGAGTACTTTTAATTGATAAATATACTTGTAGATGATATTCGTAAATATATTTTGAAATTTAATATATTATAATATTATACATGAATCGAAATAAATTTTTTTTTATATCATTTTAAATAACTTTTTCTCAAATTAAATTTAAAATTTTATTTTTAAATTAAAGAAAGGTTTTTAAAAATATTATTATAGATATACATATGTAGGTTAGAAGTGAATATTTATATTTAAATGTATGTTGTTTTATAAATAATTTATTATGTTAATAAAACGGTACATATTTTTATGTTTAAAAATAAAATGGTATTTAAATAAAATAGATTACTATAAAATATCAATTTTTTTACACAGGCGCATATTTTTATTTTTTCAATTTCTTAAATATTAATTTAAAGAATTTTTATCTCATAAGTAATCAACAATAGCAATTAAAATATAATATTAGTTAATAATAATGGAGTGCAATAAATTTACTTAAAATTTCAATTTTTATGTAAATTGTTTGAGTAAAGTGTATAAAAGGAAATTTTTAAATTATTAATAATATGGGGGCGCTGTATAGATGCTTACTATTTTTATATTTTAACAGTATAGAATCCAATTTAAAAGATATGTTATAAATTTTGTACTTATTTTATATAATTTTTCTTTTACCGTTTTAATAATGGATGAAACTTTAAAAATTATATTTTTATTTTAAAAATAATACACGTTTCTTTTATGTGTCTGTTCAAGGCTATTTGTTCTATCACCATGAATCAGCTGATTAATAAGAATATGCATTTATCATCTTGAAGAATAATTTTTACGGGCATAAATATCTTAATTACAAAATGTATTAGTTCCAAGTTTTTCAAGAACGTTTGTAAAATATACTCGATTAGTTGAGAGATATCTATTCTGATAAGACATATAAGTTATCTCCACTGTCAATTTAAAAAGCCGTGACTTCGATTACGTTGCAGCGTATTTCTCAACAGTCATAAAGCGTGTTAACGTCTGATTTAAAATATTTATTTTTGTAATTATGTTGTCAAATAAAGATTTGTATTGTACAGGAAATATACTTTCTTTAAATGAATTAAAGAAGAAAGCAGGACTTAATTCAAGAGATGAGGTAAATATGCTTATATTTTAATAAAATGTATAATATATTTTATAAATTTATATTTTAATAAAATACTTTTATATATTTTATGTATAAATCTTTTTTAGTTAATTGAAGTACTTAAAATAACTTTAGCGGATTCTAAAAGCAAAGGAGATAGTTCAAACGTTGTAAGTAAATATTTGTTTTAAATTAAATTAGTTGCTAGAATTGATTATAATTTTTCAGAGTAATGGAGTAGAAATGAATTCAGAAAACATTGATAGAAAAGAGATGAAAATCACTGTAAAGGTATTTTTATCTAATGCAGATTCAAAATCTTTAAGAGAGGCTTTAGATCAAGGTAAGAAATTAGCATTTTTATTATATTAGTAATTTTAAGAATTCATTCATTTAATTATAAGAAATTGTGTTTTTAGTATGTGAAATATTAAAAACTGATACTGTAGAATCAGTAGTAATAGTACTTAATAAGCAAGAAAATATGGAGGATGTATTACCACTTTTGCAAAATTTATGGACTGTACTTGAAGAGTATTATAAACATAGAAAATTAACAAGTATTGGAGTAAGTGACATTGATACAGAGACATTTATACAACTTTTTAACTGGGCAAATGTAAGATAAGACTAATTTTTTTTTTAATATAAAAATTTTTAATATAATATAGTTACATTATTTATTAATATTTATTTTAGATTAAACCTAATATAATTCAAATTAATTTTGCAACATGTTGTGTTGTACCACCTGCACTTCAAGAATTTACAAAACAAAATGATATTCAACTATTAACACACAGTGATCCAAATCGTGAGTGTTTTAAAAATAAAATTTTATGCACATGATCGTTCAAGAAAAAAAACAAATTATTTTAATTTATTAATAAATAAAAAATGATATTATACAACAGCATATACATTAGTATATTAAAAATAGTATATTTTATATACAGTAGTAAATTAAAAATCAAAATTTTTAAATATTAGTAAATAATGTTATTATTGCAGCAATTTTAACTAAAGAAACTTCAGATGAATTCTTTGGCGATGATGCTAAAATAAATTGGGTAGCACGCTATCAAATACATATAAAATGTAGAGGTGTTCTTTCATCAAAAGGATATTTAGTGCGAATAAATAGAGAAGTTTGAGTTAAAAATCTTTTTAAGCATTACAGTTCGTATTGAAGGTACGGATCATTTATTATTTATTTTATAAAGTGTACAATTAGATGATAGAATTTATCGATGTTGCAAAAGATTTTACAATACATTTAAATTTTATTATACTTTGTAATGGGTGGTAATATAATAGAAACAATATGTATTATAAAGATTTGTTTAGTAAAGTAGTATATATTTTACTAGAAATTACAAGTTTTAAAAGATAGTTTCATATTTTTATGATATTTTTATATTCTAAATATATTATTAATATTTGTACAATTTAAAAATAAATTTCTGCTTGCATAAATATTTTATATTTTATTTTAATATTTTACAATAGGTATCAAATTATATTTTTGATATAAAAATGAAATAAAATTTTTCTTTTTGAAAATACATAATTATATTTATGTATAGATTATGTACACACATGTATATAGATTGTGTATTTACTATTTTTAATTTATAACTAATACAAAATATTATATTAAATATTTTATTTTAATTTGCCAGTTTATTACAATGAAAAATTTAAATATAATTTTTTCTCTTTAGTACAATCTATAGAAGGCTAACAATAAAAAGGCTTTTAAAATAGATTAGAATATAATACATTTGTATTAATTGTCAATAATGCTTAATTTTATTTTTTACTAATTTAGTATAGAAAAAGAAATGGACAATATTAAGCTATAAAATATACTATCAGTCTTCAAAATAAGTTGATTTTATTAATGTTTTGAAAAAAAAAGAAAAGATAAGTATACACGAGTACATATACATAAACAGGCCAAAAACATATCTTCCTATTCCCTATGCATAATCGGGTATTAAAAATTATTAATTTATTTAAAACAGTTTTAAATATCTTATTGGTATTCTATTATACTTTATAAAAGTTTTGAATCTGAATTAAAAAAAAAAAAAAACATTTTTCCAAAATTTCATCTAAATTAGATTGACAAAAAATATGTTCATATTTTGCAATATCATGTTTACATATAAAAAATGCTAGCATCGTTTAGATTATTTGATATTTGAATTTGAAAAATGTTTTTTTCACAAGTAATTAACAATTCCTTTTTACTCATTATATATTTGCGGTAAACAAACGCTGAAATTAATAAGCAACAAAGTGTAGGGCATAGTTCATTTTTCTTCTCAAGCGACAAAATCACATATATATAATATCGTGGTGGCGAAACGATATGCTTAATCGCGGGCACGAAAACGGAGCAAAAGAAAATAAAAAAAAAAAAAAAAAAAAAAACAAACAAACAAACTAACTAACTGCTTGGTTGCCGCAGCCAATGGGGGAGTCGGCAAGTATATGTATATCGATGAAACTCGTCACATACTCTTACACATACACACGGACAAACGCGTAAGCACGAAGGAAGAATCCTTGCGGCGTTTTATATGTGCTTTTCTCGATATAAGGCGCGCGCGAAGGATTTTTCCTTTTAACAGCTACAGCTCTTGGCTTCAGTTATCCTTTTGCTTGAAAGAAAAAGGAGAAGAAGAAGGAGAAGAAGAAGAAGAAGAAGAAGAAGAAGAAGAAGAAGAAGAAGAAGAAGAAGGAGATGAAGAAGAAGGAAAAGAAGAAGAATAAGGAGAAGAAGAATAAGAAGGAGAAGGAAAAGAAGAAGAAGAAGAAGAAGAATAAAAAGAATAAGAAGTAGAAGAAGAAGAAGAAGTAGAAGAAGTAGAAGAAGTAGAAGAAGTAGAAGAAGAAGGGTCGCTTTAGTGCGCGTTACCGCGCGCGCAAAGGGTAGAAGGAGATGGGATGTATAGCGCAAGCCCTCTTATGTAGTTTCTCCAACTTTGTTTCTTTCGCTCTCGTGCTTGCCTTTATGCTTTGCGCACCTTTTGCAACTTGGTAACTTGATCCCCCTCCCCTCTCTTTCTCTCCCTCACTTCCCTTCCTATTTATCTTTTACTTTTTCTTACTGCGGAAAGGTGGACGACGACGCGCTACTCGCTCTCCTTTCCCTCTCTTTATTTCTTTTTTTTTTGGCTCTTCTCGTTTTTGTCTCGCTGCGCGGCCATTCTCTTCCTAGTCGTACCTTTTATCCCTTTCCTCGCGCTCTTTATACATGTGATTTTTTTTTATTCGCTGATTCGCTTCATTGGTGAGAGCTTTTTCATTTGATTTCTTGCCCCGGTCTACCGGACTTTTGTCCCGGTAGAGGATGCTCCTGCTGCTGCTGCGCTAATCCTTTTTTCACATTTTACTTCATCATTGTGTGTTTGCGTTGGCTTCGAATTATCTGTATAGGTTTTGTGTTATATTTATTAAAACTTTTATATTAATACGCGGTTTTTGATTGCTTTACTTTTATGAAATGATGCTTTCTTTATCATCCTTTATTTCTTGATCTATAAATGAATAAAGGTTTTAGAGATTAAAAATTTTAATTTTAGATCGATTATAATATTATAAAAATTATGATAATATTAAATTATCATAATCGGTTCATATTATTTAAGAAATAAACTTTAAATTTACTTATTTACATTGTTAGATTTATTTTAGTTTTAAATCGTTGAAAAAAAAAAAATAAATAAATTATAATTTTTCGAAATTTTTAAGAACAATAACGCACTTTATTTAAGTAATACTATATGCATATCGATGGAAAAAAAGAAGTCGAAAGAGAAAAAAGGAAGGGGTAGAAAAGGTAGAGAGACAGAAGAAGAGAGGATAAAGAAAGAGAGTCACGATAGCCACCGTTTTACGACGCCCTGACATTCGCAGTAAAATTGCACTGGGCGATCGAGGGGATAGGGTGAGTTGGAGTGGGAGAGAATAAGCATAAAGAAAAGAGTCGCGGGATTTTTTTTTTTTTTTTTTTTTTTTTTTTTTCCACTCGCGAACGTTCAATGGAGCGGGGAATTCGCGCTTTAAGCGGCTCGTTTTCTTACACCGCGTCGAGCGACGGACATTGTGCCGCTGCCGCGCGGTAGCCGAGCTTGTCGCGATAATTTAGTGGCTTTCCTCTCTCGAGGCATTTTGCCGAGTATATATGTGCACACATATATACATGTGTATACATTCTTATACGCGTATATTTATGGGTTTGCTTCGGTGCGTAAACGGTGCGCTTTTGTCACAGGGACGCGCGCGCGCGCGCGTGTGCACGCGTGTGCACGTCTCTACGTTATACGGCGCTGAAAAAAAATTTTTCGCCCGAGGCGAGGAAAAAATTTGACGTTGCCCCCGCTTGAATTGAATAAAACGATGCGTTTGCGCTTTGTTGATGCAAATTTTTTATTTACCCAGATATTTGGAATTCATGTTTAGTTTATACATATATGTATATGAGAATATGAGACAAAAATAAGAATAGTTAGATGAGAAAGATTTGATATTTTAAATATTTTATTCTTATCATAATGATGTACGTGCATTTATACTATTTTATTTATACTAGATTTAAAAATTTGCTCGAGTCATTTTGAATGTTGCATAAACACGATAATGTTTGCTGCACAATTTTAATATTAAATAAATTCATTATTCCTTGTGTACTTAAGTACTGTTTGAAGTCTTAATCGTAAACATTTTATAAAAATAAAAACTTTTAGCTTTAAAAAAAGGAATTAAAAGTATTTTTTTCATAATTGGCAGGAGCAAATTTTTTTCTAATTATTTAAAAAGTCTTACGATATCTTTAAGCTAATTTTTCGAAAAATTAAAAATTAAAAATAAAATTAAAAATAAAAATAAAAAAAAAAAAAAAAAAAAAAAAATATAATTAAAATTTTAATTGAAACAATTACCAATATATCCTACGTATATCAAAATACAAGACGCAAGTATATAGAGACGCGGCATCGTTCCCAATCGGCGATGGTTCGATTTAATTCGTCGCGTCCTTCGCGCATCTCGTCGTAGCTTTTGCTATCGCTTCCGCGGAAAATCACCCTTGTATGTACAAGCGAATACGAGCGCTCGGCTCTCGTCAATCCGAGCACGTCCGTCCATCGGCGTGTTGCTGATTCTCTTTCTCTCTGTCTCTCTTTCTCTCGTTTGAAAGCGCACACGCGCCCATGTAATAAAGACGCAATCGTTCGCGTGTTGAGAGTAACTCTTTTTCCTCTCTCTCTTTCTCTCTCTCTCTCTCTCTCTCTCTCTCTCTCTCTCTCTCTCTTTCGTCTCGTTCGACACTCAGGACTTGATGACATTGACATCTTCTCTTCCTTCCATCTCCCTTTTCTCCATCTTTAGAATTGCGGCAAGCGGCTCGGTGTATATCGTGAAGCTATGAATCGTCCCTCTTTGTCTGACAAAGCTTACGGAGACGGTGTTGTATATATTGTTCTCGCATCGACAACGCAAACAGGGAGAGAGAGAGAAAGAGAGAGAGAGAGAGAGAGAGAGAAAGAGAGCGAAATGTAAGCGCAAAAGTGCCTCCGTTCCCGAGCTGCAGAAGCGCAGCGTGATGCAAAGACGGCATAAATAAGCGGCTGTCGTTTGTAGAAGAAGGAGAAGAAAAAGAAAACAGCTATAAAGAAAAGCAAGGAGAGAGAGAGAGAGAGAGAGAGAAAGAAAAATAGAAAAAGTAAAGTAAAACACTCCCTCGCATTTGTGTGTACGTGTGTGTGTGTGTGTGTGTGTGTGTGTGTGTGTGTGTGTGTGTGTGTACGTGTGTGCGTATATGTTCATGTGTACGCGCTCGAGTCTCCTTCGGAAAGGAAAAAAGAAAAAGATAAATAAAGAAAGATAGTAAGGAAGGGAGGAAGGAAAGAAAAGGAATAAATAAAATCGGGGTGGAGCGCTGTGGACGGGAAGCACCCCGGTTCCATTGCGCCACTCTTTCTCTCTCTCTCTCTCTCTCTCTCTCTCTCTCTCTCTATCTTCTTCTTTTCTTGGAGAGATGTCTTGTCTCGCTCTTTGCTTACCTTACCGCGTATATATGCACATTTACGTTCATATATACATGTATATATATACATACAAGCGCGCACATTGCGGTGCAAAGGCACCGGTCGGCCGTCTCTTGAGCCTTTTTGCATTGGAAAGTTCTCTCTTTATCTCTCTCTCTCTCGTCCTTTATTTTTCTTCTCTTTGTTCGGTTATAAGTGAGCGCAGGTGCACGTTCTTCCAACTTTCGTGTGCGTTTGTGTGCATGCGTGTACATATCGTAAGGCTTACCACTGTTCGATATCTGTTGGCCCGCGCGTGTGTGCATATTTTCGTCTGGTTCTATGCTCGTTCTTTGAGAGCTGCGTTCTATATATATATATATATATATATGCATGTATGTGTGTGTGTGTGGTACACGCTTGTGAGAAAAGCTAATGAGCTTTGTCGAGATGAGCTGTAAAAATGGTATTCGTATCTCGAGTCTTAATAGGGGTTTTTCATTCGCTGCACACGCGTATGCGTAAGCGAGGACTTGTGCGATTGCTTTTTATTTAATTTTCTTACATTTTATTGTCTTTGTTGACTGCAATGTTATATCGCTTGGAATAATTAATAAGAGAATAAGTTTCAGTGAACTTTATGATGAAAATATTTTATGCATATTTTTTCGGGGTATATTGTTAAATAAAAAATTTTTATATTTTTTAATCGATCGAAGAATTTGTATTCAGTTATAAAACTCGAATTTAATTATAAAACGAGGTTTTAATTATTTTATCGCAACTGTTTTATTCATTTGCATAAATGTTGTAAAATTTAAGGGCTTACATACTACACTTGTGATGGACGAAAAAATCGAAAAAATTTTTATTACATATTCTTAAAGTAAAATATCTGAAGAATATTGTCGATAAATTTTATAAAGATCGCGGAGCATTAGTTTCGGAGTTACAGGTAATTCAATTAATTAATTTTAAACAACAGAAACATACTATACTTAAATCTTTAAACGTGATTATATCGGAATCGTTTTTTTTTTTTTTTTTTTTCAATAATACCTTTGCGATAGATACGATTATTAAAAAACTATTAATTCGATCCACACCAAATTTATACTATTTATTTATCATATCAATATCTGGGATCTGAACGAAGGATTTTTGATTTTGTTAAAAAAAAAAAAAATTTCACAACAAAAAAACCAAAAATTTAGGATATCGAAAAGTGAATTTTTTGTTAATATTGTCGTCATTTTTTTAAAAATTCTTCGTTCAGGCCCTAGCCATTGCAATATACTAATGAAATCTTTTTGAATTTCTGATTTCAGATAAGCCATTCTCAAGATATCATGTCCACCGCAACTGATGCTGAAAAAAGGATGCTCCTGGAAAATAGCTGGAGCTCGGCCATTTTTTAATATTTTTTAATGAAAAATATTGTAAAAGTAAATAAAAGTATATACTAATTAATGGAGTTTATAATTTTTTTTATAAACGTTTATTGTTATGTCGAAAAAAAAATCTAGAAAATCCCTTCATTTCGCCCGCTATAACTGTATATAAGCCCTTAAACATAATTTTTTTTTGCACAAGTAGTGCATCTTTGAAATGATCAGACAGGACGCATAATATTCAGCTTTTCGAATATAAAATATTAAATTTTTTTATCGTAAAGTAAGAGATAACCAAATGTAATAAATTTTTTTTTGTAATAATTTTAACACGCACATTTAATAATTTAGTTGTATCATAATAATAACAACTAATAGTAATCTATAGTCAATTAATAGTAATATGTATATATAGATATTATAGACATTGATAATGTTATTTATCCATTGTTTTTGTCTTTACTTGCATTTAAAATTTAGACAGCATGGAATGATAATATTTTTTTATCATTAAAAGGACAAAAAAGAAAAAAAACTTTGCAACATCATAAAATGCGATGAAGCAATGTGAACGAGGAAAAATTAATCTCACGGTAGTTAAATTTACATCGAGATCACTAAATCCTTTTAACGCGGTAAAAATCAATCTTGTCCCTTGTACAGCGCCATGCAAATCAAAAGAAACGTCCTTCTCCTACCGAGAGGACTCGAAGGCGCGCGCGCGCGCGCACACACACACACATAAGACAGCCGGCAGCGCGATTTCCTGTAAAATAAGACCTGACGTTCGCCGGAGCGCGCACGCGCTACGATCCATTCAAGCTGTTGCTGCCGCTGCTGTTTCTCTCTCTTTCTCTCTCTCTCTCTCTCTTTTTCTCTTTCTCTCTTTCTCTCTTTGTCTCTCTTCGTCTCGCAAAAATAGCCGCGCGACGACGCGGCAAAGTGACGTCGCGCTCGACATAAGCACCAGCGAAACGCGGCAGCGGCGACGAGGACGAGGACGGCGGCGGCGCTGGCATTTTTCACCAGCGACCCTTATATAAACAAGACGCCTTATCTCCCTCCCTTTCTCTCTCTCTTTCTCTCTCTCTCTCTCTCTCTCTCATTCACTCTCCACTCTCCATACCTCGCGTCGAACGCACTATTTGCATCGGTCGAGCAGTCCCAAAGAGAAAGAGAGAAAATAAAAAGGATAAATTCAGGCTAGCTGTATCTTTCTCTTCGTCTTTCCCGTGCAGTCGGCATTGCCACAGAGTCGAGAGAAGGGAACAGAAGCGGAGGTCCCCAGCATGTTTATTGGCGCATCTCCGAGTCTTAAATCTTTATGTTGTCTCTTCGCGGCGGGGCCCGTTTCTTCTCTCTCTCTCTCTCTCTCTCTCTCTCTTTCTCTTTCTTTTTCTTTCTCTTTCTCCTTCTCTTCTCTTTTGCTTACCGACGACGACGACGACGACGACGACGGAGAAACGAGAATCAAGACTAGAGGAGGGACAATAATACGCGCTCGCGCGGGCGAGAAGATCGAGCGCACACGGCGACCATTGGTAGGATGAAAAAAAGAATAAATAGATAAAAAATATAAATAAATAAGGAACCGGCGAACGAATCTGAAATAAAGTATATATGAACCTGCATGCGTGTGCGCGTGAAAGGAAAGAAAGGAAAAGAAGACTTCGTATGGGTCTGCGAATGAGACATTTTTTCTATAGTTTGTATTTTGCTTATTATATTTAATAAGTTTTCTTATCTACTTGGTATACATTTTATAAAATGATACATCGACGGATTTGAGTAATATTTGATAAAATAATTCGTTTATTCCGTAGTTTTTAATAAATATATTGGTTTATATATTTATTTATTTCTACAAAATTCATGATTTGTAGAAATAGATCCGATGGAAGTATTCAATATTTTTGAAATTAATAATAATAAAAAAAAAAAAAAAACGACATTGTTACGTTTAACAAACGATAACTTTTGCGTTTGCAAAACGAGTTGCTTTTTTTCTTTCTATCGAAGTATAGAATAGACTAACGCTAGGTATATATCCTTGCAAGAAGCGCAACGAGAAATATGCATAAGTACGCATGCTACCATTTTATAGACCAGCATGCAGAAACGCGCAGAAACGCGTTCGGATAGCGCTTTTAATGCAAGTTAAAAAGAAAGAAGGATGAAGAGAGAGAGAGAGAGAGAGAGAGAGAGAAAGGATAAAGTAGGGTGCAAGAGATATATCTCAAAGGCCCGTATGGACGACGCGCGCGCGCGCGCGTTCTCTCGCTCGATCGCTAGCTTGCTTCCTCTCTTTCTTACAGCTTCGAAAAATCACGGGCCGACACACATACCGCCGAAGAGAGAAACAGAGAGGAAGAGAGAGAGAGAGAGAGAGAGAGAAAGAAAGAGAGAAGAATAGGAAAGAAACGAACGAAGGAACGAATGAACGCGTCCACTGCGTTACGCATTGCACGGGAGCTAAAGGGGCGGCACACGCATCCTGCGCGCATTCGCTTTTTATTCTTCTTTTTTTTTTTTTTTTTTTTTTTTTTTTTATCTCTTCGTTTCTTTCATCCTCTCCCTCTCTTTCTTTCTCGGCTCTTTTTTGTATTTTTCGTCTTCATTTTGTATATTCCCAAGTGCGCCTCCGCTAAGTAAAGGCTTGCGGAAAGTAAGCAAATAGGAGAGATAACTTTTTTGAAAATTGTTGTTTTTATATTCATTTTTTTCTTATCAATATATATTTAAATTGTTTGTATTTTTTTTTTTTTTTCTTTTTTTTTTTTATTTTGCAAATTTGAAATATTTTATTTTTAACGATATTTTAATTCAGGGATTGGGTTTTGTGTAAAATATTGTCTTTATATATATTATTGTAAATACAATATTTCTGTAAACATAAATCTCTCTCACTTTTTTTTTCTCCAAGTATCAATTATCACCTTTAACACTGTCGATAAACCCATTCAATAAAATACGAGGAAAGAAAATGACGCTAATAAATCCAGTCTCGTTCGTTCTCTGAGG